>OX439045.1:26434272-27004272 GCA_949317995.1 Acholoe squamosa
GATTTTGTTTGTCGGCTTTTAATATTTTGCCAGACACTCGAATAAAACTGTCGTGCAAAGAAATGAAATCTGTATGTTTAGATTTTAAAGTGAATTGAACTGTTGTGCTGTTAGGAGAAGCAGTGGGCTCAACTTTTTCATAATAAGTTTTAACTCTACTTATATCGGTTGGAGGAACATGAGTAAAATCAAACTCCGAGGCTACACAAAAACAAGGATCTTCGTCTAACAATGACATTTTTTAAGGTTATGAACAAACTTAAAAAATATTTGTTTGTTTTTCTCTTTTTTTCAGTAATCTCAGGTTATTTTATGTTAACCAAAGATATCTTTTTTGAAATTTCTTCTATTTCTATTTCTTTTTTTATTTCTGATCGTTTTATTAACTTTTCTTTTTTTGGTTACATGTGAAATAACTTCTTTGCCTAAATCAGACAAAGTTTCTTGAGCTTCTCTTTTTAAAGCTCGTTTAAAGTTTTCACCTTTCATGACATTTTTTGCTACTTTAATTCCTCCTGTTAAGGCTCTTTTTCCTATTCCTTTTGCGGCTGATGCCGCAACAGGTTTCACCAAAGGAATAACTGTCTTAAATAATCCTTTTAAAATACCACCTAGCCCATAACCTTTTTGATTTCTGCTTCCTATGAAGGGGGTTAAAGAATAGTATCCTTTTCCATACTGTACATCATAAGGATAAGATCGCTTAGTTAAAAAATGTTTATAATATATATCTTCAGGTGAATCGTTAGAATACATTTTGATGTTTTTTTATTTTTTTTTTTTTGATTTATCTCAAAACAATTTATATCTACCAGTCAGATGCCCATTCCTTAGAAAAATATTTTGGGTTGTTTTTGCTTCTTCTTCCAGATCGAGTTGAATAAGGTGATGGCTTTCCTGACAAATATTTATTTGTTTTAATTTTCCCGAAGACATCTTCTTGTGGGCTTGGGTAAGATACTTTTATGTTTTTTTCTTTCCTAGGTTGCTTTTCTTCATACGGGAGAGGAGGGATATTTTTTATTGGAGTTTTCACTATGCCTCCGCTGGCTTCTCCTATTTTGTCTTCTTCATTTTCAGAAAGATAGTCGGTGTCGTTATTTTTATCTTCAGTATCTTTTGTAGTTGTTTTTTTTAAAAGGGGCTTTTCTTTTTCTTGAAGAAGTGTTTCATCGAAAATGCCGTCTTCAGAAAATTCATCGTCTGTAGCATCTGTAGAATAATTGCTTTCATTTCTTTGTTTGTCTTCCATGTTTTTATCTTCTAAAGGATATTTTTTTATTATATAAGGACGATTGTTTTTTCTAGCTTTTTTTGGTTTATTTAAAAACCACGATTTAGGAATATGATTAGATATATTGACCCAAAGTTCTTCTGTTCCTATAGGTTCTGTTTTTATGCTTGCATTTGAAAAGAATTTCATGATGCTTATCACATTAGAATTTCTTATTAGTTTACCTCTGATGATAATTTCTCCATGTTCATTCCATAAATAGTTCAGTTCTATCATTTTTTTGAGAATTTCTTTGATGTAAGGAATTTGTGCTTGTCTTATGTTGGATAAGATCTCAATTATTGATATACCTGGTTTTATTTCTTGTTTTTTTTCTGTAGGATTAGAATACATGAAAGCCGAGTCTTTAGCTATATTTTGATTTGTGCTTAATATCTTATATGGTTTCACGTCATACATTCTTTGCGCTAATAATTCTTGTTGCCTTTCGAGAGCAGGATTTTTTTCTTGGTTAGTGTTTATTTCTTTAGTATTATTTTTTGCTGAAGATAATTTTTTGTAAGTTGCTAAAGGTATAACTATACTTTTTTTGAAGCTAGCCATGATATTAATTTTTTGCACCTGCCAATCCTCCTATTAAGGACACTGCTAAAGGGAGGAGAAGAGAAAGAAATCCACCTTTTTGTTTTAAGACTGCTTTCCTTTTTTTATTATTCACACGCCTATTAATAAGATATCTTAAAGTGTTCTTGTATTTTTTTAACTTTGAATAAGACACTGAATTTAATTTAATGTTTCCTGTAAGAACATTAAAAATGCACTGACATATAGAATCGATGTCTTCTTTATCTGCATATTCTATTAATAAATCTCTTTTTCTTTTGTTTTTTGTGTTTCCTAACATTGTCAAAAAAGCTAATCTTTTGACTGATCTGATGTTTGCTGCTTTCTTCTTGATTTTTCTTTTTAGTCGTTTGCAGCTAGTTCTTTTTTTTCTTTTTGCTACAACTGATTTCTTTTTTATTCTTTTTTTTCCTTTTCTTTTAGAGACATGCATTTTTTTCTTTAACGGTGGCATTCTTATAAATGAACTATGACACAAAAACTTTTATTTTTTTGTTATGTTTTATTCAATCTCACGAACTTTAATTTGATTCATACATGTATAGTTGTTTTCTGTTTTATATTTTATTAGGTATATACACCTCTTGTCCTATGTCAAATATGTTGCTCCTAAATCTGTATTCTTGAGGAGTTTTTTGATGACCATCTATTAAAAGATAGGAATGTGGTTTCCTAGTTGCTTCATTAAAAATATTAACAAAAGTTTTATAATTTTTAGGCAACAGTTTTCTCCCTAATGTTTGAGGGACAGTTTGATCTAAAGGTGAATTAAAAATAACTAAATAAGTCGCATTTCTGTTAACAGTTTGCCTTTCTTTTCCTTCAGAGTAATAATTTTGTGAAATATATATAACATTTATCGATTCATGATGACATGTTTGAGTGAAAAGTTTTCCTATTTCAGGATTGTTTCCACATTCTTTCATTAAATCATCTAAAATAACAAGTCCATTAAGGTCAGGTTTTATATATTTATCAAAAGAAGAAGGAATACCGTTCAAAAATGTTATGCTTTTCCCCTCCATGAAGTCTTTTTTTGCAGGAGGGGTTTGACCATAACACCATATGATATAGTCTATTTTTTTTTCTATTATTCGCTCATTATTTTTTAATAGATCATACACAAAAGTAGTTTTTCCACTGTTGCTTGGTCCTGCTATGATCATAGAAAATGGAATTCTAATACATGCATTAAAAACAGGGAATTCTATGTCTTCCATTTTTTATTTTCCTTTTATTTTGTTTAATTCCTCTTTGTAAAAACTACCACTCAATATTTCATTATTTTTATCTATTAACACATAAGTAGCAGGCCACGTTCTAAGAACATATGCTATTTGAAATATTTCTTCTTTCCAATGAGAAGAATACCCTCTCCTGAAAGCAGTCTTATATTTACTTATTCGTACTTTATCTCCTACTTTAAAAGGGAGTTTAATTCTTTTGCTGTACAAATATTTTCCGTATTGCTTTAACCATATTTTTTTTTCGTTTGATTTGGTTACTTCAGAAGGACTTATTCCTAATGTTCTATGTTTACTATGATTATAACTTTTAACTAAATCCTGTAGAACGTCTATATATCTCAGACTCTTTTTGAAAGAAAGATATTTATATATTTTGTCTTGTATGGTACGATTGAATCTTTCTACTATAGCACATTTAGTGTCTTGAGAAGTACTGAAAAATTTTATTTCATTTTCTTTTAAAAATTTTTGAAAAACACCTTTAAATTCGCTTCCTTCATCTAATTGTATTAAGTTGGGCTTAACATTGCTTTTTAACAAAATTTTTTTTAAGCCGTCTAGAGTGACATATGCAGTTTTGTTCACTAAAGGTTCAACATAAGCATAACGTGAAAAACAATCTATACAGGCTAATAAATATTTTATTCCATTGTTTTGATCTTTAAGGTTAAAAATACTTATTAAATCAATTTGCCATTGATCGTTTATGCCTTTCACTATTGTTTTTCTTCGAAGAAATTTATATATTATTTTCTTATGTGAAGTATAAGTTCTAGTGTTACGGAGAAAATTTAGCACGTCCTTTCTCGTTATATTTTCATCTATTTTTTTAGCAGCTTCATATAATTTTTTCACAGAAGAAAAAGATGAAGGATGAGAAGGAGTGAAATAAATTTTTTTCAAAATATTTTCTTTGTCCATGTTTGAAAAAATATTTGGTTATGAACATGAAAAGAGAACCATCTCAGAGTAGTAGGTGATATAATTTTTGATGAATGAATGACATCTTTTGCAACAGCATTCAGACAAAACATTTTTCACAACATTTTTATATAAATGAATGACACAACTTTTTTCGTGCACGCGAAACAAAATGGAAATCCGATACGCGTCCATTCCAAGAAAAAAAAGGTAGAGACATATTTTATCCCCTTATGAGTTGAGCAAGAGCACAAATTTCTCTTTCGAGATGTACTTTTTGCTGACACATAGGTTTTAAAATATATGTACCATAAAAAACTTGGCATTAGCGCAAGTTCCTCCTTTGAGGTGTACTTTCTGCCAATGCATAAATTCACAGAATGGGGCATATTAGCACAGATTTTAACCCATTTTTACGCGTGAAAAAAGTCATTAAAAGCAATGCAAGTTTCCGGATTTCCGTGAAAAAATGAAAAAAAATCTTTTTGCCTTATAAAAGAAAAATTATTCTATAGCATAGATATTAGTGTATATAGGAATAAACCCATCAGGTATTCTAGTTTGGTTTGTGTTAGTTCCTATAGTTTTTTGTGCATGTTTTTTTACGTTTCCGGTTTTCTTCAACACAGTTTTACCTTTAGTGGAACAAATAGTTTTCTGTTTTTTTCCTTTCTTGACTTCTTTTTCTTCTTTCTCACTTTCTTCATCTTCTGTCATGCTAGTCCCTGCTTTTCTTTTATTTCTTTTTTTGCTTCGATTTTCATTTTCGTCTTCAGGCAAAGGAGAGGCTGTCAGGTTGTCTTTTCCTTCTGATTCTTCGGAGCTAGAGTTTTCTGTGTCGCTGATTTTTTCGTCGATAATTAGCTTCAATTTATTTTGAGCAGACTTAGCTTTGTTCCTTATTTTTTCTTTGAGATATTGTGTATGGCATGAATTACATCTCAAATGATTTTCGTCAGCAGAAAAATAATGGAGAGAATGAAAAGGTTTATGACACCTTATGCATTCTTGAACCATGCTTTTTTGGCATTTTTCACAATATTTTTTATCTTGAACTATTCTCCCTTTTCTTCCACAATATTCACACTTAAGAGGCATATTATGTATATTTTTATATAATTCAAAACAAAAATACTTTGACCGTAGATATGTTGTAATCTTTCTTGCTGTAGCTCTTATCTCAATAAGGTTTTCAATCGCTGTCACTGTTACTAGAGGCTATGTTATCGTCGCTGCTGCTGTCACTATGAGACTTTGATTTTTCTTTCTTTTTCTTAGTGTTTTTAGTCTTTCCAGGCTTTTCTTCTTCACTCATTTTTTTAATTTTATCTATTTTTTTGTCTATTTTATTCCTTAGTTCAAAGAGTAAATCATATTCTTCTTTAAGAAGAGAAATACTTTTGTCTTTTACCATATCATGAAAATGTAAATATATTTTTCCTTTGAATTTATTTATGTCTATTCTTTTCCTTTTGCCGAAAGCTAAAGTAGGATATTTAGATGATTTACTCATTTTGTTTGTTTGCAGATAGTTTGCTATTCTATTTTTGTCTTTATCTCACAAACTTTTCTTCTTTTTGAATGAATATCTTCAAAAGGAATTTCTTTCATTTTTCTTTTTAAAGGGGGAATCTTATAATGACCATATGCGTAAGATTTAATTCCTCCTCTTCTCAAATATCTTTTATCTTCAAAAGGAGAAAGAGATATCTTTTTTTGAGACATAGTGTATACTTTGTGTTTTATGCTTCTTATGTTATCGAATTCTGCTTCTTTTATTCTATTTTGGACTAAGGTAAGCTTAAAGTCATTGTGCCTTATAGTTTCTATGCTACTTTTTTTGACTCCCTTTATTTTTTTCTCTTCTTCCCCCTTTTCAAATAAAATGGAGTACATTTTTGGCCTGAGAGCAATAAATTCTTTTATTTTTTTCCCCCCTGCTTCATCTTTAAATTTACCTAAGACCTTTTTGTTCGTTTTATCATACAAAAAATGATTTTCAGGTAAATTAGAAAAATCAAAAAAATTATTTAGATCTTTTATTTTTTTAAGATAATTTGTATCTTTTATGTAATACACTAAAGAATCTGTGTCTGTATATAACAGTTGAATATGTACGTCTTTGAATTTAGGCAACATGATATTATAATGGAAATTAAACATCCATAGTTTAGATAACTCTAAAACAGAAAACCCAATATATATCGGTTTGTCTAGTAAAATTTTTTCTTTGCTGCTTTGTATTCCTACAAAGTCCTTTTGAAATATATGAAGAGATTTAAAAGTAGGTTTTTTAATAAGATTTTCACTTTCTTTAGGGTCTGAAGTTAATTTCATGCTAGTTCTTTTCTTAACATTTTCCATTGTTTTACCAAATGCTGCATTATTTAATAACTTAAAGAATTCTTTTTCAAAAGCAGAGGTAGCCAAAGTTCGTTCTCTGTTATTGAATAAAATGTAAGATCTCATCCAATCTTTCTGATGAAAGCTTAAAACCCGGTGAATTTTTTTTATCTTTAAGCCTAATGCAAGGTATAATTTTAAATTACGGTAATGCACTACATAATTTTTTTTGTCTTTTAAATTGCATATAAGCTTTTTTCCTCCTTTTTTGTAGGACGTTTCAGTTTTTTTCAATATTTCTTTTGCATATGGAGATAATTCTTGTTCTTCTATTTCTATTTTTTGTGGAGCTAGAGGAAAATCGTTGTGCATGTTATGAAGACAGTCAGGGTAAGTTAAACTTACCTCCAGTATGTATCCTGTTTCATTATGATCTGAAATGCTTTCTATGTTAAGTTTTTGAATTTGATTTTGGGTTAGCCATTTAAAATTTGAGTGAGGCAAAAAATCTGCTAAACATTTGCCATAAAGGTTATTGCAGTCTATGTAAAAGATGATTTCGTCGGAAGAATTAGCTTTCGCATACCTATGAGAAACATTAGTTATGCCACCCCTTATACCGCCTTCTATAAAATTATATTTTTCGATGTCAGAAAGCAACTCTAGTTCAACTTTTGTATGTTTTAACATAGCTTGATAACTCAAACTAGGTGCCGTTAGAAAATGAGCAGGGTCTAAACCGTAATAACTTAAGGCCTTTTCTCTGAAAGATTCAAAAACATCACATAAAAGCAAAACGTCTATTTTCAAGTAGGCTTTCAAATAATCTTTTATGTTTCTACATTTTAATGCTTTAAACATATGAATTGCATGACAGTAATCGTCCTCAGTTATATTTTTTTTGGTTAAAGTAGAATAAAATTTCTCTATAGGCGGCAATTTTTTTTCTTTCAAAACAGACCAAGAATCAATGTAATCATAGCACATGCAAAAGTTCAGCTAATTTTGAAAGGGACGTAGGTAAAAATTGGAAGGAATCTATTATTCTAAAATTTTCGAAACTTAAAGTAAGAAATTTTTCAGATGATTTAGCGATTACAGATATGGAGCTCTGGTTTATATATTTATATAATTTTTGGATGAGAAAATGAGTGTCATAATTCATGCTGTTGTGAATAATAATTGGTATCTTTAAATTGTCCATCCTAAGACTAGTGTAAGTAAGATTACATCTATTGCAAGCATAATTTAAATCTCTTCCTTTTCCTTCTTGTCCTATGTGAGCATGATCTAAAACTTTTCTTATACCTTTTTGGGTGAAAGATATCCCGCATATGTAACAATTTTCTTGCTTTACTATATGTGAAATATCGTCAGAAGACAAAGACAAAGGTTTTCTCTTATGATCTAAAATATACGAAATTTCAGCTCTTTTTTTATATAAGTAAGAAACAAATTTTTCTATCACATTTTTTCCTACGTATATAACAGGATCTTGACTGTATTTTTCATATTTAGAAATTAATATAGCTCCAAAAGCATTTAATTTGTGTTCTTTGGAGCAACACGATTTCCCTTTGAATATTTTGCTTATAGTGCGATTATAACATTCAAAATCTGCATATATCACAAAAGGACTTTTAACTTTAAATTTATGGTCAACGAATTTTAAGAAAGTCCCTTTCGGTGGAGTAGAATAACCCTGACCACTGTATACGTTAGTTTTGCAATTGTTGTTAACGTGCATTTCATATTTTTTTTTTGAGCAAAATGATATCAAACATTTGTAACAAAAGTACCTAGTTTTTTTCCAAAAGAATGGTCTGATAAATTTATGTAAATTTCTGATAAGATAATAGTGATCATTAAATAACAATAAATCAATATGTCTTCCTTCAGTAAGGGGAGAAGAAAGGACTGAAATATACATAGGGAAAGGCTGAAATTCTTTTTTTTCAGAAACTAAAAGGCCAAAGACATTTATAGTAAGATTATTTTTCTTTTCGAACTTTGGAATTTCACTCAATTTCACAGGAAAAGAAAGAAAAGAAAGGTTTAATTTTTCTAAAAAAATATCGTACGACTTAGCCAAGTTTGCATTGTGAGGAATTTTATGTAATCCTGCTAAAACAGAGTATATGAAGCATTTTTTGCCGCTTCCTTTTATATTAAGAACTGATTTTTTTCTTTGAATAATGCTTTCTTTCCCTTTTTTCTCACCTCCAAAAGGATTATATTTAAAAACAGAGAGGCGTAACACTTTTATTTTTCTTAAAAACCATCCTGACCCCATGTGCAAAAAAGCATCGAAAAAACCTAATATCACAGAAAAGGAACTTCTTATTAATTCCTCTACGTTATGAGAATCAAAGTTTACTTGAACAGGACTTTGGAACCATGGTTGAATTTCAAGATATTCATTGTCTTCTAGATTATATTTTCCTAACACTGTGCATAACGATAATTGAAATTTAACCCCCCCTTCTTTTTTTTTTTTCTTCAAAATTTATTTTTTTATTTTTTTGGTCTGATTAAGTAAAAATAAATCAGGATCATATTTGTGAAGAGCAGGAGTTAAATCATATTCTACGATTAAATTTTTGAAAGCTTTACGTTTTTTCATTTCTTATAGGTCTGAAATGAAGAACTAAAAAAACTGTTCCATATTCAAATTGAACCAACTTTCCCACATCGTCACATATAGTTATTTCGATTTCTTGTATTTCACTTTTTTTTACCTTTTTATAGTACGGAGACACAAAAACTTCCTTAATATCGTCTCCGAATTTTTCACTGCAACGAATAGTCCTCAATAAAGGAATTTGAAGATCGCCTACAATTTCATTAGCAACTATATCAGTATAAATATAAATATTAGAAGAAACGTGATGCAAATTAGGAACACCTCCCGCATGAAAATATTTATAATGTTTGTATCTTAAAGTAGTGCTCATTAAAATCTGAAAATCTAATAAACTATTCAATGGAAGCCCTGAAAAAGTTATAACGTCATCGTTTTCTATCTCAGCTTCGTTGTCTATTTCTTCAGATATATCCAATCTCAGTACGTTACTTAAATATTTAGACATAACAACTTTGTCTCCTCTCCCTACCTTTAAAATAGGTTTTAAATTTTGCAGCTCAGTTTTTACATATGGTTCTCTACTTTTTCGAAAAAATTCATCGTCAGGGTATGCGTCTATTTTTTTCAAGGCTGCATTTATGCTTTTTATTAAACTACCTAAAGAAGTATAATTTCCATATGGAATTTTTTGCACGACATATCTTTTTTTTGTTTCTATTTGATCTAATGAAGTTATTTTATTCACGTCTTGCTTCAACCTGAAATCTTTTCTTTCTACTACCAAAGTCCTATTTCTTTCTGGAATTTCTGGGAAATTATACCAAGAAACTGGTATGTTTACTTCTACTAATCCCACTTCCCATTCTCCTTGTAAAATTAAAATAGAAGGTAACTTAACCCAAAATTTGCTTGTTTTATTTTCTCGGGAGGGATGAATAGTATTAGAAGGTAAATTTATGTAAAAAGGAGAAGAAACATTCATTTTAAAAATATATCTTATTTTTAAACAATAAAATCTTTTTTTGATAATTTTGAAAGTATTTCTTATCTCAGGGAAAAAAAAGACCACTGGTGGCTCATATGAACAGGATATTTTTTGTTCAGTGAAGACCTCTAGTGAGCATTCCTAAAATTATGTTAAACTATACCATATTTAGCACTCTATAGACCTCTAGAGGCTAGGACTGATATTATTTTACTAGATCAGCGGAGACCTCTAGTGTGAGTCACTAAAACTAGATCAGCGGAGACCTCTAGTGTGAGTCACTAAAACTATGTGCATGGTTTTACACTGAAGACCTCTGGTGGCTGATATAAATTATGTGCATGGTTTTACACTGAAGACCTCTGATGGCTTATAGAAGGCATTTTTGCTTACTGAAGACCTCTAGAGAGCATTCCTAAAACTATCTTAAACTATACCATACTTAGCACACAGAAGACCTCTAGAGGCTATGACTTATATTTTTTAACTAGATAAGCGGAAAGCTACTTTTTTACTTATGTTAGTTTGTTGCGAATCGTTCCCATACAAGCATTGTAACAATTAATTTTACCACAAATTGTATGTATCTAACAGGAATTAATTATGTTAAAAAGAAACAAATTTAAATTTTAGCTCTCAGTGAACAGTTGACTCAACATCAATTTTTTAATGAACTCACAAAAGCAAATCTTTAGCTTTACCTTTGAAGCATTAATCGCAATGCTTTTCCTGCAAAGAATTCTCCGTAGTCTACGTCAGAAAAGTTCATCTGATATCGCTGCCTCCTTCATTCACTTCATTACCTTATTCGTTGTCATATAACTGCTGCCTTATAGGTTAACTTCGTTGCCTTATTCATTATACTATATTACCTTAAGTTATAGTAGTTTTGTTTCTTTATTCTCAGAGACTTTTTGTAAGCTACTGCTGTATATGTTATGAAATATTTGATATTTAAAATGTAACATAATACAAAAATATTTGTTTCCAACTTTTTATTTCTTATCAAATAAACAAACTTTTGTTTTTTTTTCTTGATTTAACAAGGAAGCGTCAGATGATTTTCTCATTAACCATAACAAACATTCATGACCAACCCATGGTTTTTCATGTATCCATTCTACAGAACAGTAAGGACATTTTATTGTTTCAGTCCTATGATACAAATTTGATTTTTGAGTGAAATCATCAAAACATTTTTGATGTACTGGCTTATTGCAACAAATCATATAAGCAATGTTTCTAGTTTTTGTAGAAATAATCATTTCAGTGTTGCATAATTTACAAAGCATGTATTCTAGTGACATTTTATGCAATTTTTGCCTTGTTTTATTTCTTAGTTCTTTTGATATTTCTGATAATACATAATCGCTAGGATCTAAAGAGTAATCATATTTTCTTTTCTTAGGTTTCATTAACATTTCTACGTCGTAAACATATCTAACGTCAAGTAAGTCGCAAGCAAGATCCATCATAGTGAAATAAAAAGTTTGATATGGCATTAAAATACAGCACATTTTAAGGACTCGTGGCAAAAGCATGATGTTACACAAAACTATATTGCCTATTTCTTCCTGTAAAAAAAAAGACAAGAAAAAGTCGGCGAAAAATACAAGCGCTTCTACTTTAATTTTTTTAAGGTATGGCAAAGAATCAAAAACAGACAAAGCTAAAAAAATTTGACCAGCTTCCTTCACTGACATATAAGGCTGGGAAGGAAAACTGACATCTATTATATCCTTTTCGTTGTCTTTAAAATGTACCTTTCCTTCGAAATAAGCAATCCTGCTTTTCAATAAAACGTAATTAATTTTCATTTTCCGAGGCTATCTAATAACACATCAACAGCAACTATTATAACATATGAATAGCAACTGTTATAAGCTATTTTGTTTCAGTTGCTATTTACGCAGCTTAAACTATATGACATCCTGAATAGCAACTAAGATATGACAGATATGATCCGATTTTCATATGACAGATATGATCCAATAAATTCCAATTTGAGTTATGTTGAATTACATAAGGTTAAATGACATTTACTGCTCTTAAGCAGTATGACGTTATTGTTTGCACATGAGTGAACCAAAGAACAATAAGTGTCCTTTGAAGTGTAGTAACACATTAAACATGGCATTCAATCCATCACGTCAATAACTGTTTTTTCAATGATATATCGCTTGACTCTGCATGCAGAACAAAAAAAAATCCTGTTCTTTTCAGGTGGCGTAATTATGGTCGTCAGGACAACATCAGCATAAAAAAAGCAGTCGATCCATAGTAAATATAGGACTATGTTATCTTTCTCTGCGTTATAATTGAAGCACAAGATATTTATGTCCGTGTGAGTGAATCATAAACACTTATGTTCTATCTCAAGGATATTTTAATGTAATACCTCATACACGTTCGTAAATCAGGAAAAGGAGAAACAAAAACACATAGCAAATATAGCAAACACAATGTATATCAGTAAGTCAATACAGTCTTAAGAAGCTAGATACATATTCGCGTTACTTAATACATTCTTTATAGAAAGATATTTTTCTCTCGTAATATTTTTTTCTCATAGAAAGATATTTTTTTCTTTGCCATTTTAAAAATATTTTGCTCCCCAATGGATTTCCATTTAACCATTTTGTTCTACAATCAAAACATTTAAAGCCTTTTCTTGTGTATGATTTAAATCGAAACTTTAAGAAACATGAACGATGGCTTGGACATCCACAACAAATTAAACGTTTAATTTTTTTGTTCAAAGGACCTTTTAAAGATTTATGTTGCCCTCCACAAGCTCCGCAAAGATAATAAAATGTTTTATCATATTCAATTTCTTTAGATGCTCTTTTAATTTTTTTCTTTAAAATTTTTTCTTTATAGCAAGAGTAACAACAATATTTATTTATATGATGACGCTGGCAATGTATGTCCACTAAGATATCATAAATAGAATATTTTTCTTTCATTAAAAAAAAACAGAAATGAACTAAAGAAGCAGGAATTGAATGACATAGAATACCATTGTATGCATACATGATTAAAATTTTACTGATTTCCTTCAAATTTTCTTGAACTCTTAAATATAAATAATTCAACAAAAAATCACTTTGAAAAAAACAAGCAAAAAATGCTATTGATTCTACGTTTTCTTCTAAATCAAAAAAAGTATAACTGTCTTCAGTTTTTTCTATATTTAAATATTCTATGAAAGACAAACATTTTTCAGGAGTTATAAAAGTAAATAAAGGAACTTGAATTTCTACTATGTCTTTCTTTTTTCCTGCTCCTTTATAAAAACTATTGTAAGAATTAAAGTATTGACATCGTGAACATAAAAGACTAGTGTCAATGTGAACAGTGCTTTCCATCCTAAAAAAATTTAATTTTACCCTCTTCTACTTAGAATCTATATGTCTGTGATGCCTTCTTCGAACCAAATTTTTACTTCAGCCCACCCTCATGAACAGAAATCATGTGGTTGATGCAATCATTGGGATGTTCAAAGATCGCATCACAGCATCTGCAGGAATACATCCCTTTTTTTCTGAAGTTGAGGAGAAAAGTCCCTGTAACGTTTAAGGGAGATTTGCAAGTGGGACAGATACGATGCCTACACATGTGCTCTTTTTGCTGAGGACTTATTTCTAAACCCAACCTTTGAAGACAAAAGTCTTCGTAGTAGTACTGTCTGACCCTCGGTACTTTAAAAAGGTTCTTGATGTTAAGCTGCGGGTTCACCTCGTTTTGATTTGGAGGAAGGCTCTGAGGCTGACTAACAGACGGAGGAGCCTGAGGGTTCACTGCCTGAGTGACCGTTCTCGCAGGTCCCTCTGACTGAGAAACGCTAGTCGATGCAACCGGAGGGGCCTGAGGGTACACAGTTTGGGTGACCGTCCTCGCAGGTCCCACTGACTGAGAAATGCGAGTTGATGCTACCCGAGGGGCCTGTGGATCAACTGTAGGGGTGACCGTCCTCACAGGTCCCACTGACTGAGATATGCGAGTCGATGCTACCGGAGGGGCCTGTGGATCAACTGTGGAGGTGATCGTCCTCGCAGGTCTGACTGACTGAGAAATGCGAGTCGATGCTATCGGAGGGGTCTGAGAGACCGTTTTCACAGGTCCTACTGAAGCAGAAAAGCGGGAAGTCGATGCTACGAGGGGGGTTAGGAAGTGAACTGACTGAGCATCTGCATACCCAGGTCCTGCTGACAGAGGTACGTAAGAAGGCTCTGCGGAAGGATCTATGCCCTGTCTAGGCTGAGTCGGCTGCGAGTCAGCCAGAGGCTGGATTACTGTAGGAGGGTTGTTAAAATGAGGAATTTGTGGACACTGCGGTGGACCATGTGGAGGAACTGTCGAAAGGTTGTTAAGAGGAAGAACTTGCACACACTGTGAACACTGCGGGGGACACTGTGGAGGGACTGTTGGAGGGTTGTTTTGTAGAGGAATTTGCGGAAGCTGTGAATACTCAGGAGGTGCAACAACAGATCGACATTGAAGATAGACAGGTTGAGTAGCCGTTTTATCAGTAACAGTTTTCTCAGGAGTCACCTCCTGCCTTGATACCTGTAAGTTCCCAGAAGCTCCTGTTCGCTGCTGGTTAGGAAAAGGAGCGGGAGGCGTTTCAGGACCTGATCTACGATATCTTTTACCTGGTTCTCTCGAAGCACGTCCTACTGCCAATCCTAATTCGTAGCCCTTATCGTAGATCTCATAGAGATCTCCGAGAGCAGACAAACCAGGGAATCCTACCGTTAGACCTGAAGATCCAGGGACCGACGGACGATCCTCAAGCACCGGCCGACGATCCTCAGGCACCGATCGACGATCCTCAGGCACCGGCCGACGATCCTCAGTCACCGGCCGACGATCCTCAGTCACCGGTCGACGATCCTCAGTCACCGGTCGACGATCCTCAGTCACCGGTCGACGATCCTCAGTCACCGGCTGACGATCCTCAAGTACTGCTCGACCATCTCTAGCAGTTTGTGAAGGACTTCCTGCGGCTGCTGCAGGTTGAGATCGTACTTCAGGTGCTTCACCTTTTCGAGCAGCTACACGTTTGTTCAAAAATTGTTTGAAATTGTCAAGAAATTTAATGCTAGGCCGTTCTACTACCGAAGCCGAAGCTTTGGAGCAGAACGATCTTGAGTTGATCTTCTTGACTTCTTCGTCTTCTTTGTCTTTTTTCACAGGAGGGGAAGAAGCAAAAAAAGAAGAGAGGACAGGATGTTTTCTGCTGAGGGGGGAAGGAGAAGGACCCTCAGTCTTCACAGGGAAAGAAGAAGTAAGATTAGATCCAGAAGTAGAAACAGGTCTTGAAAGAGTCTCAACCTTCACCTTTGTCTCAGGAGAGATTGATGTAGAAGTGTTAGTTTTCAAGGCTGAAGAAAAAGCAGAGACTGCAGTGTCAGCATTAGAAGGAGTCTCGAGCTTCACTTTAGTTTCAGCAGAGGTCGAAGCAGTCTTAGTATCCAAGGTTGAAGTAGAAGGAGAGACTGTAACGTTTCCTTTTGAAGGAGTCTCGACCTTCACCTTTGTTTCAGCAAAGGTCGAAGCAGTGTTAGTATCCAAGGTTGAAGTAGAAGCAGAGACTGCAGTTTTTACTTTGGAAAGAGATGAAGAGAGAGGTGTCAGTTTGACATAAGGATCAGGCAAAGATTGAAAGACAGAGCTATCTTCAAATTCCCCTTCTGTGCTAGAGCTATCACAAAAAGAGACAGCAGAAAACGGTATGTCTTCTGCGTCTAGATGGCCTAAATCAGGCAAATGAGAATCAGAAGAAGTTTTGGCAAATTTTGATTTCTTATTTTTTTGTGGCAAATTTCTTTTTTTAGGCATCTGTAGAGAAAAAAACATGATTTAAATTAATCATGAAAAACTTTAATTTTCTTAGCTCTAGGTGCTTTAGGTCCCCTTTTGTCCTTAGTTCCTTTTAAGACAGAACTAGAACAGTGCTGAGGGCACCTTAAACATTTTTCTAAGTTTTCAGGCAAACAATTAGTTTCCATTACTTTTGCATGTTTTTTCATACGTTCTGTTATAGTAAAAAAATCTTTTACGTTCATTTCAGCTGCTTCCCTTTCATCTTTAAATAAATAAGCTAAAGATGGAAAATCTTTCAAAGCAGTCACATTATTTTCCACTTCTATTTCTTTTTTGGGCATAATTTTTTTTTCCTTTTTCTTAAAATGTTTTTCATCTTCGTCTTCAGTTTCTGATAAATGAAGATCCTCTTTCAAAAGAGAAAAATCTTCTTCACTAGAGCTATCTTTTTGACTTTTTTCTTTGCTTTCGTCTTCACTGCTGTCTGATAAATTTTCTTCATTAAAAAATGATTCATTTTCGCAACTTTTCTTTCTTTTCAAGTTAGTTCCTTTTTTTATTTTAATTTGACTCTCCGAAGGAGAACATTCTTTAAATTCATTTAAATCTTTGTTGAAAAAAATGCATATAGCTTTGCTCTTGAAATTATTTACAGGATGAAATTCAGTGCTTTGATTTTGAGTACTGAAATAAATATTTATTTTAAATATTTCAGAAATGCATTCAACCAAAATACTATGAGCAGACAGTAAATCTTGTAAAATTTTATCCTTGTTTTCATACATACAATACGCATAGCATGCTCTGTAAGCTTCATCCTTTTTCATGTAAGATAAAAGTGAAGACCAAGCTTCATCTTTTAACAGAGAAATTACTTTGTCTCTTGGAATTTTTTTTTCTTTTTGTTTTTTCTTGATATATTCAGAGACAAAGAAAAAGCAATGTGCTTCTTCCTCGGTTAACTTTTTCCAATATTCATGGTTTTCACTTTTATCTTGGCATAAAATAGTTAATATCAATAAAAGAAATTGAGTGATCAACTTATTTTCTTTCATTTCAGAAAATTTTATTTTTTTCTTCTGATATTTCAACCAAAGTGTCTTTTATCTCTGAGCACAAATCTAAAAACAATGTAGTGTCTTTTGTTATACAATTTCCCTTGAAGTTGTGACCTAAAGTTAAAGTAATATTTTTATTGCAAATTCTGAAAGAAGAAAAATAGGACAGTTCCTTGAAAACTGCAGTTTTATGATCATATAAAAGCCAAGAACTTTCAAAACAATTTGATTCCCTTATCTTAAAAAAATATTTTTCAGACAACTTTAAGTTTAATTTTAAAAAAAGTTCAGATATTTTAACTTTTTTTTCCGTTCAAAAGAATTTCTATGCTAAGTTGAATATTCAACAACTTAACACATATCTTACTAAAGTTTATAAAAGAGTAGTTAGAAAAAAAATTGATGCAATGCAAAGTAACAAACTGTTTTATGTCATGCAAAATTCGAGAAAAATTATTTCTTATAAAAATATAACAATATCCGTTTCTTGTAAATTTCAAAGAAAACTCTTTGCTGGAAACAACTATAGATCCTCGGTACTTGCTTATATTTCTACGAGAACTTCGAAAGCTTTCTATGTCCAATTTAGCACAAGGATCAGTTTTTACTATAAGGACTATATTGTTCAAAATATATTGTATACACATCAATCATTTTAGCTTAAAATAATAAAAATCTTTTCATAGCAACCTTGAAGGGAGATCCTTTTGGGATCAGGGAAAGAAATGGATCAGAACGGTCTGCAAAGCTGGCTCAGGAGGTCTCTTTGCAGAGTAGAAGCTCTACGATTTTCAGCACAAGGCAAAGGTTTAAATCTGAAAAATAAATTCCACTGTTACTTGTCAACGTCGTAATATATGGTATCTTGCAAACAAAGCATGTTTTTTTAGTTTTTAAGCCTAAATGAACTGGTAACTTCAATTACTGTTATCAATTTCCCTACAGGAATGAATCTCTCAAGCATTACAATGATCAGCGTCCTAGTAACTGACTGATGATCTGGTTACTTCTTTTCCTATGCTCAATGTCTCCGCAGAAATAATTCTATCAAGCATTTCAGTGATCAATGTCTATATGAAACATCTAGCCTCTTGTATAATTTATTAAATCACTCACCTGGAGACTGCTTTGTGCTGTGTAGCCTGTTTGTTGTCAGCTAAACAGATAGATCAAAACGCTCTGCAAAGCTGGCTTAGGATTCTTTTCGTAGAGTAGAACGCCTGCGATTTTCAGCACAAGGCAAACCTTAAAATCTGAAAAATATTTTGTATAGTAAGTCATCAACGTCATATATATATGGTATCTTGTGAACAAAGCATATTTTTTTTACCTTTCATCCTAAATCCTCTAGTAACTTCAATTACTATTATCAATTTCCCTACAGGTATGATTCTCTCGAGCATTACGGTGATCAGTATCTACATGAAACAGCTAGTTCTTTATTCTCTCACCAGGGCGTGGCTATAAGCTATTTTGCCTGTCTGTTTGCGACCTTTTATTGAAGAATGGAGTATAGCTCACAAACTTCAGCATTTGTAGCTCTCTTAAAAGGAAAAAAATAAAACATTAACATATCTGTTTATAACTATAGTAGCTGAGCCGGGGATTGTACAATAGTCTAATCCATAGAATGATTCCCTTTCCGGCAGCTCCATTTATACTGTTGCAGCTGCGTCAGGCATAATTCAAAAGTCTAATACGACTCGTTTTAGTTCTTACTTTTAACACTAGAGGACACATGTGAGCAACCAGAACATCGCTAATCGATATTTCTGCTCGTTCTTGCACATCAACGTAAAGCTGAGAACATATAACCTGCTAACGTCTAACAATTTAGCCTTCATACACGCTAAGCTTCTATCCTGTTTCAAAATAAATTTAACTGACATAGAACTATCTTAAAAGCAAACTAGATACATAATGACGTTCAGAAAAACGTGAAACCAAAGCGTTCACAGAGAAGTTGGGATTCGAACCCTCAACCTTGGCTGAGCGAAGCGAACGCCTTAACCCCTCGGCTATCCTGACTGACGTTCCTTCCGCCTACTTTCTGATAAATATCAATCAGCGATGCCCTGGTAGCTCACATGTGTCCTCTAGTGTCAAATGTAAGAACTAAAACGAGTCGTATTAGACGTTGTTTACCATGCTGCTCTCAACCTCTGTTTCATTATCTAGAAACAGGAATTTAATCTGTCTGCAAAAAAGTTTTATACTAAGAGCTATCTTTCTAGGACACGCACGCTTCCCTCATATTCTCATTCAAGATGAAAACCTTAGGACTCTTGGCTGCTTTATTGTCTGTTTGCTACATGCAAACTATACGATACAACTGTCAATGTATTTTCGCAGAACCTTTGTTGACTTGTGAACCACATGTGAGGTGTATTCTTTCTGTTCCACTTACATATCAATCTATTGTAACAACAGAGATAAAAATCAAGAAAAATGAAGGAGCAGAAAGGAAATTTATTCCTTACGATCAAAATGTTTTCCCTTTCTTGGAGAAATTAACTACAGAGCTGGGAATATATTCTTGCGACGCTGGACTTTGCAGGTAAAGAATTTTTCTTTGGCTTATTTTACCTTGTAAGCATAAAAGAATAATCCTAGCTTATTTTATCTCCTGAACATGAAGCATTATCCCAACAAAATAAAATGTTTTTTTAGTCATTTGAATTAAAAAATTTCCGTTAACCTTTTTTCTTTGCAGGCTGAAGGATATATTGTCTACTACCTTCCACCCTACCAGTGAACCTATTGCCACGTCCTATACTACTACACGACCTCCTACAACTGCTTCTTGGGAGTCTAAGTCTACTTCTCTGCCTTCAACTACTTCTTTTGAGAAGCTTAGAGCATCTACACGGCTTTCAACTACTGCTTATTTGAAGGCTAGCTTAACTACTCCAACTTCAACTACTTCTTTAAAGCCTTCTGTCAAAACTGTTCCTGCCTCTACCTATCATCCAACAACGTCTACAAAAACCTTGCCTAAAAATGACATTACTCAACATGTCCTGTCCTATAGCCCTGCCTCTTCAACTGAAACCCTACAAGAGAACGTTTTGACCAAGCCTAAGGGAAGCTCTGAAGGGAAACCTACTGCTATATATAGCATGCCTCCTACCACTCTACTTACTGAATCTACCTCAGGACCTTTTCATACCAAGTCTGCTTTAAGGACGTCGAAAAAATTTTCCATTCCTACCCCTACCTCTCCAACAGAAATATCTCCCAACAAGGTTAATGTTCCTGAGACAAGCAAGTGAGCAGCATTTTCTCTCAATTATTTATATGTCTTAGATCAAACCAATACTTTGCAAATTTTAAGAGAACGAATAAAAGAGATCTCACTATACTAAACAGAGGCAGCTAAACATAAATTAGTTTGATAGAATTACAGTCTAAAAAATTTTTCAACCCTCGATTTCAAAATTAATAGGCTTTAAGCGATCGCCGTAATGTTCTCCTGCCTATCCTAACAAAGTAAACTAAATATTTGAAAAAATAATTCTATCTACTTCTCTGGAACATGTAAACAGCATTTTATGTCAAAATCTCAAACATGTAAATTTTCATGAGATTACAGGAAAACACTTACCTCTGTGAAAAGCTTCAACTGGAAAACAGTCACTCAGTCCTATTTCAACTTGAAATCCACGTCCAAGTTGAACTGGAAATCAACGTCGTCAAACTTGAACTTGAAGCTGAGATCTACGCCATCCAACGTAGACTTAGGCTCAGGATCTTCGTCTTTTGACTTGAACACTAAATCTGAGAGAGCTGAGACAATTACTCCCTTCTCACGGAGCTCTCGAGTATATATAAGTCCTGTAACAAAAGGGGAGGGGCTCATCTCCTCCGCTGTGAGCCCCACCTCTCCCTCTTTTAACCCTTATGAGAAAACATGGCATATCGTAACAGGAGCTAGCATAAGCACTGTATTCATCATTTTTATGATATCAATATCCGTTATGGTAGTTCTCAAAAGAAAAAGAAATCAAAGGTCACCTATATATATACCTAGCCATGCAACAGCTAGCACAGAAAGATATATGATAGAGCTTGAACCCTTAAGATCTTTCCGTCCTTCATCCCTGTTTTCACATACTTAAGCCATAAAAGACTAAACAAGATATCATAAATCATATATGGTGAAATGAATATTCATAACGTTCCAGAGTTTTCCTGAGCCTAATTCTAAGACGCATAAAGCCATATATGGTGAAATGAATATTCATAACGTTCCAGAGTTTTCCTGAGCCTAATTCTAAGACGTAGAAAGCCAAATATGGAAATATTAGAATAAAATATTCATGACGTCATGGAATTTTCCTCAGAGCTCAATATTAAGACGCATAAAGCCATATATGGTGAAATGAATATTCATAACGTTCCAGAGTTTTCCTGAGCCTAATTCTAAGACGTAGAAAGCCATATATGGGAATGCTAGCCTAAGATATTCATGACATCATGGAATTTTCCCTAGAGCTCAATATCAAGAGGCATAAAGCCATATATGGTGAAATGAATATTCATAACGTTCCAGAGTTTTCCTGAGCCTAATTCTAAGACGTAGAAAGCCATATATGGGAATGCTAGCATAAGATATTCATGACATCATGGAATTTTCCCTAGAGCTCAATGTTAAGAGGCATAAAGCCATATATGGTGAAATGAATATTCATAACGTTCCAGAGTTTTCCTGAGCCTAATTCTAAGACGTAGAAAGCCATATATGGGAATGCTAGCATAAGATATTCATGACATCATGGAATTTTCCTCAGAGCTCAATGTTAAGAGGGATAAAGCCATATATGGTGAAATGAAAATTCATAACGTTGCAAAGTTTTGATGAGTCTAAATCTAAGACGTAGAAAGCCAAACATAGTAGCATTAAACACATATCAAGCATCTTATCAACACATTATTTCATACGTGATGGAACTTTCTGAACACAAAAGTTACTGAAGCTATCACTACGTCTATTACAGTCAAAGGCACTTTCTATGCTGGTCCTGAATAGGTTAAGCTATGTTCTTAGGTCCTTATTTAAAAAAAGGCAAGGCTAAAAAGGAAAATTTATGTGCACTGATGTAGTCCATGTCACCTGATGCCTGGTACAACGCTGTAACAGATATTAAACCCTTCTACTGCCTCAATGTACCAATAAGTCATGCTGGAAAACACGTCCAAAGCTGGAGTTTCTTCCCGGCAAGATTTTTTAACAACGTCTATCAAAAAAGTACCTGCCCATGAAAAAACCTCAACAAACAATTAATTACATTTCATAGGCTAACAACAACTCGACTCTATCCATATAATCTTATACGCCTTAGCTGCTATTTCACAACCGTAAGCAGTCATAATGCTTCAATGTAGTGCTGTTGCATCTATATAGTCCTAACAAAACTAGTGGTCTACAGGTTTAATGTACGTTATGTATACTATCATAGAGGATGGTTTAAAATTTCAAAAATAGATAGCATGCAAATCATTTATTCCTTGTTACAATCAAAGAAATATTCGTCTGTAAACCTTAAAGTGTTTCAAGTCATATCTCTTGCGAACTATAGCAATGCTATATTACAGTGTACATGTAGCTAGCTCTATGTCTGCGCGCTCAAAAACTATCTTCCATATATTATCGTCTGTTCTCAGAGCAAAGACATAGAAAAAAAACCTTCATTTAAGGTCTATGAAATCTTCAATTTAACTACTATATAAGTAATTAACTTGAATGTATTACTTTTAAGGCAATGCTATGAATAAAATAGCTTAACATTAAAAGCTTTTAAAACCAGTAAAATCCTTAGCTTAGCCGTCTTAAACTATCAACTTATGCATGCTAAATAACAAAGCAATGCTATAAATAAAATAGCTTAGTATATTATAACCTCACCTAATTTTTTTCGTATAAGCCTCCCGTTACATGAATTATTAAATGCATGCTTGCTTACCAATCATATAAGCTAGGATCATTAACCTCCACGAGATAGAAGCTGAGAACAGTTTATAACTTACAAGCTTACCCTCTTACATAATCTACACTAACATATAATTATAATTACATGTTATCATGAAAAATAAAAAAATCTTTTATGAATTTGTTGTTGCTGCCCCATTATTCAATAAAAATATCCGCATAATAAGGGAGCTCATTAAAAATTTAAGCTATACAACAACTCTTCTTAAATCCCCTTCTCATAAAATCCTACTATTTAAACATGTAATAAAAAGGAAACTTCTGCTTTTATTTTACTACGCAATAAAATGGAAACTCTCACTCTAATTCAACTATACAATAGCATAATTCAACTGCGCAATAACATAAACTGCGCAACAGCATAGAAGTTTTCATGTTAAATGAACTGCGCAATAGCATGGAAATTTCCATGCCACTTAAACTGCGCAATAGCATGGAACTTTCCATGCAAGAGGGAGTGGCTAAAATAAACTCCTCCCTTTCCATGCTATTTAAACTGCGTAATAGCATAATGGAATTTTCCATACAATAAGGGGTGTGACTAAATAAACTCCTCCCTTTCCATGCTATTTAAACTGCTCAATAGCATAATGGAAATTTCTATACGATAAGGGGTGTGGCTAAATAAATTTTAAACTGCGCAATACAATGGAAATTTCCATGCTATTTAAATAAACTGCGCAGTAGCATGGAATTTTCCATACAATAAGGG
This sequence comes from Acholoe squamosa, assembly GCA_949317995.1. NCBI lineage: Eukaryota > Metazoa > Annelida > Polychaeta > Phyllodocida > Polynoidae > Acholoe > Acholoe squamosa. Next base: position 26,457,799 of record OX439045.1, read on the forward strand.
GTGTGGCTAAATAAACTCCTCCCATACCCCTCCCTTTCCATCCTATTTTAAACTATGCAGTACAATGGAAATTTCCATGCTAATTAATATGTGTAGTAGCATGGAATTTTCCATGCAAAAGGGAGTGGCTAAAATAAACTCCTCCCAAACTCTCACCCCTTTATATATAGTAAGGAAATAACATAGAAACCAAACCATGGAGAAGGTCTATTCCATGCAAGATATCTTATTTTTATTTGCTCACATTTTGAGCTTTAAATTACCATCTAGTTTCAAGGTAAGTGTTCCAACAGGATTTAAAAGAAGGAAACAATATTCATATAACTTGTGTGATTGCTTAGATGGGAAACGCAGTAAATGTGGAAAGCTATCTACAAAAAACTGCTGGACAGGACAAAGCTATATCAAAATGTGCTCGTACCACAATTCTGTGTGCTATTATTCTCGTGTATTGTACAAAGAAGCCGGCCATCGAAGTTATATTTTCAGACAACAGCCCTCAAAAAAGTCATTGTACATAGCTATAGAAAGTGCTTTACGTATTTTTCAAGCCATTTTTTTGTTTAACTGCAAAATAGACAAAGGGCACAGCTTTTATCTAGCTCAATTACTGAGTCAAATAATAAGTGAAAATGAAATGCTAGCATGCTTCAAATCAAAAGATATCACAAAATTACCTACAAAAAAATTATTTTCCAAAAAAGACTTCATTTTTTTCTTGACTCAAATGTTTGTAAGGGGGACATATTTTTCTCACAAAAAAAAATGTATAGGAAATTCATACTACATCAGAGATTTAGACTTTACTATGCTCGTTATAAAAAATATAGAAAAAAAAGGGTTAAACCAAGCAATCAAAAATTTTTCCTTCTTTCAAATCATCAGAAACACTATAGAAAATGAAAGCCTTCTCCAACTTCATTTAAAATAGCTACAAAAGCAATGTGTTTGCCTGTCTCTACGTATAAAGCATGTAGGTATATATATATATATATATATATATATATATATATATATATATATATATATATATATATATATATATATATATATTCAAATAAGGAAGCTGTATTTTTATGCTTGATCCAGATCTGGTTAAAAATCTGCTTCTTAAATAATTAGGCTTCATGTTATCACTTGATCCAGATCGAGTGAAAACAAAAGCTAAAAAAAAAAAAAAAAAAAAAAGCTTTCAATATCTTCATTTTATTCGACGTTGGTTAGATAAAATGAAATATACAATATAAGCCATTCATATATATCTATATATCTACTTAGCTCATAGAGAGACAGGAAACTTTGTTTTTGTTCCAAAATTTTCACTTTAGGCCTTTATTTTTTCAAAATTAAATCAGTCATGTAGATCTACCTTCACGTGGTGACTGATGGATGTATATTTATACAAACAAAATATGTGTAAATATATAACAAAAGATCTACTTTTGGTTAAAAATTAAGCAACTTACTATACCTTGCCTTTTACAGAGAGCAGCTCAAACTCTGTATAAGCCGCTCGCTGTTACTTTACATAAACATCAAACACCTCGCTATGGCGAGCCTTTTACAGTGAGCAGCTGAGACTCTTCATAAGCTGCTCACTGCAACTACAGGCTCACTAAATGACTCACTAACTGCTCACTGCAACTACAGGCTCACTAAAAGACTCACTAAATGACTCACTGATTTGCTTACAGTGATTAAATATAAACTGTCCACTGTAACTACTCACTGTAGTGAGCAACTCAAACAGATCATTTTGTTGCGTGTATGGACTAAATCTATGTGTAAAAAGTCAAAAGAGTAACTCATACCGCTCCTCTCCTACTCATACAAACATACTAACATACATACACAGCAGGCTTGGAAACGAGTGACTCGATGACATAGTCAGCATGGAGCTTCACATGAGAAACATAAATGGAACCGTCATGACTAATGCAACACCTATTGCTCTCCCATCTGGAGGCATTCATAAGAACTAATCGAATCTTGTCTATATATCTGTTTACATTATGACATGGAATCTAGTAACAAGGACACGGAAAATGATCTAAGACATGACCTTATCCTAAATTCGTCATGTGACACGTAGATCAGTGTCAAAAACATGGGATAATAGTAATTTGACAACAGGTGACATGGCTAAATTCGTCATGTGACACGCAGATTAGTGTCAAAGACATGGGATAATAGTAATTTAACATGTGACATGGAACCTAGTGACAAGGACATGGAAAAATGACATGAGACATGATCTTATCCTAAATTCGTCATGTGACACGCAGATTAGTGTCAAAGACATGGGATAATAGTAATTTGACATGTGACATGGAACCTAGTGACAAGGACATGGAAAAATGACATGAGACATGATCTTATCCTAAATTCGTCATGTGACACGCAGATTAGTGTCAAAGACATGGGATAATAGTAATTTGACATGTGACATGGAACCTAGTGACAAGGACATGGAAAAATGACATGAGACATGATCTTATCCTAAATTCGTCATGTGACACGCAGATTAGTGTTAAAGACATGGGATAATAGTAATTTGACATGTGACATGGAACCTAGTGACAAGGACATGGAAAAATGACATGAGACATGATCTTATCCTAAATTCGTCATGTGACACGCAGATTAGTGTCAAAGACATGGGATAATAGTAATTTAACATATGACATGGAACCTAGTGACAAGGACATGGAAAAATGACATGAGACATGATCTTATCCTAAATTCGTCATGTGACACGCAGATTAGTGTCAAAGAGATGGGAAAAGCTATGTAAATAAATTATTTAGTTCCACATAACCTGGAACAGGACAAAGATAGTTCATATTATTCTCGGTAGAGGGAAACCTGAAAATGCGTTCTGCGCTCTAAATACGATGAAATCTATCGTCTCATTTGTAAGCTATGAGCAAATATTCTTTATTGATATCAATAAAATATATCAAACAATGAAAAGAAAGAGCTCTATACATGATTCATTCAAACTGTTCAAGAAAATACAAAGAAAAGAGCATTATACATGTAATAATTTAGTTCCACATAACCTACATCATGCTAGAAATAGTTCGTATTGTTCTCGGTAGAGGGGGACAAAAAATCCGCGTTTTGAATAAAAATCTGTCGTTTCAATTTAAACTACCGCTGTAAATTCCTCTAATAACTCAGCAAATGTTCTTTGCTGATATCAATGAAATATATCAAAAAATAGAGGAGAAAAAACTCTGTCCCTAAATCACTCGAACTGATGAAAAAAATCTATATCTTCTTAAACTGAATGTCTATTTGTTCATAGACTTAAAAGTGTAACACCACATTTATGATTTCACTGCTGAGGTGGAGTATATAAGGAACGCAATGTCTGGGGTTAATTGGAGAGGTCCGGCCCTCATGTCACGAACCTCCACGTCTGTAGCTTCAGGTACTAGCTCCAGTGACAAAATCACAACAGTTCTTCCGACCTTGTCAACTTAGAACGGATGATGGTTGAAGCATGTCTGCTCCCATCAGTTGGTTGAAGCAGAAAGGTTGATGCTCCCATTGTTGGTTGATGCTCCCACTGTTGAAGCGTGTCTGCCACCATTCCTTAGAGCGCTGATCTGGAATTGAATGTGTTCCACAATCCTCCTTCAATCCTCCTTCAATCCTCCTTCAATCCTCCTTCAATCCTCCTTCAATCCTCCTTCAATCCTCCTTGTTTCAATCCTCCTTCAATCCTCCTTCAATCCTTGGTACACTCAGTTCATTCCTCTGTACCGAAAGCTCAGCTAAGAACCTTGTGACATGAGAACCACTTGACCTCTCTTTTGTATTTAAAACCTAAAGTGATATAATTACTGTTTCTAAAATAATCCTATTCTAAATATATCTATAAACGATCTCTTTTATGAATAATCTAAATATATCTATAAACGACCTCTTTTATAGATAAATTAAATATATCTATAAACGACCTCTTTTATAAATAATCTAAAAATAGGAGGTCTTCTCTGGATAATCCAAATATGGTGGTCTTTTCTGGATATTATCCAGAAAAGACCAACTATTATACTACTCTTGGGGTCAGGTGGGATGTATGCCCCCCTGCACCATCCAGTCAAATGTCACCAAAATACACCATTTGTCTTCTCAGTATTCAAAATTTTCCTGGGGGACATACCAGTCGGGTCATCCAGTCATACCTCAACAAAATGCACTATTTGACTTCTCGATATTCAAAATTTTCCTGGGGGACATCTCCATATACCCTTAGGCTCCCTGAGCCAAAAACAGTGTATTAATGATGCAGGGGTAGTAAAACCTTAGGGTCAGGTGGGATGTGTGCCCCCCTGCACCATCCAGTCATATGTCACCAAAATGCACCATTTGACTTCTCAATATTCAAAATTTTCCTGAAGGACATAGCCCCAGACCCCCCTCTGATTCTTACTCTCTATCACACATTAATCACACTAACAATAAAAAACATGGCCAAGAGTTTTAAACATTTTTCTTGGAAAGCAGTATGCGAATACTTAGAGTTGGCCTGGCCATTTGGTCAGAAACCCAAACCCCAAACCCATGTAAATGGTAAAGTTTTTGATTTGCCTGTTTGGATTGCTTTGGTTATCCCCCTCCCCCAAACAAAATTTCCAAAGGCTGTGCTAAAAGAGCCCATCTCCCATTCCCTATAGTTAAGAGTCATAAAGGCCCATGTGTGTCTGCAGAAAGTTAATTCAGACTTAAATGATCCCTCAAATACGGTTTGCTTGCTTGCTTGAACCTAAGACCACAGAAATCAATCTTGTGATTCATCCAGATCCATGCAAATAGATCCCATTTTAACATTTTGTAGAATTTTAAACAGAGGGTATAGGGAAACCTCAAAAACCACCAGAATGCATAAATTTAGGCTCTAGATTTATAAAACTGTTTGACTGGGGCGGTGATGCCTCCAGACCACCCTATACTTAGCTTGTCCTGGCTGCTTTTTAAACAAAAGACATAAGGCTAAGTATCGTAATCTCCCGCGTATAAGACGCGTCCTCTACGCCAAACAAAATGCTGTGGGGTCTTATAGCTTTCTCTCAAGTTGGGTGTGCATCTTATACGAGGGGTAATTTTACTATAGAAATGTACTAATCTTACAAATTTCAGCCTTAAAATGTGCGTCTTATACACGAAAATGCATGTGCTGAGTTTGGGGTGCGTCTTATACGCGCAGCGCGTCTTCTACGCGGGAGTTTACGGTAGTGTGTGACTCGCACTGCAGCTACTGAAGAAATTGGTCTTGAGAAGTGGAACCCCCTTTTCAATTTCTTGCATTCCAATAGAAAAATAATTAATTGATGATAATAACTCTGGGAAGTGATACTTTTACCTTATACTTCAGTGAAACAATACAATTGAGTGTGATATGATGCTGTACAATGTGGTGCAACACAACTCGATGTTGGGGGGGGGCGCAAACTATTTTGACCCCTCCTGAGGGGGGGGCCAAAAATATTTTGGCACCTCTCAAAGGGGGGGCGGAAAATATTTTCAGGGGTCAAAACGAAAACCCACCAACCCCCCCCCCTGTTGTTAAAAAATGAACACTCCCTAAGTCAACTGTTTTTGAGTGGCACTTCGGATACTCTACTGTATACTAGCTGGCCATCATAGCCAATCTGTTGAGGTATCTGATTGACTATGGGAGCTATATTGTGTTTAGTCCTTGCTGGCTCCCACTATCAACTTTATCAGCACTTACAGTCATATCAGGCTCATTCACTGTTTCAATATCATCTATACTTAAATTGGCTTTAGGTGGTAGCTGTTTGTACCATTGCAACTTGTGTGTACAGGCCATCCTCACATTCAGTATTAACTATACTTCATCCAGTTCAATGTTACATTTGTTTGGTGCTGATTTGTCTGGCCATCCTCATATTCAATATCAACTATATATTTCATTCAGCACCTTGTGTTACAACATTGTATGATATAGAGATTACACCCTCTGATAGTTTGATATCTTCAAGTCACTTGATTGGTTAGTTGGAACTATACTGTATTCACTTCTAAGTGGCACTGATCATTTGTCTAGCTGTCCTTGATACTTGGCTCTATGTTCTGTCTCACTTATGCTTCATTCGGTTCTAAGTGACATCTCTCAGAGCCCATTGTGTCTCATAGAGGTCCTCCCATTATAATCTCTTGATTTACGTACTTCGAATAAAACTGTGCTGTATTAAATAGTACTTGCTATCTGCTGCTGACATTCCTACCTATAGTGCCAGCCATGGATATTAACACTGCTTCCCCAAGTGAGCTGCAGTCCCTCCTCGGAATTAGCCAGCCACTGGCTGAGCTTATAGTAGACTGTGTACATAGTTATGGGCCTTTCACTGACCTTACCAGTCTGTTGTGGCACTTTCATGAAATGATCAGTTCTACCTTAGAGCAGGCCCAAGAATCTGGCGTAAGTTTGCCTGAGTTCACTCAGTCCCAAACACTCCCTACTGGCACAGTCAAAGATCCAGATGAATAACAGCAAGTCGGGGATCCTTTCAAGTTCCACACTGCATCATCCTGTGAACAGGCCCAAGAAGCTATTGTCAGCTTGCCTGAGTTCAATCAGTCCCAAGCACTCCCTATTGGCACAGTCAAAGATCCAGATGGATACCACCAGGTCAGGGATCCATTCAAGTTTGGCCCTGCATCATCCTATGCTGACTCTAGCCTTGACCCCCCTGTGTCACCGCAGTCCAATACCGGTACTGCAGTGGGAAAGGATAAGACCTGCGGTATCTTAGCACAGTGCCTTAATGGGAGTATCCCAGATCCTATTGGGTCACAAAGTTCGAAGTCTGATAGATGGGACTACAGGAAGCTTGGAAGAGCTCTGTATGAAAGGCCATACCCAGTTAGGCCCCCATCACATCATGGCCTCACCATCCAGCAGTTGCAGGCTCCTGCCTCTCACAGGAAGCCGGAAAACTAGTATGGGATGGGTGCCATGACCAAGGCCCATTCCCATATCACAGTGGTCGACCACCTGAAAGTTTGTCTAACGAGATTGCAGTACCTGATGCTAGGAAGAGGGATAGTACCAGGACAGATGCTGTTTCCAATGTCCCTCCAGTAAGGATTGTCAGGTTTCACAGAAAAATGGTCAAGTTTCGTAGAATCCTTAAGTTTTGTGGAAGAGGTGTTGGGTTCCAAGGAAGCAGCAGAACCCGGAAAAACCTCTTATTGCCTTTAGTTATCAAGGGCAATGAAATGAATGCCCTACTAGCCATTAGGGCCCCAAGTAAGGCAGGTGGATCACCTGAGCATGACTGCTCTGTGTGCTCCATCACCTTCCGTCCCCGCTAAAACATTCCGGGGTCCCCTTAGGCAGAAGACCCAGGTGCCTAGGGGTTGAACAAAAATGTGGTGCCATGCTTACTCTCCTTCCTGGCATGTGACACCACCAGCAGGCTTGAATGGGCACAAGATTGTGCACCTTATCTGGGTTATAACTTTCGGCCTTTGGCTTACTGGAGGCCAAGGCAGGGATCATTGAAGACCTGTCGATCTTGCCTGACGGGATCTGACATCGCCTTCATCCCCCATGTGGAACTAATGGACATCAGAACACCACCACATATCGAGAGCCATCAAGAGAAAACAGGGGGGAATGTGAGGATTTACGGTACCAGTGACTGTAGGAGTAGCACCCCCTAGGAGCAGCAGCAGGGGACACACAGGAGTGGGTCCCCTGATTGAGTCAGTTGGTTCCTTGGTTTTAGTTGATGCAGAAGCACCCCAGAATCCCAAGGGCTGACTGACCATACTACAGACTACACACCTAGACCTGAGAGTATAACACACATATCAATATTACAATATCACAATAAACCCAGCGCCAATAGATTTGGGGGGATATGATTACACCTGGCCCTCATACAAGACGGGAGGTTCTTTGAGGTCTATTTTCAATGACTTCAGCTCCCCCTTACCCTGGTGCTTTATCACGACCGTATGGTAGTTCCCAGGGGTAATTTCCCGCACCATAGGGGAGCAGGCTGACTGGGGAGGGTGTTACATGAACCTCTCATAAGATTCACTATGGTCTTCAGATTTGTTTGCGTAATATCCCGGTGCTGATGTGCCTAAATAGATATAAGCCTCCTTGATTTATCTGGAGTTCCTTAAAGCATATCCACTAAAAAGACGAATTTGAAAATTTGTGAAAACTTGTCTATATAGTTTGTAAATGCTCATCTCTTGTGCTATGCATATATTGTTCCAATCACTCCTTAACCAAAGTTCCTCAAAATGATGTGTCTAATCACAACAGAATATACTTCACTGGATGGCCCTTGACATTCCTGCTCACCACAGTACCACCTGTTGGCTCGTCTGACAGGCTTTGAGTAGTGTTTAGTACGCCTTGAGAATTAGGACTGGCCATTCATCCACAGCATACAGGCTCCCTCTATAGAAAATCAGACACACCAGATTTATTATTAGTATAGGAATAAATACAGGACATGTTTTTTTTTTGTTTTGTTTTGGAGCAGAAATATTTCATGTAACCCTTAGATATTTTAGCACATGGTTTAGAATGTTGTCTACCTGGCGATTGAAGAGAAACCAAATTTCATACTGTGATAACGGACGTGCCAACTTTAACCAACGGACACCACATGAAAGGTGCTGCCTCCTACTGACTACCTAGAGCATCGTCTCTGCAAACATCTGACAGTATGCCAACAGAAAATTGATATTTAAGTGGTAAAAGTCTAAGACTGGCTAATTTTCATTTTAATTACAGATTTTCTGAAGCAAAACCGATCATTTTTTAATTTCTGGTAAAGAGTTTATGTACTCCTGATTTATTGTAAGCCTTAGAAGAGACCTGATATTTTGACATGAAATATCAGAATTTAAGTTTGCAATCATATCACAATCCGTTAGTTTCTCCCTGAGCAGTGCACTCCACTGTGAATGATGAAGGCATTCAAGGCCCATCAAATTAACATTGAAGCATAACACTTGGGGAAATATTGATCATTCCAGAAAATGTGTTTTCTCCCTGGTGAAATGACGATTTTCCAACTACAAATTGCAGATTTATTATGATTTGTCCAGATATCATAACTCAATATAGTCTCTCATATATTACACTTTGTTAGATCTATCAGCTGCTGACAAGAGTTTTTCAAACTTCATTATAACTCCTGAAATATCCACTGTGATAACGGACGTGCCAACTTTAACCAACGGACACCACATGAAAGGTGCTGCCTCCTACTGACTACCTAGAGCATCGTCTCTGCAAACATCTGACAGTATGCCAAAAGAAAATTGATATTTAAGTGGTAAAAGTCTAAGACTGGCTAATTTTCATTTTAATTACAGATTTTCTGAAGCAAAACCGATCATTTTTTAATTTCTGGTAAAGAGTTTATGTACTCCTGATTTATTGTAAGCCTTAGAAGAGACCTGATATTTTGACATGAAATATCAGAATTTAAGTTTGCAATCATATCACAATCCGTTAGTTTCTCCCTGAGCAGTGCACTCCACTGTGAATGATGAAGGCATTCAAGGCCCATCAAATTAACATTGAAGCATAACACTTGGGGAAATATTGATCATTCCAGAAAATGTGTTTTCTCCCTGGTGAAATGACGATTTTCCAACTACAAATTGCAGATTTATTATGATTTGTCCAGATATCATAACTCAATATAGTCTCTCATATATTACACTTTGTTAGATCTATCAGCTGCTGACAAGAGTTTTTCAAACTTCATTATAACTCCTGAAATATCCAAAAACTTGTGACTTTGGCTAGGGTGGAAGATTCAACCAATTAGGAAGGATCTACACTGGTCCCTCCACAGAGTCACTGAAGCAGTTTGGTCTCGCAGAGCATACATACTACAGAGAACCAATTTGCAAGTTTTCTGGCTTTAGCTATTTATAGTTCCAGGTCCTGCCACTAGGTTCTTCTATGTGCATGGCTCTACATTGCGCATGCACTAGCGTTGTAGTTGCTTAGGATTACAATGCAATGGCTGTGCAAAGTTTTCTTTCTGTTGCCATGGCATAGATGTACACCAATGCATTATGATTAAACAATGTGCTGAGGTGCAGACAGTCTTCAGTCATTCTAGTCCATGCAGTTCAGACATTGTGGTACTTAAGCTTCTTGTGTATAACCTGTGGCTTATATGTGAACTACAGTCAAGGTGCAACGTATATGCAGGTTTGGCTTATAGCCTAGGGAGGTTTCTTGTTTATGCTGTGTGGGTGACCATGTTAGTTCTGTCCACAGAATCTCTCACAGGATCATGTAGGTACCAGGCTTGCTAGTAGCATGACATGCCAGGAACAAGTCTGGTACAAGATCAGGTCTGGAAGTCAGCATGCAAGTGGCAGCTCCGGGAACCAATCCGGTTCTGTAAGGTTGCTATACACGGAAATTTATTGTAGCTACCATAACCCACACAAAATGTCACAACTGCCTCTTTCCACAATAGTCTGGTCTGTTAACACCAGAAAATGCTTTTTGAGTTATTTTTGTGATAAAAGCACCAAAGTTGGTATATAGGAAGAATAAAACATAGTATTCAACATTTCCCCTTGCTCCAAACAAATGGAATACCAAAACACCAATTTTGGGGCATTTTCATGAAAAAAGTGAAAGATGACTTCAATATTTTTATAAATTTATCCAGTACAGACATCTGACTCTAAAACCTCCTAATATAGAAGTATCCCACATATATGTTCTCATGTTGGTAAATGGTCCATAGATATAGTACTGGAACACTGTTTTGGGGTAATTTTCATAAAAAAAGTGAAAGATTTCTTCAGTAATTTTGGAAGTCTATCCAGTGAAGTTTAATGACTCCCAAAGCTTATAATATCAAACTTTCATATTGATAGTACCATAAGGGCATAATGGTATAACAATTGAAAGCCATGGAATGACGGATTTTAGGCAATTTCCTATAAAAGAGTAAACTAATTATCAAGAATAGTTGTGTATTTATCCAAACAGATGAATGACTTTAATTTTACATTTAGAGAGGAAAGCACAAGGTTGAAGCTCTCTTCTTGCTCCATATTGAGATACTGCAGAATATATGGGGGTGGGGGTGGGGTCTTTCCTAATGATTTTTAAATTACATTCAATGTTATCTGATTAGTTTTAACCCTATCGAATGATATTTCATTAAAGCATCCGGTTTCTGCCATATGTAATGTGATTCTCAAATCTAGCAATATATACATGTACAGTATGTCTGCCCTTCAAATAATGCTTGTACATGTTATAAATTGCACTATCTGGCAGTGAACCGAATCTAGAACTGTAAGTATGACAAAATTGGGAGACCACTTTACAGCTCACCACCGGTGAGTGAACAACACAAGAGGGACATGTGAGGATTCTATTGGCTAGTACCTAATGTAGCTTATGTCAATTTAAGAATGTCAAGTGAATATCTCTAGTCACTGTGCATACTCTAAGTATATAAGATTGATCTCAACAAGGAAATTGGTCTGTCATGCAAACAAATTCATAGTACAAATGTTATATTTATGACGACTTTGTATTTTGTGTGGATGATAAGTGATAGTGGAGGCATTCCTCATTATGGGGGTCCAGCTCATTTTAAAAATGAAGACTTTGTACTCTTGATTGAGTATTATTGAACTTCAGCAATACATGTAACCACACCAGCATCTAGATATCGAGCCGAGAGTCAATTTCAGAAGTGCTGGGTTACTTATCAGCCAATGAAATGACATCATCTGTTCACTGCATTCCTCTTGGGGGACAGGTGGTACTCATCTGATAAATGCTATCAGTGATAACCGCTGGGAATAGGCTTCAGTAATGGCGGCACCCATTGGACAATCCGCTGCCTTGGTATATGATGTACTCCACCAAATTGCAGAACACATGTATATGGGGCTTAAAAAGTACAGCTGCACATCAAATGGTAGAAGTATTTCCTGCAGCTGTGGAAAGACAGGAATTCCATGTTATTGCAATTGTGACAATTGAATCAACACTCAAAGGAAATAAAATAATTTCCATAGCTGATTTTTAGCAACCCCTGGCAGACATGAGAAGCTGATTACTAGTATTCTACCAGCTGGTTGAGAAAAGAGACACAATAACCAACACAGACACAGAAGGAAATGTTCCTTTATAATTGCCCCTTTAATTGGGACCCCCACCCACAAAGGATTACTCATACTGTACCTCAATCTGGTGAAAAAATGTGATTTGTAATCATTGTTTTAGCTCCTAATGTATCAAATGAATGTCATAACTTTGTTTTGGATAAATCTATAGATATACGGGACTAGCACATTGCTAGTGATAAGAAAATCAGCCAGGTGGCTCTTGTTGTCAGTTACCCTCTTTGTATAGTTTACTTTGATGGCCTCTTCCTCATTTACTATGTAGAGCTGTAAAATTTATATCTATGGATAGCAAATACAGTCAACTTTAACCAGATAGGTTTGGTATAAATCTAATACTTTAAGTACAAGAGAAATGTAACTTTTAGATTTCAATAAGAGGTCACATGTCACCCACACTGAGTACACCCAGGCCATTATCTCCCTACCAAGCTAATCCACCCTCCTGACACCCGAAACAATCGGGAGGTACTTAGTGTGATTAAGATAAAGGGCAGGGTGCAGCTTATCTCCCCTATCAGTCTTATCAGTGGCCATTGTTCTGTGGTTGATGAGAGTGGAGATAAGAGATTACCCAGAATTCTGACAAAATCCAAGATGGCGTCGGGGGCTAAGAACAAAGATGGCGACCTCCAGACAGGGATAGCCAGTTTACTCTTTCATAGAAAAAAATCTAAAATCGGCAGTTCCATGGCTTTCTACTGTTACACCATAAGCCTTTGTGATATTATCAATGTTATAATTCAATAATATAGGCCTGGGGAGTAATTAAACTTCACTGGTTACAAAAATACTGAATTTATTTTTAGGGAAATGATCAAAAAGTAGTGTTCCAGTACTTCATCTATTTTGACCATTTACCAACATGAGAACATATATGTGGGATACTTCTATATTAGGAGGTTTTAGAGTCAGATGTCTGTACTGGATAAATTTATAAAAATATTGAAGTCATCTTTCACTTTTTTCATGAAAATTCCTAAAAATTGGTGTTTCAGTATTCCTTTTCTTTGGAGCAAGGGACAATGTTGAAGACCATATTTCATTCTACCTATATCAAATTTTGGTGCTTTTGTCACAAGAATAACTCATTTGATGTTAACAGACCTGATTACAACCCAAACCACAGCTACACATACATTGGTGCCCCAAACACTGGGTCTTAAATACTGTTGAGAGAAGAGAGAACTTGTCATATGTATAAATGTGGTTTGGTCAATATAGATTCTCAATAAGCCCATCAATTAAACCTATAACTGCCCAGATGCCTAAACATGTACATGTACCCGCATGTATTATCAATGTATCATGATTTTTAGTGACCGCATTGTCAATGTGGCCTACATGTATTACTAGGGATGTGATTTCTCCTATATCTGTGAGATTTCCTACACTTGAGAGTCAAAAAGTTTACCCTCATGATTTTGACAGATCAAATGTTTTCTGATCAAGGTTCTTACACATTGACTAAAATCAAATCACATCCCTGATTACAGAAACTAGTGGTAGAATCTTGATTTAAAACACTGAAGCCAGAAAACTTGTATGTATGCTCTGCGAGCTCAAACTGCTTCAGTGACTCTGAGGAGAAACCAGTGTAGATTCTTCGTAATTGGTTGATTCTTTCACCTCGGCCAAAGTCACATCTTTGTGAATATTTCAGGAGCTATAAGGACTTTCTAAGATTTTTTTTTCACTAATGAGTAGATCTAATGAAACTCAATACAGGATAGATTGATTTTATTTATGGTAACTTATCGAATTGATGTAAATCCGAATTTACTTGTAATATTTTCATGTCTTTAATATGGGTTATTCTACATAATTCCAGTTGTCAAAATTGACCTTGGAGTTTTTATGATAGGCCCTGAAGAGCTCCATCACATACAATAGTTTGAAAAAACTCATGAGTTAGGCCATTGACTGGGATACCATAGCAAATCTGGATGCCTATATTTCATGTCAAAAGGTTACGCATCTCTGAAGGCTTACCATAATTCAGGGGCACATATATAATTACTCAACCATCAATTCTAAAATAATGCCTTTTGGTTCATGAATTTCAGAACAAATTACAAAATTTGGCAGAATTCATGCATTAATCCCTCGAAATATGCATTTTCTGATCACATGCTACCAGAAGGTGTTGAATACAAGTAATACGGGGGGGGGGGGGGTACTACACTTTGCCTGTAGAGGGCAGCATCGTTAATGTGGTGCTGGTATTTCTGAAGAGCAGTGCAAGCTGTGCACAATTAATGTTTGTTCAAATTCTATCAGAATTATTTTTAACATGAACTCACATCTACGTGCTTAGGGCGTACGGTGTGGTATCATCCCAATATACTACTTTAAGTTTGTGATGGATGTACATTAATTTCTACATATACACAACAATGTATTATGCTTCAATCTGCCACATAACAAGTTTTAATCAACCTAAATCACAAGGGCTGGCCTTTACTATTTCTGAGTAAATTGATTGGTAGTGGACCTGTCCCTTTCTTAGTATAGAGATCAACTAGAATTTAAGAGCTGTATTCGAATCTTTTCTATTTGTCTTATTAGAGTAATAAGCAACCAGTATACCTTCATTAATAACTTTATTTACATTATGCTGATGACATAAGTACAGGCGAAGTCTGTCCTGCTCAACATTTAGATGGTAATAAATATCAGATACACAATGAAATAACATTATAATCACTGGACTGCCCATCCAGAAGATTATGAACTCTTTTACATGTTCCAAATGTATGCGACGTTTTAGAGCATTATATTTTCACACATTTTATTGAGAGCCATGGGGTTGAAACATTTGAACAATCTCTCAAATATATCTGGACCATACCCAACTTACATCGTTTGTGTGTTTAGACCGGCATGATACAATGTATTTCCATTGTACATAACCACGATAGACACTTAAAATTTACTCATGGGCCCATTTTCTCTTTCTTCATAGCATAGGGCAAATACTGTAGAGTTAGAAATATGAGAACTTTAATGAGCATATACAGATTAGCTGTTTGGGTTCTTTGAGAATATGTGATGAATCAGTAGTTTCTGCTTGTGAAACCCATAATTACAAATCTAAGTTTATCAGTGAGTGGTTGTATCAAAACCTCTTAAGCTAATGTAAGTTCCCAACTAAAATCTACAATCACTGAACAGTCATTCCATTTGAAATGGAGGGAAACATCTTGAGTATATCACATGATAATATGAACCTTGGACATGTGTGTTGTTCAATGACTTGGGTAAAAAGTGTAGATGCTGCATTATAAAATTGCCCCACTACTTTTAGCGGTGCCTGTTCTCCACACATTGGACTAAATGGGGTTTTGGACGTTGGTATCAAATTATGGCAGTTGCGATTTTCATTTCTGAGAGTACCCCGGGTACATAATAACCCTATGATATATATGGTTTTGAAGCCATCCTGGAATGTGGACACATGGCTCAACAACATCAGGACATAAGTTATGAGTATAACAGGTAGATCAGTAAGTCAGTATATAAACAAAGAACTGTAGTCTATGGATGATTATCATGGAGAAAATGTCACCTTATGATTGATTAAGAATGAATCTGAACAAAATATTGCTTTTACAACTACACAATGTGATAGAACCTCGAACCTGGACATATCGGATACAAGCTTTGATCACATTTGAACACGTACCTATATGAACACATACGATCGTTGCTACCTTTAAGGTGGAATGGTAGAGGGCTCCCAATTACCTCCTATCAGAGATATGCCACACCCTACATAGCAAAAGTAGCACATTCATCAGGGATGTGATTTCATGTTGGCCAATGTGTAGGGACCTCGATCAGACAACATGGCTGTGGCACTTTTGGTATTTTATAGCCCCAAAATATCATCAAAGACAGCCCCCCCCCCCTCACAAAATGTTAAGTTTTCTTGTTGGATCTGTGAAAATCACGAGGGTCAACTTTTTGACCCTTAAGTGTATGAAATCCTACAGAAATCACATCCCTGATGCATGTAGTGAATCACGCATCAGTTATTACTTAAGGAAGATTCTCAACGTGAGTGAGTGAGTAATAGATGTTTAACGCCATTTCGACAGCTAAGGTCATATTCATGGCGAGAACTACATTACACAGTTTCACAGAGGAATGTGTCAGTGCCCGCGCATATGTGCACCACACACATCCTGAGGGGATAGGAAAGATGAGAAGTAGACCCTTTTAAGTGGGCTAGGGAAGCCCGGATTCTCAACGATAAAAAGGAATTCCATAGTACAATACTGTACCGGGTAGGGAAATTTGCGTCTCTGTTAAATCAACCATAGAAAATAATGGGCGCAACACTACCAGTGGTGCACAGATAAATATACAGCCTCCATTATAAAAGTAATAGTTATTTTCCGCCACCCATACACAAAGATATACTTGATAGACCAACTTCTGTAGTGAGATTGGCAATGATTCATCCAAACAGATATGCAACATCATTTACATGGAACCTACAGGACGTATTTACACGACTTGTTCTATCTTTTGCATGTCTGTTCTGTTGACAAAGCGGCTCGATTGTGATAAGTCGTCCACGGACAGGCTAAACAAAAAGACATGGTGGCAGGGTATACTTGTATCTAGACCGACTGAATAGGCTACCCATATCCATGTGCATAGCATAGGACCTTTGAATATTCAGTGTTGAGAAGTACTTTACACGATGGATGGAAGTAGATATTCAAAACATTTCCGAGAGTGCCCAATTTATTACAGGACCGGGATGTATTGGTAAATTGCAAGGCCAAAGAGAAATGTGCAAGAAGTCAAGAGTTTCATAGAGAAAGGGTTGATAGGAGTTATTAGAAATACACAGAGAAAGACGGAGAATATGGAGAGTACTGTCTGACCAAGCATTTTACGTATGCATATGGTACTAGTTCTGGGGCCTATTTCAAAATGCGCTATGAGTATCCCTGATCATCAAATCGTATCTGGAGTTTTCATTAGAATGACGGCACTGCAGGCCCACATTAGTGGTTGCCCTGCTGTGACGGTTTTTTCCAGATGATATGTGATGACAACATTTGGACATTTGTATAGAATGGTGCTTTATGTCTATGATCACATTAAATAAAACTGAATCCAAGACTTAGTTCCACCCACTTTTGCAACCCCAAACCGTCGTTAATTCAGGCCTCCTTAAATGCATATCTATATAATTTCAATGCCATTTGTGATCCTAGAATTTAAAAAGACAGGCATATGGCAAATCGTATGATGTATATGTACAGCTTCATATGTACAAGTTTAAATATCATCAATTATGCCCATCAGGAACTCAATTTGTAGTCACATTGAGGAGCCCCTCCCCAGTCTTTTGTAATACATATGGTTGCAGAAACTACCGGGTACCAGTATAATTACATACCACAGAAATGTATTGCTGTAGGTTAGTACAGAAACAATTATATACAAGTCAAACTCATCATTAACAGCAAGTATATTTACATCTTTGTCGACTTATCATACCCGTCACCTCATGACAAGTTGTCTCTAACAATTGTGTACATCCAAAAATCACCTGACAGCCCATCACAACATGTGTTATTGAAGTAAACATATCAAAAAATTTAATATGAAAATAGCTTTAGGAATGTGTATAGTTAAAATACAGCACGTGCATATATGCTGATTTAAAAAAAATAATAATAAAAAGCTACAAGGGTCAAACTTAAAATGAGTATTTAAACCCGTCATTCCACTGATAATGCATGGATAAGAATAAATTATGTATTACAAATAATTGTCAATAGTGTAAAGGCAATATCAAGCATGTCTATAATAACAGCATGCACACTCGTGCATTTCTCACCTAGCCTAAATAAAACCAAGGTAAAAAAAAACGAGTAAAACGTTTGGAATGTTTCCTCAATGGTAAAATAGTCATGTTTTTGTGCTTGCAGAAATTAAAATACCACTCAGTTTTTTAAGGAAATAATACACAGTGAATAACTCCATATTAAAGTTGGTGGTGTATTTGGAATGTCATGTAATTCATGAAAATTCCCTCTAATGAATCAATCCTCTGTCTCGTTCAACGAGAATAAACTGGATTGATATGCTTGTGGTGCTTCTTTTCAAGTCGCTTCTCCTTTTTCCCTTTTTTCCAAGAAATAATACTATAACATGTAACACTATAAATAACATCAAATATGTCTGATGACTAAGTTTATACTAATAGTTACAAGAGGCACAGTGGTGTTTTAGTACAGATTATAATTCAGTTGGGATTGATAAAATTGAGAAATAATTGAGAGGGAGTAAATACTTGAATTCACTTAAAATGCTAAGCGCTGGCTGTGTCTGCAGTGAAGTTGGCTGATTGGTAGGAGATACCACCGCTCTTTTTACGATAACATATGCAGCTTATGATGAGGGCTGTTATCACAAGTAGAACAAGGGTCACGGCTATACCCATTGCCAATGTGCCTGTAAGGAAGAACATAATGTGCTTTACACGGGGAAAATCGACAGAGTGAAAAGGCGATACAGGGGTTTTACAGAATATTTTAGGACGTTTTAGTATGTTCCTGGGGTACATTTCCATGTACGCATAAATACTGTATTGTCTCTATGACACTCCTCTTTATAAATTTTATTCTAATAAGCGAGGTTTTCTTATTCTTCATGACCCATGGCAACATTCCATCTCCAAATACACCCAGGGCAGTGAACCTTACACATAGGCGCTGGGCCAACTTGCCGGGTATGGCTCAGGTCCATCCTAAAGAGAGAAAACTGTGGGGAGGTTGAACAAAGTTGATACCTACCTATACCTTCACCAGTGCATGCCAAAGTGTCTTAACTCTCCTCAACCTACCCCTCTATGGAGTCTGATCGTGATCCTTTCTTATCTACACCTGATAACAACTTCATCTCTATTCCAAAATTAAATTACTTTGACATATTTTCCCGCTATACTACCACAGGTATACGAGGACTACTTAATACTTTGGTACTTTAAGTTCTAAATTGAAAATTGTCCACACACCTGTCTGTTCCACCTACAGCGTCTTAATTTCTTACCTCTGTCCTATAGCTCTTTTCAATTAAAAATGATGGAATGACAGTTTCAAAAGTGTAAGTACGCATATACAGTTTGGCGAAAAAGCTCTGAAAACTGCTCAGTGTGATCAACTGTGACCTTGTGGTGGGACCCTATACCGAAAGCCTAACAGGAACAAATTTATGGTCTTTTAGATAAGAATCTGACATGATAGATAAGACATGCAGCGAAGTTTTGCATTACACTGCATTGATTTTTATATGAATCATTTCCAAAGTGGCATTACACTGAATTTGATCTGTGCTTCTCAACATTTTGTAAACTGAATTGAAACATGAACTGTAAGCAATGCCCCCATTTCTCCTGACATTTCACATTTGAGTAGAGGCAGCAATCTGTGAAAAAAAGAGTTGAAAACTAAGTAGTACATCAATGATGCAGTGGGCACTTACCTGCTGAGTGATGTGGACTAGTGTCAACATTGGCACACTCCTTAAACCAGTCTCCTTCATACAGCATAGGCTGGATCACCTTATAAAACTTGTCAAGGTCACAGTCCATTTCACACCCTGCAATCAAGTACACACATTCTCAGCAGGGAAGACATGTATATATTAAAATTGGGGTTTTGATTTTCAATCGCTTGATTTATGACAAGTGGCATCGATATTTTTTTGTCTTTTGCCTAAAAAGGTTACTTGAAATGAAAAAATTGTCATGCCTATGATTTAATTTAATGTCTAGTGGCCACGATAATACACGCTTGGGATTCAATATAATTGTACAGCTTAATCACCTATTTTCCACTAGACCAGAAGCAGATTTCATTATGATTAAAGTTTTTATCACTTCTATGTTTGGTAGGCACTGGGGTCCATATTTTAAACTTACATTTGAATCTCTACTCACCTCTTATGGAAAATGTGACTGGTTCAGAGGCAGGATCTATGGTAGAGTCATTCTTGTAGCGTAGTCGCACAAAGTATGACTCGTCCTGTCGTTGGTGCAGCTCGAACGCCATCATGGTGGAGTAAGCGGGTAAGAGGCCGTCCCATGTGTCTAGTGCCATCAGGGCTGCTGCTATTGATGTGTCATGCTACAATATGTTGCCAATATTAGTTTACAAGACACAAGCTCAATTCCATGATCATTTTATTTTGAGGTATGTGCTACATTTTCAATCCCATCGTGTATTCAAATTTAAGATCATGCAATGTTTATAAAGGAGGCAATGTCATCAAGCTACTGTGGTATGAAGAAAACACAGATATCAAAGACTGATTATTGGTGGTGTGATACTTACCGCAGAATATAAATACATCTTGAACTGAGGGTCTAGCTGTCCAGCAACCTTTGCCCTGGTATGGTTCACGATGTCATTTAGTAGTACTCCTTGAATTATGATAAGAAAAGAATTTAACGTAGAACAAACCCATTTATAATTTGAATAGAGAGTTCTTTCTACTGCACACATAATTCCACAGGCATTTTCTATCTCATAATACTATAGAAATTAAAACCATGACAGCCAATGAGTAATCACAAAAGTGACCAGACTGATGCTGATGAAGTATGCACAAATCTATCTTATCATCAACAAAGAATGCTAGATTAACCTACCTGCACGTATCCTCTGCATCTCAGGTGTGTAAAACCACAACTTAATCTGGAAGCTCTTCATATCTTGAAGCTTATCAAACACCTCTGGTGTCACCCACGATGGTAGTGTGAGATTATGAACTTTCTGAAAGTCAATTACACAATATTATCACACAAAGTACTTAATGTGAGATTGTTCAAAGTGGGTCACTATTGTACTATGTCTCTGCTATACGCTTGTCACTACTCACCTCACACAGGAGTGGGTTGGGCACCTTCTCCATCACATCATACAGAGAGGCCTCCAGACCCAACCCAGACTCTTCACGAACCATGTTTAAGAAGTCCTACAAGAGAAAACCGACATCAATGTGTGCTTCTTTAAACAAAAATAGTCTAACATAATGAAATTGAGTACATAGAAACCTATAGGGAATATTGCTTCGATTGATATAGATATCGGCTAACTATTGAAGTTTTATGAAGTTAGATATCATCAGGATTTGTAAGGTGTAAATACTAAGATACTCTGAGGTGCATGAATCTATGGTACATATATTACTTCACATTGTGGTATTTATTTGCGTTGTTGTGATAACTCTTTCCAGTATAGTGAAATGGTTTATACGTAAAGGTTATGGCAGTACACACTTGTTTCTTCATACAACAGTCGTATGATCAGTTATACAAATATATTGAAAATAAAATCGTCGGAAAGACAGGTAATTAAAGATAAGCAAACTTACGACATAGGGGTTAAACAAAAAGCAAAATTGCCTCTCTAAGCCTAAAGCAACTAGATGAAAAACGCTTACATAATATCCTTGAATGTTCAAGTGTCCTTTACATAGATGATCCATTATATACATATTAAATCAGATTATAAATGTGAAAACTTACTGGTTACACTGGTGCAACATAAGTACCGTATTCTCCCGCGTAGAAGACGCGCTGCGCGTATAGGATGCACCCCAAACTCAGCACATGCATTTTCGCGTATAAGACGCACCTCTTAGGGGGAATTTTGTCAATCCAGTACTGTTCTATAGTAAAATTACCCCTCGTATAAGACGCACCCCCAATTTCAGTACATCCTATAAGACCCCTCAGCATTTTGTTTGGCGTAGAGGACGCGTCTTATACGCGGGAGTTTACGGTAGTACTAAATATCAATTTCTGAGCAAATACAGAATAACGCGATAGAAGTCAACTACAGCAGGTTTTTCATTTTAATCTGGACATCAGTCATGGCCTCCGTTTAGTAAACATATGGACCCCCATCTACCCCTACCATACTTACATCCAAAATGCATTAAGTTTACGGGTAGTTACCTTTTGATAGCATTAGCCTACCTGGTTGTACAAGTGGTACTTATTAATGCACAAACTCAGACTCACTGAGCATGAGGGCATAAAGGTACCTTTTGCATACACGGTCTGATTCTGAGTCCATAGGCAATAACTACAGGGGGCATAATTTAAGAAACAAGTACTAGAAATGCAATGTAATCATAGTTTAACTACCGTAAAACCTGGTGTATAAGTCACGCCTCAAATATAAACCATATAAATTTATAATAACTTGGCTTTGGGCCTCCGTTATAAGCCCCATATTAGTTCGAGTTTTTGCCATTTTTACTTAATTTATATATCAAATACCTCGTGTATAAGACCCACTCAGGCTTTGGGCACAGCTCTGTTTGTTTCATGTAAAAAGCGTGGTTTATAAAATCATAGGCGAGGTGTTGTGGTACATATAAAATATGAAAGACGAGAATACCAAACTCTCAAGCAAGAGCATGGATCTACGATAAAACCTTGTATATAAGCCAAGGTATACACAAGAAACAATCCCCATGGACAGATTAACACAGCTACCCATAAGCCAGGGTGTATCTTAACCGTGAGGTATTTAACAATAGAAAACAGTACCAAAGCTGCAAAAAGGCAAACCTAATGTGTGCCTTATTGGGTCTAAGTGGTACTAGGTCTGGCGACATTCATTGGTAAGAGCTGATAAGATGGAACCAGCTTGTCCCTGGAAGTGGTTGTTATCCAGGGACAGGGTACCCATCATACCATGTCTTATCAGTGTGTTTTGCCCCTTTTAGAAGAACCAGCTAAATTCAAAATGCTGGATTCACTGGGTATGGGTATAGAATCCTATAGCGCCTATTTGAAGTCAGGGGGTGCCTTATCTGTGAAACACCTTATACACATGGTTTTACGGTAGTAGCCTACCTGGTGGTACAGTTGGTAGCCAATTACCAACTCTGACTCATAGAGGTCACTGAGGATGAGGGCATACCTCTCGCATAAAGTGGCTGACTCTGACAATAACTGCAGGGCATAATTATAGTAATGAATACTAGTCTAATCCAAATTTGATGAATACATAAAAACAACAGTAACTATCAAGCAATAGCCTTATCATGCAAATGAAAAGGATGTGCGAGGAGGGAAAAGCTGTTACAGTCACTGGTCAGTCGGGAGTGGTTTTGAGAAGATCGGATATAAGAGATAAGATAAACGTCCAATTAAGGCCTCCTACTTCTGACCCCTGGTTTACAAATCTCTCTATTTTTATAAAAGGAGTTAAATTGCTTTTACTAACTTGGCTGTATTTTCTACACATCCTCAGGTTTCTGTCAATTTTCGATTTTTCTGTTTATTTTTCTTCTAACCCTTAGATGATTTTGTGATTTTGAGAAATTTCTCTCTCACACACTATGGCCCAGGTGTTTAGAGCCCCACTGTCCATACCCACATCCCCCTCCCAGCTCGGGAGGTTTCCAAAAAGACTGACTGGTTAGTCCTGTGATAGGGGATATGGAATGAGTATTGAATTTAACAAAGTCACTTTTAGATGCTTTAGCTGAATTTTGGTTCCAACAAGAATCTCGGATCGGAATTCCCTGACTTTTCCTTGACCAGAAATGATTATTTTCCCTGACCAAATGAATTATGTCTTGCCATTGTTAGTCCTTAAATCTATACCAAAGGTCAATACCAGAGAAGAGATTACAAACACTACCAAAGTTAACAAATGTAAATCAAAACCTAACTTTCAAAAGGAAAATTTTGTTAGGAATAATTCTTAAATGCCCCATTAAAGCGAGACTTTCTACAATTAAACACATGATACATTTTGGCAGATTCTCCTGACTTTTCCTGACTCACAGCAAAATTAAATTTCAACAATATCACAATCTGCGTAGAGTATTATCTGGGTATTGATGATGTATTGTCTATTCACGATATCCGGTAATAATCATTACATATCTCGTCCTCATTATGTCTGGTGATTATGGCTGTATCTGTTATCTGGATCCATATTTCTTGACATGGTACTAAAACCTGACATATCATCCATCACCATAAGTTACAGTAAAGAACTTCCAAATGAAAGTTATAGGAATGATAAGCAGTGGTGGATCCAGGAATTTGGAGGATGAAAGGGGGCTACTAGATATTTTCTCTTTGGAGAGTTTGGACCAATACCACATTGGGATCTATCAATATCTTTCTTTTCTCTCTCTCTCTCTCTCTCTCTCTCTCTCTCTCTCTCTCTCTCTCTCTCTCTCTCTCTCTCTCTTTTTTTTTTTTTTTTTTTTTTTTTGGGGGGGGGGGCTCAAGGTTCCCTCCTGATTACATGTGCAATAATAGTAATCTGTTAATATCGAACCCATATAAATAAGCTGCTTCTAAGCTTCCAAGAAAATCCCTTCCTTCTCAAGTTCTGGCAACATCGTTTTAACTGTGATGGACTGCCTGTGTTACGGAGTTATAACAATGTTTACATTGTGATAACAATGTTTACTTTATTATAACAATGTTTACATTGTTATAACGATGTTTACATTGTTATAACAATGTTTACATTGTTATAACAATGTTTACATTGTTTTACGTCTACGGGACAGGGCGTAATATGATCCCTTAATGTGTTTCAATGGAAATGGCAGTTCGGACGGAAAATCACTTTAACAGACACACAGCACCCTCTTTAAACTACAATTAAGTATCACCACTTCCATCTAGACTTGCTTGCTTAGCATATTCAGCAGTAATTACAGGGGAGCAGTCAGAAGTAATAAGCAGTTATAAATCTCCTGCCGACCTCCAGGTTATTTACTTTATGGTTACTTTGAAAGGTAGCTATCTGAGGAGAGCTGAAGATCTTGTCAAACATGACAGTGTATCTATCACACACTAAGTCTGTTACAGATAACATCTGCAGTGGTTAAAATACACGACACAGTTTAATAAAGCAGTCCATTGTACCGACCTAGTGGGATGCATTATTGACCAATGAGATAATTCCCTTCATTCAGTGCAGACTGTTAAGGATGCATTGCATAAAACCTGGTACCCATCATGCTGACTGTTATGATCAGTGCTCATGTCTCCAGAGATGCCACTCGCTGGTCGACAAAAACCAGGAAAACTGGACTTTGGTCACATTTCCCCAGGAATTAAACATAGTTTAACACAGAAATCTTGGGATGAAAACCAGGAATTCCTGGTAAACCAGGAAAAGTGGCATCTCTGTGTCTCCGCGTACCAGACCAACCAATGGTGACCCCGTCTAGCGACCCTGCAACCTCGATATATAATTGGTGCTCACTCTCTGTATAGTTCTCTGGGTATAAATCCTAATCCTTTTTGTTGATCCCATCGATCTCTTTACATTGAGTACACAGGTAATCAATCACATCTGCAATAAATGCCATAAGATTTTTTTTTATGTTTGATTTGTCAGGCAAGTTCACCTCTAGCTTCACCTAGTCATTAGGATGTCAAGCAGGATAATTCCCCCATATGAACCATCTTGGAGATAAGATCCCACTGAAATATATGGTACAACCGTGTTTACTTCTGCAGACTTACTACCCGGTACTCTCTTCATCATTGAAACCCCTTACTCTGTTGGAAATTGAGACATGAGGTAGACACTACGTGACCAGTTTCTGCTGTTGGTATTTTACATAGGAAAATGTTGTACCGAGTGAAGACTACATGGAGCGAGCTATGGGTGTTTTAATTACACAACTTTCAGAGCTAAGGTCATACACATGGCGAGACATCATCTACTCCAACTTGTCCCTAATTCGTAACAGTAAAAGATATAACATACCGGGTACTGTTATTATTTTTCTTTTTGTTTTATCTCACTCTCCTCGTGTATCCTAATCAGAAAATGGATTTCCACATAGCAAAATACACATGTAATCTCTATTTTTAGTGTCACATAATATGCATCTACAGTATACTGTACATTATACATACTTGCAGATAGGCATGTGTACCACATGTAGAAATATACACAGGTAAGAAAAAGGTGACATTTAAAAACTCGGTCTATCTCAGGCAAAATTAAAAATTAAAAACTGGAAAATTACCAAACAGTGCAAAGAATATTAGACAATTCCTAAGCATTATCTCAACTCGATAAATTAGATTAAAAGAATCCATGCTGCACTTGCAAGATGCAATGTGAGATACCAGTTCTGGTGCTACAAGATACCAGTTCTGGTGCTACAAGATACCAGTTCTGGTGCTACAAGATACCAGTTCTGGTGCTACAAGATACCAGTTCTGGTGCTACAAGATACCTTATGGTCAGCCTGATATTTCAATGATTCAGCCGAGTATGCAGTTTCATTTAATAACTTCTCGCAACGAGGACATGGAGCACTTGCCAATAATAGCTGTGTGACAGGCAAAATAGAAGATGCATCTTAATATAGATGTTATATAGGGATGATAATTTGCCAGCAAAGGGAATGGACAGTCTTCTTTCTGCAACCTTTTCATGCGCTTGATTTCTTCCTGGAATTTTCTGAAAGGAATTTGCTTATCTCTTGTCTGTTCGCCTCTTTGGAACCTATTTGAAGTGAGCCATGACAAAAGGAGAGATTCACATAATAAGCAATAACATAAAACTATAGTCTGTACTGGTTTGATAACTGAAATGGTGTGTGATTTGGGGGAAAAGAGAAAGCTTGTGAAAGATTGTGAACGTGCCCAGTATTGTGTTGTGCGAATGATGTGCAGTGAAATCATTAAGTTTCCTCTTGAGGTGGAAAGAGTTGTGCCTGGGCATTTGAGATCCTTAGCCCTACCGTCAGTGCACCTGAAGTGTAAAACCTACCTGCCCTCTGGAGTCTGTCTCCCAAATGAGACATAGTCTAAATTCTACTGCCTCCACTACACACATCTATATAAACAACGTCGCCTTTTACAGGCATTGAAATAGGACTGAAATCTGTGTCTGAGATAAATGTTGGATATGGAACTCAAGTTATTTCCCTCTAGTAAAACTACATTCTCTTTTTGAATTTCTTGAAAACGGCAGCTGAAAAGACCACGTTGTCAAACGCTCGACGCTGAACCTACCCCAATTTACCGAGTACCTGTTAAGGACAGCATGATGGCTCAAGGCATCGTGTTTAAGTTTGTCGTCACCATACAAGGACACAACCCTGGTCAAATACCTGTGCTGCATTGGTGCATTATGCGATACATTTGTGGATCCATTGGTCCCATCAGCAAAATGCACGAACGCAAAAAAAAACAAAAAAAAAACAGAAGTGCATTTTAGTCATATGCTGTCCTTATGAGATCACACAGCCTGTCAGGTGTTTGTTACCACTAAGTACTATGGGGTTACACTCATGTTCCCTCCTCAGGTGTTTGTTACCACTAAGTACTATGGGGTGACACTCATGTTCCCTCCTCAGGTGTTTGTTAATACTAAGTACTATGGGGTGACACTCATGTTCCCTCCTCAGGTGTTTGTTAATACTAAGTACTATGGGGTGACACTCATGTTCCCTCCTCAGGTGTTTGTTAATACTAAGTACTATGGGGTGACACTCATGTTCCCTCCTCAGGTGTTTGTTAATACTAAGTACTATGGGGTGACACTCATGTTCCCTCCTCAGGTGTTTGTTCATACTAAGTACTATGGGGTTACACTCATGTTCCCTCCTCAGGTGTTTGTTAATACTAAGTACTATGGGGTTACACTCATGTTCCCTCCTCATGTGTTTGTTAATACTAAGTACTATGGGGTGACACTCATGTTCCCTCCTCAGGTGTTTGTTAATACTAAGTACTATGGGGTGACACTCATGTTCCCTCCTCAGGTGTTTGTTAATACTAAGTACTATGAGGTGACACTCATGTTCCCTCCAGTAAACGTCTACCTTATTCTGTGCTGTATACTGGTGGACTTCCTCCGAGTCAAAGGCCTTGTTCATCATGGGCATGTAGCGGTCACAAGGGGTACCTGCACGAAGGAGCTGAGAGACCCACGTATTGGGTGTAAGCATGGGTAAGGTGGTACAGCTATTGGGTTAATTCTCACATTGGTACTGCTGAAAGTCTGCACAACTCTATAATATCACTCTCAAAGAAATGTAAGCCAAACAGATATTGCTCCTAATTTTGTCCATAGGTTTGTGGCGTACACTGAACTCAATCAAATTTAAAGCATCCATTCATACTCCAAATCTTTTTGGGGCAAATTTTGGCCAATACCGTGAGAATTAACCAAACCAAACGGAGAGTGCGCTACCTTTACAGTATTATACAGCGAACCTGCAGACTAGCCTCTGTCTTCACACTTAACAAGCAGGATAAAAAATAAGACTTACACAATTCGGTGTACAGGTCTATCCTTTGTTCCTAATGATTGGAGGGTTTATGGGATAGATTGGTGGGAAAATACCTGCACACAACTCAAAGAAAGCCCTTAAAAGGGATTTTGTAGCATCACTTGCGCAAGTGAGGTTTGGTAGGTGGAGGTGAGGGAGGTGAGGGGGTCTGGTAACTAACAGGGTAGAAAATGTGCCATTACTATAAGGGTAGGGTGTATGGATGGAGGATATATGACATTGGTACTGCTAATGATTACTGCACTACCTAGTAAGAATAGCATGTACTTGTAGAATAATAATTACGTTCTTTTTGTTCAGCAGTACTTTATTATGCTCTTTGTACTGCAGTACCTCCTCTGACTGATATACTGCATCCTGCATGGGGTCATACCGGGCACACGGAATACTAGCATCTATAAGCTGGTAGTGATATGGTTCACATTGTTATGAGAAGTTGGGAGGCTGCGGCAATAAGCCGCAATTTCCGCATGGAAAGAATATGGCGATACCAGCTAATCATATAAGGTCGGAATGGAAATGGCTATGCAAAAAAAAACACATCCAGAATTGTCACTACAGTAACCCCTAAATTGACCACCCTTGTATACTGTATAATAAAGGTAGTCTGCAGGTTGGCCCATAATAGCAAAGAACACAACATGAGTTGGCTTCTAAGGCACTAGCATTAAAAGAAAAGACCACCCTATTTTCATGTTGAGGTATTTTGATAGCCTTTGTGCAAATATAAACGATTTTGGCATACTTAGTAAAATATGCACTAATATAAGAGAGAGCAGCAGGTCTTTCTGCTGCATTGTGTGACGTCACAATTGACCAAATGCAGCAGAAATTTGACTGTACAGCACTGCTAGATTACAGCGAAATGCTCTCCATATCTTTCCTTTGACCATGGTTGTTTATTTTCTTTGATAAATGTCATTAAATAACCCAGGAGAGGGTTCCTAAATGATATCATAATGTTGTGCACTTCAGTATTCTATTTATAGACATGTTTTACAACAGCCTAAATTCAATGCAGTTCCTGCTGCATCGGGTCAATTGTGACGTCACACAATGCAGCAGAAAGTGCTGCTGCTCTCCCTTATAGTAGTGCATATTTGACTAAGTATGCCAAAATACCTCAACATGAAAATTGGGTGTTTTTTTTCTTTTAAAGCTGACTGCATCAGGATTTGCAGAAAAGCAACTGGTAATATGAGACATATAATACATCCAGATACTACAGTTTATATGTCAAATAGGGAACAATCATGACATGAAGAAAACACCATCATATGAGATATTTAAGAAGAGCAAACTGAAATTATTATAAAGATGTGATTTTCCCGTGGTACATTATGATTGCATTAAACAAGTGATAACACCAATAAAGTATATTTTCAAAAGAAATTGTAAGACATGACTATAACTTAGTGATCTTACAATTAGTCTAGGCCTGATGGGGAATGGATGGATCTGAACCTTGTCATATTAGGTCAGGAAATAGTAATTACGTATAAATGTGGCCCATATAGGCCGTAACACTGTGATTATTACTTACTAAATAGTCACATAATGGTAATAAAAGCTACTTGAAAGCAGAGTTCGGTTGTTCTAATTGTATCTGAATATAAATCATTTCTAGCACAGTATTTAAGATGATGTCACATGTCCAGTTTAGCCCCATTGCTTTAAACAATATCTTTATTGAAATTTCTCCTACATTTACAAGCTTTTAAGCATTTAACGTTCATTTTATAACACCGGCATACATTGTAAATTATGAGAGCAATGTGTATAGGCAACCCTAAATTTATGATATTGTTATATATTGATTAATACAGCATCACATGAATAAGCTTACATAATGCACCCGTTGTTCTAGCAGAGATACTGAGATAAGGATGTGTGTACTTACATTGTCAGTCTCATAGCTCACAGTGTGGACGGGGATGGGCTGCCAGTGGATAGATTCATTCCACACCTGGGTACCATGAGGGGGATAGAGCCCGGCCAGACACGTGTAGGCGCTCATTAACGTACGGTCCTTGTCTGTACTCCGCACGTAGATCTAACGTACACGTGTTGAAAGAGAACCGAGCTTTAGACACGAGTATTTAATACAGATTTTTATCCGCTTGGAAAGATCAAATATGTTTAATATTGCAAGTAACATTTTTCATAGTCGACCGAACGAGCCAGGCCCGTTTGCTGTCACCTAAAGGTTGGCCTGCACAAAGTCTCTACATGACAAATGTACATACTTAATACTACATGTACCATAATACCTTGCGTATAAGGCGCAGATGGTACTTAATTTTGGCCAATTCAGTATTGTTTTATGATAGATATACCCCGGTTATAAGACGCACCCTGAGTCTAGGATCATTCTATAAGGCGCAGTAGGCCTCTGATTCGCATAAAAACCACATTTGTCCTCATAATGTACAGATTCTTATTGTTAAGTAAGTTAGATGTCTTACCTCACGGCGGATATAGGTGTCATTGAGGAAGCCATTATACAGGGACCGCAGCACCTTGCCCAGCTGATACTCCTGTCTCATACCCAGCTACAAATAAAGAGTTTACACATCTTTTACAATACAGAGTTTACACGTCTATTACAATACAGAGTGTACACGTCTATTACAATACAGAGTTTACACGTCTATTACAATACAGAGTTTACACGTCTATTACAATACAGAGTTTACACGTCTATTACAATACAGAGTTTACACGTTATGGTCATGGTCATGGTCATGGTCATTGTCATTATCATTATTATTATTATTATTATTGCAGTGTTTTTCCATCTCATATCAGCTACAAAGACTGCGGCACAAACTTCACACGTTATCACTGTATTCTATCAAAAGCCTTTATAGTCACATCAACTACCGGGTATTTGTGAGAAAATTCATACAATGTATGAAAAGGGTCAAGGGGTTTCAGAAAGGTAAATCCTAAGAACCCATCTCTATGACACACTCAAACACTACATTTAGCGATATGAGGTAGAATGGGACACCGTGGTTATCTGTAACACCAAGGCGAGTGCTGGGATAAGGGATGAGGATATATCATGTGTGGCATATGTGACATAAACTGAGGGTATATATAAATGTCAGGTAAGTATAGCGACTAAAATACAATACGCCATGTATAGTGACCAACTGTCTACTTACACCGTTTCTTTTAGCTTTAATTTTTTACAATTTAGAAATCGTTGCCTCAGTGCAACAAGGTTGTAACTGACATTTTGGCAAAAATGAGTTTTCTTCTCTTTTAACATCTACTGAACTTCATCTACCTTCTATGAAAGTATGGAATACCTGTCTATAATGTATATGTTTACAGGCCCAATGCAATAGGGTTAGTGTGAACTGTGTGCTATAGTAACACTTCTTTTGCCTCTCTTGCAAAACGTGAAATATTGTGATACATTGTACAAACTTATTGCACTGAGGCAATGAAAAGGGATACGTCCCGATCATCAGACGTTCTTCTAATGTTGAAATTATCATTTAAATGGTCAAAGAAATCTGGCTAGATGGAGGGACTGGGGCCATTTGGCCATATCAACAATACTAAAAATGCAGACAATCGAAAGTTCTGACAAAGGAAGATTTTATGTATATCTACCTTCCATGTAACGATATTTCACTATATTTCCCCTTTGAAGGCCGATATTGCATTGATTAGACCATGATGACCCTCCAGGATTGATTCAATGAATCAATCGACAACGGGAGTGTCTGTAGGTGACGCATTACTGCTCTTTAAAAGGTTAACATAACATATCACAATGTCCTAAAGTATTGACTAGAATATAGACTCACCTGTGTAAGTTGTCCAAAACCTTGCGGCCATGAGTTCTCCTGATGTGGGTCGTTGGGGAAGGTTTGGGTGGGACTACGGTCACCATGCCGGAAAACCTGGAAATACAGGTACACACGTACATGTTATTTAAATTCCAATCTTTATGCGGATAAGTAAAAGGTTTCATGAATCTTTTGAACATTTTTTATTTTGAGTTAATACCTGCTTGAGTTAATACATGTCAATGGATCGCCTACCCCTTATCCACGTTAATATCATATATAAACCTGCAGATCATCATTTCAGCGACATGGCCTATTACCTTATGACAAGTCTATGATAAACTATATCAGAATGACTAAATGGACCTACCGGATGTGAATACACATCTACAAACATTGAAAATTTGTCTACAGGTTTCTGTGTGCTGACATGATTTCGTACCTGGCACACAGGGGTGCATGATATTTGAATCTGATCGAAACCGTGGTCACTATAATTATGTTATCCAATCCTACATGTTGGGTACAGGAACCGAAACCAGGGTTTTCTAGGTTTACTCTGTGAACGTATAATTGTACAGCCTGTCTCTGAATTACATGTGGTTCCATGCCATGCCCATGGGTTTCTAAGGTGCCCTTATACTTGTTGATTAGTGCATTGAATTCGATGGAAATCAGGATACACTTCGGATTTACCCGGATATTTGAAAAAAAGAAAAAAGAAGGGAAGTGTATTGGAGATACTTGCGTTGTTACGAAATATTGAAAGAAAGCGTGTGTGATATATCACATTTGAATTAACGGCTTTACAAGTGTATATGATACCACTAAACTGCCCTTGATCCAGCTCCATGCCTTCAGTTTTGGTGTACTCAATTTCTCAAACAGGAACTGTATTATACCGTCAGACGAGATTAAAAATAAAACACACACACGTGTTCATAAAATCGCTTTCCCTGCAATAGAAACCAATTTTTTTCAAAGAATATACACCTTGATCTGAATATTACCAATCAATCCAATTATCTAAACAGAAGACGGAAAGCCTTTCGAGCGATTGTTGGGACCTTAGATTCTAAACTTGGGGGGGGGGGGGTATCCTCTGGAAAGTTTAACTTCAGGTGTGACTCAGACTTGGTTAAAATCTATTAATAAATTTTGATATTAAAGGAGAAACAAAATTATGTAAAACAGACATAGAAAGCTTACTGGAGAAAGACGGTGGGGTGTGTGGCGTCAAGGTAGAGCTTTTTACTGGAGCCAGTGACTGAATATATACATGTTGCAACAATCTCGAGGTCGGGGGGGGGGGGGGGGTCGTCTAATATGGCAATGGGGTATCTGGACAGGCTCGCCCTCTCCAGTCCGACTGAGTACGGGCTGGCCGAACCCCTACATGTGACTTGCTATCGACGCCTGGGCGGCGAGCTGGTTCTCCGAGCTGATGCGTCACTCTGGTACTGATACGACCTCAGCTTAGAGAGTGAATACACATCCCAGTTCAATCAGATTCTTAACTAGATCAAAGGGGACAATATTGAACTGGTATCAATAGACGCTGGCCGAGGCTGGTATCTGAAGGGAGGTGTGCGGTACGGCATGATGGGGTGACTCCTACTACCATGTCATATAATCTCTTCGTGATACCCCTGTCTTGGTGCGATGTGGCGCCTCTTGTCTATGTCTTATCTTGTTTGTTTTGTCAGATTGTCATATTATCAGTATCACCGCCCCCCCCAAACACGATGACGGGGTTGCATACAGGCTGGCACCACACTGCTACTACACTGCCACGCCCCACCTGCGCCCACAGCCATGGGAGGCATGTCACCGCCGTCTGTTACCCTGAGCCACCTGTACCTGCCTATCTGACCCTATCAAGAAGTTATCTTGACTTGGTAAAGTCAAAACCATTGTACCTTAAACAAACACATGTACTCAAGTATGTTTCTTCCTATCGGCAGCGGCGAGTAACTCGCCTGCACACCTCATGGACAGGGTGCTTCCCAGGTCAGCATGATACAAAAATGCGAGTTACTCACCAATAATTGGCTGTATTCATACACCACGAAACAAGGGACAGAGTGTGATCATGACTAAACACTGTACATGGCAAGCAGCGATATTTACATGTGATAAATCATTACGCCAAACAACACCCCTAATTTCTGAAACGGCCAAAATATATATTCCCTCTAAATAGGGTGTTACATCGGAAGTTGAATTATCGTCATGGAAAATATTTAGAAAAGTGGATACGATAGAAAACACTTGTGCGAGTTTAGTGTAGAAACTAGAATAATGATATCTTTACTGGTAAATATTTGAGAGGTGTTTAAAGTAGAAAAAAATCTATGGACACATGTATTTTTGCAGGGCACCTATATACAGGGATGTAAGTCAGGCATGGGAAAAAATCAGGAAGCCATATGTTTACTTGAAACAAAAGGCTTCATTTTTTTCCAAACAGCCCTCCTACCACTCATCTATAAGGAAAATACATCATTACATGCCATTCAAAATTTTCAGAAATCAGGAAATCCTGATAAAACCTGAAGACTTACATCCCTGTATATATAGCAGTCAGTGGAGCATGGCACACAATAACTGGCCACTCTGCGTGCAGGCAAACAGCCTGGTGGAGGAAGATTCATGTTCGTTATATCTAAATATCTCAAAATGTATCATAAATAAAGCTGTATTTTTTTTCCCCAATAGTTAAGTATGATTCAATATCTTTCAAATATATGTTTAAGACTTGACAAGGTTACAGATTCCTTGTGGTATTATGACCATACGTGAGCTCAGGATCGACAGAAGACATCAATAGATATGCAAAATATTACAGATACATTTAATTATACAATATCCTTATTATAAAGGGTCGAGTGAACATTTGTGAAATTACTAATTTTTCCATACCCTGTGAGCATTTATCCGGTAGACTTTAACTTTAACTACAAGTGCAATCATAAATGTTCAAACGGTTCAATTTACCCATATATCCATAGAATAATCCCTGTTAATTAGATTATAGTATCATGTATAGTGTCCTGCCAAAATGGCTTTGACTGAGGTGGTATACTATTAGTATATAGTGCCCCTTCTGAGGTACACGGTGCCATGGACTGCATGTACAC
This sequence comes from Acholoe squamosa, assembly GCA_949317995.1. Lineage (NCBI taxonomy): Eukaryota > Metazoa > Annelida > Polychaeta > Phyllodocida > Polynoidae > Acholoe > Acholoe squamosa. The sequence goes on from OX439045.1 coordinate 26,493,272, forward strand.
GCAGAGAGAAACCTGAAATCTCTCTGCTATTAACAAGCCTCTTATCACATGATTAAATTTAATAGAATAAAGGAAGACTACTTATGACTGTCACATGCGCCCATTCATTGGCTTTAATTCTAACACCCTAAACTCTAAAGGGAAATTTTCAAACTTTCATAGACACCCTTTACCATAACATGGAGGATGTCTATTGGCCACTAGCTGGTCTGGAGCTGGTTCCGGCGACACACACTGATAAGATCGGACCAGCATGTCCCTGGAAGTGGGTGTTAACCAGGGACAAGGTACCCATCATGATATGTCATATCAGTGGGTTTTAGCTCAACCAGCGAAATTTAAGATGGTGGCTCCACTAGCCCTCCATACTGAGTCCCATACATCCCCCCCCCCCACCCCCGACCCATCTCCCTGCACCCACAGGTGTGGAGTAATCAGTTAATCCCCTCACACCCGAGACAATGAGGAGATGGTTAAGGGGTGTCTGAGAGATGGAAGAGGGGGTGGCATTTCTGACCTGGCTTAAGCTAACAGGCGAGAACAGGTAGACGCGCCTTTGGTACCTGGCCGGCGGGCTGACCAGGCTACGGCTTATCGCCCTTATCTGTATCTAGCCACCCTCTCTACCAACTTCCTCCAGTACCAATTGTTAACCAGCTGCCGATAGCACATTGATCACCTCTACTGTGTGGAGATTGGTCACTTTCACCCCCCCCCCCCCCGCCCTCTGTATTGGCCAGGAGGGTGTGGCGGGGTGAAGATAATTATCAGTTTATAATCAGCAGTTGATAAGGACGGACACAGCAGCATTTGTACACCTTTCGATACTAGAATTGTTTTACTTAAAAGTGAGTGATTATGAAACAGTTGTCTGACAAGGTCATGACGGGTAGCTGCCATGTGCGGCACCTTTTGTTTGACACCCCCCAGATGTGGCACATTATGGACAAGGAGGATGACACCATCAGAGTCTACCCAGACTACAAGACAAGGCACGCCAAGAACGTGACGAGGAAGCTGCCAGCCTCCACCCCCTGGACGGAGCAGCACTTCCGGTGGGTAGAGGAGAGGTTCTACAAGTGGCGGTACTACGCCAACCAGCGTCCGGCATCCAGAGGCCGACCTCTGCACATGGAGATGTTTGTCAACCCACGTCTTATCTACGACTTCCGTGGCGCCTGGCTAAGGCTGAGGGCCCGCTGTCCCACCACCACAGTCGTCCTCACCTTCCACGGGACGTCACGTCACCGCGCGCGCAGCATCGTCGAAAACAACTTCCGGTCGTCGCGCTGTCGGCGTTCCCGGTTTGGGCAGGGGTTCTACTTCAGTGAGTACGCCGACGAGGCGGCGCGGTTCGCGTGTCAGGCCGCCGACAAGGACGATGATGAGGCTGTTCTAGTGTTGGCATTTGTGTTGACTGGGGAGACTGTAGAACGATATGGGTGCCACAAAGACCAACCTCTACCTGAGGGGGTCGACACTGGGGTGGTGGTGGACAAGGAAGCGGCGTGGCCCCGGTACCGGATTGTGTCTGACAAGAAGCACATCCTACCTGTCTTCATCCTCAGTAATATCTACAACTGACTTCACCGACCTAGCGGGATACATTATTGACCAACGAGATAACGCTCCCACCCCCGAAATGTAGAATTACCTCCCTCTGCACCCCCCCCCCCTTCTGTAGGCAATGGAACAAGGACCACGCCCCCCATCTGTCTTCGTATTGTGCGACCAGAGACTCCCTCATCGATCAGATGGAAACAGACTGCCCCTCTTCATATTGGGCAACAATTCCCCCTGCTGGCAGGTGGGGCTCGCCCCTTCCAGCCTGACGATGTTCGAACAGGCATTCTTGGGAGCAGCAGTGACGTCATAGCAACCAGTGTGGCCCTTATCAGTCTTATCTCCCTACTGATAACAATCCTCATGAAGGGTCAAATTAAGTAGGAAATGTACTAGCAAAAGGTGTCATATTATGACATACAGCCAGACAAAGTCTTAAGCGGTAGCTGTCAATGTCACACCTATCATTGTTGTACAATAATGTAAATACCCAGGGCATATATAGTCGATGTCATCGGATGCATGCAGTGAGTGTAAATAGCTATACGAATTCAAATTGACTGTGATGGTAATGATGATATCAATGTAGATATCGAGAAGACACAGACTTCAAGTAGCCGCACACCGTTCTGCTATGCTGATTCATCGGGACCGATTCATCAATATATATAGCACACTTGCGGGTGGTTTTTATTGTCTGTTCGATTGATGTTATCGCCCTATGTGTTCATCACTCACTGTACTATATGATACAGAAAATCTCAGAAATATAATTTCGCCAAAGTTGAGAATATATTAGTTTTGACTTATTATAATTCCAGTCATAGATATGTGTGTATAACTAATATAATGCTTGTGCATGTACGGATGAGAGAAAGTTGTGATAAAACCCTGACCAAAGGCAACATAAGATGGAGTATATTTCAGTAGTGATAAGACTGATATATGTTCTTAAACCCGTTAAAGGGTCCCATAGTGCTCCAATGGTCTATGCAGATTAGTCGACATCAACAAATGTATCGACCTGATGCACTCCCAAATGGTCTGTGATTATGTACAGGAATGTCTATGTAAATAGTGGATAATAAATATTGTGTACTCACTGTAAAACTACAACAGACATGTCTTGTGTTATCTATGTACAAAGTACTGCCAACCAAAGACTTTGCGATTCAATGTGTCTTTGGTCAGTAAAATCTGCCACTTTCTGCAGCTCCTCAAAACGAGGGGCTTTTTTTTTTTTTTTTCTTTTTTATATTTAGGCCTAGCAATAGTGAAAAGATAGCAAAAAATCGGAATCAAAACGTTGACAACATGGGGACACTGAATCAAAACACAGAGGAGATGGGCTGGTGTATTTTCCCTTTTTGCATAGGCACGCGTACCCCCCCCCCCCACCACCTTCCACCACAGGCGACTAGGTCCCCCCCCCATCTTATTAACCTATGAAATAGCTACCTCTGTTTACTGCCGATTTCTTAGGGAACAACTGGTGCCCATCTGGTACATCCTATCAGTGATTACACGCTGGTAACGAGCTCCAGCAAGGGCTGTGTCCATGGGACATCCCGCAACCTCTGTATAGGACTTAGTATGGAGGCCTAGTGGAGCCGCCATTTTGAATGTCGCTGGTTGAGGTAAAGCCCACTGATAACACATACCATGATGGGTTCCTTGTCCCTGGTTAACACCCACTTCCAGGGACATGCTGGTTCCATCTTATCAGTTCTTATCAGTGTGTGTCGCTGGAACCAGCTCCAGACCAGCTAGTGGCCAATAGTAACCATGTGCATACCGTATAAATTAAAAAGTAGTGGGAGCTACTTTATGGGGTTCGGGGGGCTGTCCCCCCTGATCCGTTAATAGGGGTGCATTTTTAGACGTTTTGAACAAAAATAACCGTTTTAGCCGTTTCTCGGCCACCAATCTCGATACCACAGCATGGGCTTTGGGCTGGTGACCAAGAATAAAATGGATTTGTAGACGATGTGGCCACAAGACGATGTGGACAAGACAATGTGGACAAAGTTGTGGATGATGTGGCCAAACAGGGTGGACGATGTGGCCAATGTTTTGTAAGGCTATCTACCATAAGAATATAGGTCCCCAAGGGTTCTATAACGAACCCATTTACCTACCCTGACAGTTTTTTAACTGTGGCCCATATGTATGCATTTGTTTTACCCATATTCTACCAAAATCTAATCTAAATTGGTGGACCAATGTCTGTGGGTGATGTGGCCAAAAGACTATGTGGACAATGGATGATGTGGCCAACGTTTTAAAAAATGTGGGTTGGTGTAAATCTGCCTCTAAAATGGCCACATTATCCATTTTCTCAAATTGTCCACATGGTCCACTTTTGGCCACATAGTCCAGAAAATTGGCCACATCGTCCTTGGTTTAGCCACATGGTCCAGTGTCCACATCGTCCATTGGCCACATCGTCCATACACCCGCTGTATGGTTGTATGAGGACAAAAACTGAAAACGGAAGATCATCAGTAAACTGAAAGCTAATGATGTTTTCAATTAAAAAAAAAAAAAAAAAAAAAAGTGCTGCGCATGACTGCTCTCGCATATCTCACGTCGGCTTCATGTAATGATTCAATACATAGGTCATGGCGGCAACTGGAGGCGCGATATGGCACCGCTCCAGTCAGAGGGCAGAATACATATCCACTAACTACACCAATTAAGGGATTACAATTTTATTGTCCCTTCGATGTAAATAGGAGCTCCTCCGTAGTTATATGTGCAGGGGTAGACACTAACAGTGAGTAACACTGGCCCGGTGGGAAATGGCCAGTAGTTTTGATTGCTGGCTAGTGACTTTTTCAAAAACAGCCTTCCTACTGGCCCGGGTGGCCAGTGGGATTTTCCCCACTAAACTCTAAAACTGTGGTACTTTTGATGGGGTTTTCTTTGTACCATGGACATGAAGAACAACAACTTGTAGGTGAATAATGCAAATAAAGTGCCCATATTTATATAGAGTTTCAAATCATATTTTATTCATTTATAATGCAGGGGTTTCTAGCTATAAATTCCGGGCAAACAGATTTTTGAAGCTACTGGCCCGGGTGGCCAGTGGCTAAAAAAGTTAGTGTCTACCCCTGTATGTGGGATTGGGTGAAGGCAATGACGGATTTAGAGAGGGTGCGGGGGCGCCCCCCCCCTCTTTCCCAGTACTTAAGAGTTTAACTACATATTTTGGACCCTAATATTTGTCCAAAAACAGGGGGTGCGCCCCCTCCTTTTCCAAATCCTGGATCCGCCACTGATGGGATATGTTATACTTCCCAGCAAGGCAGCCCAGTGTATCTGGTACCCTGCGAGAAAAGCACCGTTAACATCCACGCTTTTGTCTCCAGGAACCAGATCAAGCAATGGTACCCCCCTACAAAGGAACCTGCAACCACGTTATAGTCCCATCAAACATTAACTTGGGGGCCGTTCGAATATTACATACCTGTGGTAACACCATAAAAGGGGGTGTGAGTGGGATCTGCCCAATTGTTATATAACAAAAGCGCATCACATGACAAAACCTAAAAATTTGAAAGTATGTTGAACTCCTGCTAATTGAGGGTAGGGAAACAAATTGGCTATTTTTTCCCCCTCCCCTAACCTTGTGTTACATACGGTACTTGAAAGATTTTTTTTTTTTTTTTTTTTTTTGGGGGGGGGGGGGATTTGGCTACTTTTTGACCCTCTCCGGGCCCTCCCCTATCTCCGTTGTTACTGGTCCCGGTACACATACCGGTATCATGGTAGGTCTACTATTCAGTGGCGGAGTTGTGATGGGATGCATCCCCCACTTTTTCAGGATGGCCCTAAACGGGACTAGCACATTGCTAGTGATAAGAATAACTGCCAGGTGGCTCATGTAGTCGGGGGCTAATCCTACAGTTAGCCACTTTGTATAGCTTACTTTGATGGTCTCATCCTCATTTACTATTTGTAGATAATCTATAAAATTTATATCTATGGATAGCAAAAGCTCGCGTATAAGGCGCACCCCCAACTCAGAGAATGCAAGTCCACGTGTAAGGTGCATCTCTAAGGGCAGATTTTTATTAATTTAGTAATGTTCTATAGTAAAAATACCCCTCCTATAAGGCACACCCCAAACTCAAGGCAATGTCCCTCCCATGTATAAGACTCAGCAGCATTTTGTTTGGCGTATAAGACGCGCCTTATACGCGGGAGATTACGGTAGTATAGTATAAATCCAATATTTTAAATAAAACTTTAAGATTTCAATAAGAGAACACATGTCACCCAGATTGAGTACATCCAGGCCATTGTCTCATTATCAAGCTAATCCTCTCCTCTCACACCTGAAACAATGGGGAGGTACTTAGGGTGATTAAGATAAAGGGCAGGGAGCAGCTGATCTCCACCTATCAGTCTTATCAGTCACCATTGTTCTGTGGTGGATGAGAGTGAAGATAAGAGATTATCCAGAAATCCCTGACATAATTCAAGATGGCATGGGGGGGGGGGCTAAAAACAAAAATGGCGACTTCCATACAGGGATAGCTATGTGCCCTATAGAAAAATATAGGGCAGCAATTTGCATTGCTCATAACTCGAAAAGAAAAAAAACAATAGCCTTGAGCAGGTCTAGCTTGTAGTCTGACATCAGCACTCCCTCACCCAGTTATTGGCACCACCAAGCCACTATTCGCATAACTCACACCAAAACTGCCCTATTCGCACCACATTGCCAAAAAAGGCGGGAGAGTTGATACATGGATCAACATCATATACCTTCACCATTGCAGGCAAAAAGCGTCTTATGGCGCCAACCAACTGACTCTGTAGAATATAGATAATTACTCAAAAATTACAATAGTTTGTACTGAAATACCTTTTCCTGCAAGACCCCTACATCTCCTTTAATGGCACTACAAATTCATCAAGTAATTCTGCCTCTTATAAAATTTCCATCTTTTTTAAACTTATTCACACCACCAAAATGACCCATAGTCGTCTCCTATAACTCTTTTCGAGTTAATAACTAAAATATACACCCCCATCCCGCACTTTTTGGGCTGTTTTGCCCCCACTGCTATTTGAATGGCCCCTTGGCAGAAAAACTGGTATGAAAATCCATCAAACAAAGATTTGTGGGGGGTGGGGTACCTAGCGGAGTGGTCATTTCCGCCTCCCCCACTTCCCCATGGGCATGGAGGGGTCTGAAAAAATTCTGTCTCCCTGCTTTTATTCTTGTGCCCCTCCCCCCTAAGAGAGTGGCCCTACCCTAACTTTTTTTATGGGCATTTCGGGGGAAAATCTGATATTTTGCCACTTATCGAGATTATATTATAAAGCCAATATATTTACGAAATAATTACATTGCCGAGGTTGACACTGACTCATGTTTTATGGATAAAGAATATGAAAATGTCAACTTACTGAATAAGAAATTTGTAGAAGAAGCTGGTGTGGAAGGTTTTTGTATCAATAATGGAGTTTTCCAGCTTTTTAACTCACCGACAAAACCTGTATCAGGTACACTGTTGGACCACTTCTATACAATGTTCATAATGTTATGGAGAGTGTTATGGAGAGTAGATTTTAGTCTATCAGATCACACACCCATTTATAATTTATTTATTTAAGTTTTTTATGATCAATTAAGCATACAATGCCCAGTAAGAAGGCTATATCTACCGGTATATACACCTGAATGGATAACACCACATATCATTGACTTAATGAGAGAAAGAGATAGACTGTATCGAAGGGCTAGAAATAGCATGGATATAGAAGACTGGCAGGTGGTAAATCATTATAGGAATATGGCTGAGACAGCTATTTTTAATAGCAGAAAGGGAAAAATAGATGAATTACTGGAACAAAGGAAAGATGACCAAGTGAAGTTCTGGCGGGCCATAAGAAAACTTTTACCTATTGCTACATAAAATTGATAGTCAGCTTTGCGGACACCGCCCTCACCCCTTAAAAAGGGCCGCATGCACCCTTTTTTTCACCACTCTACAAAGAAATAGCCCAAAAAATCTGCATCCATTGAAAAAATGATAAAAATTAATCACTCAAAATCCTCACCTCCATTGTGGTACTTCTACTCGATCAATTTTTAAAATTAAACCGTTTTGAAAACCTCAAAACGTATTCTTTCCCATCCTAAAATTGCCAGATTGATTATGTGAATGGTTGATAGGATGCAAGGAATAGGAAACATATTTTCCATGGTGTTGGGGTGTATATGAAAGCCACAACAGCATAGAAGAAAATAGGTTTTGGACTTTGCAACACATTGTTATGGTTATATTCTACTTAAAGTGCTCTATAAGAGGAGTAAGATTAGCGGCATTTAAATGGGCAGACAATGTGAAAACCTCTCAATTATGTCTGTGGACCATATCAAATTATGGCAAAAATGATAAAAATAAAATGCCGCCTCCCTCGTCATTTCAAACAAGGGGAAAAATAAAAAGTTACCTCCCTCACTCTCGAAATATCATAACAAATAAAATAAAAAGCCTCCCTCCCTCGCCATACTTTTTCAAAAATTGTCCGCAAAGCTGACTATCGATTTTTATGCAGCCTATTAAAACTGCCTCAACCTTAATTAAATTGAGAATTAATACAAATCAATTAGTAATACCACCCGAAGATTGTGCAGAGTATATAAACCACTTCTTTTCTACAGTTGGTGAAAACTTGCACAAAGCACTCACGCCACCTAGTGTCCTTAATAATAACCATACTGCGCCTTATGGGATTTACTGCGCCTTATGGAATCCCAGGCTGGGACATAGACCTGACCTACCCTGTTCAGAAGGTTGAATCATTAAGATACATAAAGGACATTAAGGTTACAAAGCCCTCAGCTATACAACATTTTAAGTCGTTTGTTTTAAAAGATGCTTTTATTGCCATACCTAATATTGTTTTAACCTTGTATAATAAATGCCTTGAGACTTCCACATTCCCAGCGGAATGGTAAAGTGGAACCATTGTGCCACTACTTAAGCCCAATTCTCTGGATGTAAATGACCTCAGACCTATTAGTCTATTACACATTCCAGGAAAAATCCTAGAAAAGATTTTATGCAATAGATTACAGCTGTACATGGAGGAACATAGTCTCCAGACTGAGGCCCTACATGGTTATCATAAGGGACGCTCCACACAGACCGCTATAGAGAAGCATGTTAATAATATTCTCATTAATAATAAAACCACCTACAACCTATACTTAGATTATAAAAAAGCTTTTGATACCGTAATTTATTCTAAATAAAAAATTACCGTAATCTCCAGTGTATAAGGCGCAGCCCGCATATAAGGCGCACCTAGAGTTTTGGAAAATTCTCAAAAATATGAGAAATTCATAACTTTGGTTCTACTGAATGAATTTTCAAAATTCAAAGACCTATGTGTAACTTGGGCCCCATAGACCCCCCTGGGCCCCCATATATCCTATTATGGCTAAGGGGGCATGTAACATATCAAAAGAAAGGTCTTGGAGTCCCCCTTGTGGTTGCAATGAGAACTAAAACCCCCCTATAAGACACGCCTTATACGCGGGAGATTACGGTAACAGCTTTTGGACTCTGTAAAAAAACACTTGACTTTTTCAAATCTTATCTAAGTGATAGAAAGCAACAGACTATAGCCAATGATCATTTATCTAACCCAAGAAGAGTAACCTATGGCATACCCCAGGGATCCATGTTGGGTCCTGTCCTTTTCTCAATTTATATAAATTCTTTACCAATTTCTTGTGATAATATACATGTTACTCTGTATGCTGATGATGCAGTAATTTCTACCACATATATGAATGATATGCAGGAATGCCTTGTTAAATTATCTTCATGGTGCTTGAGTAATAGACTCACAGTGAATGAAAAGAAAACAAAGTCGATGATTTTAATAATAACAATGATGATATTATACCGGTTTTTAAACTGAACAATGTGATTTTAGATAGAGTTAATGCTTTCTTATATTTGGAATTGCTTTAAGACCCTCAAATGTCCTTTACACAGCATAGATCTTTGATCTATAGTAGCGCGCTAGCTTTCTTGCTGAAAAGAGGGTAATTTTTTTACGCCCCCCCCCGCCTTCAAGAGGGGTCACAAGTTTTTACGTCCCTCTCTCAGGAGGTCTCTAATTTTTACGCCCCCCCCCCCAGCCCCGTTGATAAATAATGACCACTTTCTTCAGGAGTGATCATTTTTTAACAACAAGTGGGGGGGGGGGGCGCCGGTGGATTTGACCGTTATTTAATAAACAGCGTCAGTGAGTGCTGGACCTCTGTCTGCACTGGCTCTGACACTGTGACAAAGCTTGAATAGATTTGGTTGGTATACCCTCTAGTAGGCTCTAGGTATCTTTTGGTCACAGGGCCTAATCCTGTTTTAGGTCGCTATGGAAAATAAGGAACGTGTTTTGCACAACTGGAAAAATGCTAGACCTATGTAGACCCCTTGTGTATATAGCGACTTAAAAGTTCTACCCCTGGCAAATGTAGAGGTTCAAATACACATAGCGACCTATTTAATAGCGACCTAAAACAGGAGTAATATATAGGAAAGAAAGAAAGAAACTTAAACAGAAGAATAGATTAGCATAGAAGCTTGCCCCGCAGGGCTACTAATATGGAATAGAAAAGAAGCTTGCCCCGCAGGGCTACTTTTATGGAATAGAATAGAATTTTGCCCTGCAGGGCTAGTCATTCAAATTCAATAGCCCTGCGGGGCAAGCTTCTTTTCTATTCCATATCAGTAGCCCTGCGGGGCAGGGGTTACTGAATATTATTGTTGAGGTGGCAGATGAACGTTTTCCTGTAAAAACTTTTTGTTTTGCTCGCCATAAACCAGCTTGGCTTACGGATAGACTATTGAGGTTAATACGTGAGAGGGATAGAGCTCTCAAACTTGCCTGCAGGAAGAAATCTGATGAAAATATTTATAACGCTAAAACCTGTAGGAATAAGACAAATGATGCTGTAAATTCTGCCCAGTATGATTATATAAAAAAGAGATTGATCCAATATAAATAAAACCATAGTGTTATAGATTTTAATACAATAGTAGAGAATAGTCCTGTGAGACATGGCGCGGCGACTTGTAATCTTGTGTCTAGTTTCAGTTGGTGAGACAGATAGGGCATACTATCATCTGGGCTTTTGGTAGTATATAGCACACATTCAACCTGAACTACCCACTGCAGCTAAGTACTAATAGTCTGTAGACTGTCCATTCTGCATGCACCTCACTCAGCTGCCACTGGGACCTGTCTTATTCAATGTTCAATGCCATAGTCAACAGGTGTGTCATTATGAGTGTACACTGTCTCAGATTACCAGGAGCCTGCTCTGCCCCCCCCCCCCGCCCCCCACACACACACCCAACTGCCAATCACTTGTAATAGTCTGTACCTCGTCATGGGCCAGTGGTCAGCAAACCGGCCAGATCACTCCACCTCTCTGTAAAGGGGGAGCACAGTGTAAGTACCCCGGTGTACATACATGTTTTCAGTGTTCCACAAAATCGTTTATACAATGAAAGGAGTAATCAAATTAATCTTTCATCACCAATAGTAGATACATATTCTGAGAGAGCATTATTTCAATGTAAACTAAAGATTTTACACAGGAAAGAATGTAGCAGTTCCACAAGGTGGCCTTACACTTCAACCTCCTCCGATTTACAAAAATGCACATATGGCAACACACACTTTAGCACTGATTTCTCCATAGAGATCTTTGACAGTGAATACTTTGCTCAAATACAGAAAATATGATCCAATTGTACCATAACCCACTGAGATAAAACCTGTACTACATATATATAGTAGTTTCAAAACGAACAATTCTAAAACAAAGGCTACAGGGATGCATTTTTGAATCTTAAAATGCTCTAATGCTAATCTGCCATAGGGCTCCAAATGATGAAATGTCTTATCTGCGCATAAAATCAAAAGTATGAGATATATTCTGAAAATTCCTTCACTGATAAGTAAAGTACACACACTGTTGTTATTACATTAGAATAGTGAGCAGGAATAGTCCATAGCAGAGGAGCCACAAACAAAAATAGATTGCAAGGCCTCCCTATCCCTTACACCGTGGCGACTGTGAACCATACACTAGTCTACTCATCTCACGAGTAGTACTCACTAGTCGCCGCGCTAAAAAGATCCAAAAAAGTTTTGGAAGGTGATAGAAGAGCTTATTCCCTCTCGCTCGCAGAGAGCACTGGTGAACCTCCTGGATGACAACGCCCAATCCATCCCTTCAGGGGAGGTGGCTGATAGGGTTAATCAATATTTTGCTAAAGTCAGGTCAGATTTGGCTGGGGATATCCCTATGGCACATGTCACTTATGATAATAATTCCCAGGTTTGTGCACAGGAAGCTGGGCTTTTTCAGCTGAGACCATTCACCAGCGCTCAGGTGAAAAGGGAAGTGCTTAAAATAGATGTTATGAAATCAACTGGCATGCAAGATATTTCAGGGAAGCTGCTCAAAGAAAAGCTTGGTCTGTCTTTTGAACCCGTATACAGTCAACCCTTGCTTCATCAGATTTGAAAAATGCAAGGAAAAATGTCTGGGGAAGCAAATTGTCCGAGGATGTAAGTCCAAATATAATAGAAAACATAGAGATAGTTGAAGATCATCTGTCTGAGGTAATGAGGGATCTGAGGAATTAAAGGGTCGAGGAAGCAAGGGCCGACTGTACTAGGTTATTGAATCTTTCTGTTCAAAATGCTGTTGTTCCCCCTGTCTGGAAAAGAGCTAAAGTGGTTCCCATCCCCAAAATTAGTAATCCAGGTATGCCAGGTGACCTCAGACCCATATCTCTTCTGCCTGTGCCGGGCAAAATTTTGGAGAGGCTTATTTACAGTCAACTTTACCCATACTTAGAAAGCATGAATTTACTTTCTGTGGAACAAAATGAAACACAGGACGCTGTATTTCAGGTTATGCAATCTGTCCATAATGGGCTCTCACTAGGCAAGAATTCTGCCATAGTATTCCTCGATTTTTCCAAAGCCTTCGAATCCTTAAACCATAATATACTACTAAAAATGCTCTCTGGCTTTAATCTCTCTCCACAGCTTATGGAATGGCTCAGGGTTTATCTGGAGGCGAGATCCCAGTGTACTATCTGTAATGATACCCTTTCAGGCTGGGAATCACTGACGCATGGTGTGACACAAGGATCTTGCTTAGGTCCGCTGTTATTTCTATTGTATGTTAACTCCCTTCCAAGGGTCAAGACTGAGTGTAGGATAGTTAAGTATGCAGATGATACACTTATGCACCTTGAGCACCAAGATGCAGAAGTGTTAGAAATTGTGTTACAAGAAGATCTGCAAATGGTATCAGACTGGTGTATTAGAACCTAACAATTGGCCTAACAATTAATGCATCCAAGTCAAAATACATGTTGATGTCGCAGGAACCAGATATACAGGAGTTTAGGTTAGACATACGAGGCATCAGGCTTGAAAAAGTAGGAAAATATAAATATTTAGGTGTGAACCTCAGATTTGGTATGGACTTAATGTCACATTATGAGGATATGTGTACCAAGATACATCACAAAATATGGCTCTTCAAGAAGATAAAGCTCTGTATGGATGTGGAAGTGGCAATAAGGCTTTTTTATACTGCCTTACTTTGACTATGACTGTGTATTTATGCTATGGTATAATTGATCTGAGACAGTGCCATGTAAAGGAGTTATATAAGAGAGCTAATCTACTCCCACTTGATCCATGCAGAGTCTATTTTCAAGTATCATTATGTCATAGATTGGTGTATTCAGGGAAGATGGAATGTTTACCTTCCACTGGAACTAGAGCTACCCAAGCGCCCACTGTTAAATTACCCAGGCATACTCTGATGACCTACATCCATGGGCCAACGTATCAAGCTATATCTAGATGGAATGCTCTTCAACCTGAACTTAGATGGGTTTTGGATAGGGAACAATTTGCTGTGCAGGTCAAGTAGACTTGGTAGACTTTTTATTGAACATTGGGTCAAGGAGCGCCCCTATCTCCTTTTTGAGGGAACTGATATAGTCAGAGGTTTAGCTGAGCGTAAAATTGGGTTGAAGACATGAATATTGTAGTCATTCAAGAACATTTGACTGATCTATATTTTTAAACCCATATGCAACTTGTCTGGATATATTATTCTTCTTATCTGTATGGTTGGAAGCTTGAGGAGTGAAACTTTGTTCAATTGCATGTGTGCAGTAGTTCAATTGCATGTACGCAGTACTTATACCTATATAGTACTATGGGCTCAAAATTGTTAACTTGTGCGTATGGTTGCATAATCTACTTTAGGTAAACTCTGCTGTTTGGAGTTTTATACCTACGTCGGTAAAGTCAGATTTCATGGAGCTTGTCTTCTTGTCCTACCGTAAAACCCCAACTATAAGTCGATTTTTTATTTTTATTTATTTTTCTTATAAGTCGATTTTTTTCCCCAAGGAGGGGGGTCGACTTTAAGGAGGGGTTTTATATATTAGATTATAGTGTTAATATTTTTCTAGCATTTTTTCTATAGGTCGATTTTTTTCAAAGAGGGGGGTCGACTTATAGGTGGGGTCGTCTTATAGCCGGGTTTTTACAGTATGTATAGTCCATAAAATATCTGGTTATATGTATTATAAATGTGATTCATTTCTGTGATGTTTTTCTTCCATGTACCTTATTTTATCTGTGTGATAGGTTACTATTTTATTTTATTTATATTATACTTATTTAGAAGCAACATGCAAGAAATTTGTACAGGTACCGGTATCTCCTATGTTAAAGTTAAGATATATGTCACTAGCTTCGTGCATAGCTGGTTAATTTCATGGGTCGAACAGTATTACTGAGCATGTTAACCAGGATCAAATAAAACAGTTTAAAAAAAACAAACAAAAGAACTAGTCTACACCTAGCTAGCAGGCCAGCCAAGTCTAGTGGGTATGACTTGGCTGGTAACAGATCCCACTCAATCCAGGGTGGTCGAAAACAAGTCATCTTTCAGCAGTATGGGGAACTGGGAGGTTTAAGTAATGTCCTATGTTCAAGTATAGACACTTTACTTTGTAAATTCACTTACATTGTTGCCTGTCAATTGAATGAAACTCTGCTAGATATCCATTTGTAAAATGTTCCCTGGTCACAACTAAATCCTCTATCACTTTGTTGTGGTGTCACTCTGTGGAGCTGAGATCCAGCTAGCCTTACCCCCCTACCCTACAGGGGGAGGTAGTACTACCTCAGACTGGTCTAGTACTGCCTTCACACTTCACTGACTGTGAGATAGGGTGGTTAGCAGTGGGCAAACAAGTTCAACCCACATAACTAGAGGTCACTACTGGTATGAATGTAGTGTCTCCATCTGGCCAAAGTGGTCAGAAAGGCAGCCAAATAGGTAGGTATGTCAGCATTGGGGCTGATATGAGCCTGGACTGCGTCATGGAAAACTGTGCCAGGCTTGGAAGGTTTGTGCAGGGACAGGTCTCAGTGATCAGCTTATAACCATGGGAAATATTGGAGGGTTTAACTGCCTGAGAATTTGTACCCCAAGTACACAAATCTTCCTTCAATTTAGTGTTTGATTTTTTTCACAACTCTATTGATTCTGGAACAGTAATGAAGGACGAGTAGCTGCGGTCTGGGCTAAACTGAGTCCAAATGACCCGGCCCTATTTATTAACAAGTAATAACATATTAATACAGAGAAATTACATAAAAAAAAAAATTGAAGCAGTGGAAGAGTCCCATGTGTGTGTGCCCTTAGGCTAGCAGGCTGCAGTAGTGGGTCACTGCCCACAGGTATGTTCAGGGAGCAGTAGCAGTGTGTGTGTGTGTGTGTGTGTAGGAGTAGCAGGTGGGTGAGTAGTAGTGGTACTGACCGTATCAATACATAGACCAATCAGGATTGGTCTCACCCATTGATTCTGGAACAGTAATGAAGGACGAGTAGCTGCGGTCTGGGCTAAACTGAGTCCAAATGACCCGGCAACACCAGAACAATGATATAGTCCTGATACTCTACACATTAGTATGTCTAAAAAGTAGCTTTCAGTGCCGTGGCGACTATATTGTCTATATCTATCCTGGTACCAAGTGGTTTGGCTAAGTACAAAAGAGCAGACAAGCTTGTCCAGTCACCGGTGTATCTGATGTCCTCTAGTGGGATACCGCACAGGTGCATAAAGGCAGCGCCTGAACGTCTCAGAGAATGTATTCCGGCCCTGTTTGTATCTATCCCAATAGTACTTAGTAGGTGTTTCAGGAACTTAAGTAGTGCTGAGTATTGTAATGGGACCAGCGAATTCCCTTTGCGCACTAGGAAGGCGGGTGCTTCAGGGTCTGTCGTAGGGGTACTGTCAAAGTGTCTCTTGAGTAAAGATACTGCACAAAGTGGTGAGTTAGGGACTCCTACGACCGGGATGTGGTGGACTCTCTGTCCAAATTGGATTGTTTTTGAGCTTGAAACCGTGACAATCATTCCCCAGCTAGTGAATGATACAGACTTTCTTCTTAGAAAGTGTGGTGATGCTTTTGCTGCGTTGTCTACTACTAGGTTGCTCTTCCTGAGAAGGGTCCTGAAGCTAGTAACGATGCATGCCCACATAGCTAAATGGTCAGGTACTGCTAGATTCACCTTTGTAAACATGTCCAAGAGTTGCGAAACTGACAGTGTGACTCTAGTGGGTATAGGGTCACCGAGGATCCTGTGCAGACCTGACATAGTGCACTTAAACATAAAATTTGTCCTTATCCAAGCTACGTCGTAGCCATAATGTGCATTTAAACTTATCACTGCACTCACGTAATTGTCTATAGTGCTATACTTCAAGTCCGAAGACAGGTACACTGAATATCGACACATGGTCTGAACCGAAGTGGGTACGACTATAGAGGCAGAGATGGTACAGAACACAATAAATCTTTTCCATTGGCTGCATTTAGTTTTCCAGGTGGAAACGCTCCAAGCATGCGCTCTCGCTATTGCCGCTTTCATGTCCAAATCTTCGCATAGCTTAGCCGCCGCTACAACATAGATACATAGGAAGGTTATGCGGGTAATATAACACTCTTGACAAAGCATCTGCAAGGACATTAAGTCGTCCTGGGATATGTAATGCTACAATATGGCAGTTATAAAGAGCTGTAAGCCAAAACAGTTCTCTCAGGAAGTCCATCGCTCTTGTATTTGTACTTTTGCCCTTATTCAGTGCGCTTACTACATGGGTGTTATCCGTGTAACAGACAATTTTTCTATTGCGCCATAAAGGTCCCCACCTGTTAATTGCCATTAAGATGGGGTATAGCTCCCTGATGTTTATGTTTTCAGGCACGAATTGACTAGGTGGCGGGAGGCAGTGTCCATGACTGTCTATGTTCATACTGATCCTGCATCCCCAACCTGCACATATCCAGTCCTTGCCGTACCTGACACCGTAGCCCCTGTCTGATGCGTCCATGTATAAGTCACTTTTTGTGGACGGTAGAGTGCTGACAATTTTTGCTTCGCCATTAAACCACTTTGCGAATCTTAGCCACCAGTCTAGGTCCTTGAAGAACCCGGTAGAGAGGGTTATGTACCTTTTAGTGCTCGTGAACGCAGATAACATGCCTATGACTCTGTGAGAGAATGTCCTGCCCCCCCTGACTAAAGTAGAGCAGTGTGCTAAGATCCCGCATAAACGGCGCAGCTGTTTCTTGGTTGCCCTTCGGCGACCTACAAAGAAACGTAGCTCACTGTGCAATTTATTGATCTTACTCTCCGGTAGTCTGAGGCACATTTGTAGTGAGTCAATTTCTATCCCTAGATAAATTTGAACTTGTGCAGGTGAAAGAACCTTCTTATAGGATAAGAAAAAACCCAACGAGTGGAGTGTGCTATGTAGAAACAACTGTGCTTTTTGGCACTCCGCATATGAGTTACCCATAGTAAGTAAGTCATCGAGATAATTAAAGCAATAATAACCGTTAGCTCTCATATAACGAGCTATGCTGTCAGTAATCCTATTAAAGAGGAATGCAGCCATTCTAGTGCCGAATGACACGAAGTTGTCCACTAAATACACTTTCTGTGAGTCGAATGTCCACTGTAGGCCCTGGAATTGCCTATCGCTTGGCCTAATCATAATAGAGCGGTACGCTGCAGAAATGTCTGTGACTGCCATGAACATACCGGGTCGGAGCACCTTAGTCACATCATCGATGCTAGTGTAACTAAAGTGGTGGAATGTCTTGTTCATATGTGAATTAATAGATAGACCTTCTGGTCTACTGGCGTCCGTTACCGGTCTATAACAGCCATCTCTTTTCTCAACTGCACCTAAGGCGTGGATGCAAGTAGGTGCTGCTGTGACTATAGACAATTTGCCTTGGTCTACTTCTGTCTTTAGCAGGTTATCAATGAAGTTCCTTGCTTCTTGGGGTACATAGTTCTTAGTGCTATACTCACTAATATGTGTGTTTGGGTCCACTACTTTAAACCCGTGCATTATGCCGTCCATTAGGAATGCGGCGTCATAATCCCAACCATTTGTACCATAAACTGAATTAGGGCCTCCACTAAGCATTGATAACCAGCCTGCGGGTTTCATTTGAGATCTGACCCCTTTTAGGATATGGGTGGAGTTAATATCCCACAATGGAGCATAGTTTCCATAAATTGACAATAATTCTGATATGTCCGAAGTACACACAAGCGAGTCTCTATCACAATAAATGTCTGGTAAATTGTTGGTTGTTACATTGACCGCGGAACCGTAGGAATCCGGAATATCATGGGCACCGTCAATATTATTTGTACATCAAGATACGCGGGAGTGGATCGGTGGTGCGAAAAAGGTTGACCCCCCTCCCGCATTATTGTTTGCTCCACTGCTTGTGGTTGCTGGTTGATTTTTGCACACCCCTTTTTCTGGGTGCGGGCCCTTACACACCGCGCATACGTGTTGCCTGTTACATGGGTTATACCAACATCTAGTGAAATTGAACAAAGCACAAACATCCGTAGGGCAATGGATTCTGTTTTGAGTAGAGGGGCCTTTACCTTTAGTGCCTTGTTTGTTACCTGCTTTTAATCTGGCTAATTCAGCCTTCAAATCCTGTACCACCTGTAGGTTATCGGAGCCCAAATTATCAGAGACTGATGCGTGCTCAGCTGTCTGAAATCCGGGTAACTCCCCTGAAATCACTCTAGTAGTGAGATCATGCTCATATTTAGCTATTGCACTCGAGGTATATGTGGCATTGAGGCCCTTCCTAGCTACGAATCTCATATGGTCACCATAACTTTTTGCAGACCACTGTGGTAAATTAGCAATAGCTAACTTCTCCTGGACACATGTCATACCGTATATTAGCTCTCTGTATGTCATATCAGAGTAGACTTTGTCAGTGGGAATGTGGTAATCTGGCCTTAACCAGTGTTGTGACCTCTTTTTCTTAGAAGCTTCACCTATCTTAAATAAAGTGGATAACAAGTCACCTTGGTCCTTTGCATCCAGGTAGCCGGCAAGGTCCCCCTCCACACCCATATTCTCAGCTGTCAGGCCTGCAGTTGATAATCCAGCCTGGATGGTAGCAGAGGGGGGAAGCTTGGGTGGTGTGATCCTGTGTTGTTGATGTTGTGTGTCAGGCAAAGACCCAGTGTAGGGTGTCCCATCCAAGTAATACAGCTGTGGTACCTCCTGTGCTGCTGTGGTTGGGACTGTAGCACTGCCTACTGGGTTCTGCTTAGCCTGGTTGAGCAATTTTTGCTGTTTTCCAGCCAAAAAAAGCATAAACTCCTGCTGTAAATTGTCTCCCTCGGCGAAAGCGGAAGGAACGCCATCTTGCACTCCCGAGCTTTCACGAACATTGCCGAACTTGCCCGAGCCGACGTAATCCAAAGCTTTCCGACCTAGGCTGTCGGCCGCGCTCGGTATATCCTCGTTGGTTAATATGCTGCTTGCGTTTGCTCTCCGGTGCATATCGTAATCCAGGCCGTGACCGTTCTTTTTCAATCCGCTGTCGGAGTTTACGTACCCAAAGAAACCCGAAGTGGCGTTCGGTATTCTCCGTACATCTGCCGACCGTCCCCGACTCTCTCCGAGCCCGTTTTCGGTGGCATTCGGGTATCTCCGTATGTGTCCGGCCGTGTTCGGGTTGGATATGCCTTCGGAGGCGCTCGGCAAGGTCCGTACGTCTTCGGCTTTGGCGCTGCTGGCTGCATTAGTAAACGTTGTGTACTCCACTCGGTCGTCGACCTATCTGCTGCTGCTCCTGGGTGCGTTCGTAAACGCGTCTCCCTGGTGAAAGCTGCTATTAGGTGCCGTCAAATCATGAAAATTTAAGAATGCACCCATCCTCTTGTGTGCAGCACTCTGCTGCTTCTGCTGTATGTCTTTGAGAGATTTTTTGTAATCCTCCTCCAGTTCTGCATTCTCTAAGTCAATTAAGGCTAGCCTTTCTTCTAACACTAAGAGGTCACCTTTTTTCCTTAGTAGTCCTGCCTTTTCTTCTACTATAGCAATCTTCTCCTGGAGGATAGCTTCTGGTGACTTGGGGGGCTGTGTATTGCTCTGCCTTCTCTCTCCCAGGGGGGTGGCCATATTGGAAGCTCCTTGGTCTCCCCCTTCTTCCTCATGAAAAACTGCATTACTCCTGGTCTCCTCCGTGAGTTTGTGGTTTAGCACCCCACAGTTGGGACAGTGCTTTTTGTTGCCATGGTATGACTGTTGGCATACCAAACAAACCACCATGATGCATAAAAAAAACAAAAAATTGAAGCAGTGGAAGAGTCCCATGTGTGTGCCCTTAGGCTAGCAGGCTGCAGTAGTGGGTCACTGCCCACAGGTATGTTCAGGGAGCAGTAGCAGTGTGTGTGTGTGTGTGTGTAGGAGTAGCAGGTGGGTGAGTAGTAGTGGTACTGACCGTATCAATACATAGACCAATCAGGATTGGTCTCACCCAATTAGTTAATTAATTGTCACCTTAATTAGGTCAATGTAATCAATACCTACTGATCAAATACATGAAGGAATATAGGAAGCCATTCAAAAACATATAGAAGAGGTAGTATATGGTCTCAGCATCATCTCTGCCAAATATGAAGAAAATCTATCGTTGAGCACATAGTTTTCTAGGATCAGCAGAAATTTGTAATTTATAATTTCTGCCCAAATTAAGGGATTTTACTAACTTTTTATCTTTAAAAATTGATATTTCCACTTCTTTTGGTCAGAATGACCTGGGATGAACTGCATTGTGATGGCAAAGTTCCAGGCTTTCAGGGGATGTAAGCTTTTCCATGATACAGCAAGTTTGAAAATCAGACTAAAATCATGGAAAGGTCACACTTGTTCCTTCTTTGTACAGTTTGAAATGATGACAAAAAAAATGCCCACTTACGATCATGAAAACCACCATAACTTCATCAATTTTCACTTTAAATGAAAAATTCCAAAAGCATATTATTACTAACATGTGCCTCTAAAGGCTGTGCTAAAAGCTAAGCGATCAGACAGCTTTTCAATTTTTAGTGACATACCTAAAATAGGCACCACAGCACACCACACAGTCCAAAGATGGCCAACTTGTGTCCAGGATTTTGATAACTGGGACACCTTTGAGGCTACAACAATCATACAGTTAAGTATGAAACTATGAGAGGTACAGGTAACCACAATAGGGCATTACTTTACATATCAACCCACCTTATTGGTCAAGACTAGGATATTTATGCCTCAAACTCAGTGACTTTCCCAGCCCCCACTAAAAGTATGGGACACTGTTATCGACTGTACCATACACACTAGGTACAGGCGATGTAAATTGACTAGTCTACACCTGGCTACAGACTACAGTACAGTGACAGTGTCAGTCACAGACACAGTGACAGTGGCTTCTTCTTCACTTCACTAAAAAAAGTAGCAGCTGTACTTACCACATGTGCAAGACGTAATGTCGCTGGGGCCTCGGCAATAGAATATCCTCCAGTTAAAGCGATGATCAAGAGAGAAATGTAAAAACGCAGGTGCCGATGATCATGATGAGACATTTTGGGTGGCTGTGTGTGTGTGCTTGTGTGATGCTCCAATGCAAATACCAAGCCACCGCACCCCCAACCTAGTGTTCCTAAAATAATCCACCAGATGGCAGTGTTTCCCTGCTGAGAGATTATTGCGTATTTTGATTTCCTATGTGTATTTGTGTGTTAAAAATGCCCTTGAAGACATTACAAACAGGCTAAGTTAAAATATTAGTGAGTCAATCAGTACAACAACCGTCTGGTAATGTGAAACTGGACCGAATCAGTAGTTTCCTAGTGGCAGAAAGCAAAACCAAAAACTAAGAATTATGGTGAAAGTTGCATCCGTGAAGGCACTTCCGGCTGTTTGTTTACAGTAATTTGGTAGCCTTCTTGAAGAGCAACACTCTTCTCAATCATCTGCCTGGTATGTAAGATAACAACAATCCTCATATATTTATTACTCAGTTACTCTTTGTGTACACTGATAAGTCTGTGGGTGTTCCGTCCCTCCACAATACCCACAGAGAACAGGGTCTGTATGTGGGTCACTCTACCGATAGTTGGATCGTCGCCCAACTCACATACGAAGTGTCATTAGAGTCTCAGCCTGTGACTATCTACCGACGGATGGACGGGAGACTGAGGGCAATACACATTCACCTTAATCTATTACTTTTAATAACCCCCTTTGATCTAGATAAGAATCTGATTGATCTAAGATGTGTATTACAGCCACGCACCTCATTCCCCATCCCCTCCCCTCCCCCTACAGATAAGGATCTGATTGAAGTTGAATGTGTATTGACCCTCCCTGCCCTCAGTCTCCCGTCCATCCGTCGGTAGAGTAGGCACTTCAACAAAAAAATTAAACTGAATACAGAAAGATCCCTGTGACCGCATTTTATTGAGGCCATTGAGATGTTTTTAAATCTTTTGGAATTTTGTTTATATCTTGTATAGAAACAGAGATACAGGGCAAATAGTACCAAAAATATTGAGGCAAGTACTACTATAGTAATGCTAGAAAAGGTGTTACAATTTCTGTGATGTGAGTTCAGCTGCACAGTGGGCCCAGTGTGTGGCAGCATGTACTGGTGGCAATTTTCTGTGTTTTCACTTGATATCTAAGGGAATGGAAAGTAATGTTCTAGTGATCAGATCTAAATAGAATTTAGTTTTCTATGATATTTAGAATCATAGCTTTCAGTTGATATCTTCAATCCATTTACAAATTGATTCTAAGTAGTAGTAATATGCTAATAAAAAATCATAACATGGCTGCTCTACAGACAGCCATTTCTTTTCTATTGTTTCATATTTTGGTCCTCTCAAAAGTATCATTGGGCAAAATCATAAATGCATGAAATTATACATGCTGCTAGTTTATTATGCATTTTAACTGTGTCTGATATTAGTAATTTGGTGTCTCCAGTGGTTGATATGTTTTTCAAAGCTTCAATATTACCTTCATACTAAAGTCATTGTAAAACGCTTAATAATTGGAATTTTTTCTCCCAGATTTCGCTGGTGGGTAGCTTGATATCTATACTTTAAGGATAACTATTAAAACACAAGAAAAAGACCCTAATAGAACCCTAAATCGGCGATATCGGCAAGGTCGCGATTATCAGCCACACTCCCACCTGGCAGAAAGTGTCAACCCAGTGTGCCAGCTTTTCTCACCCTCCACAGTGGCTTTATCAAAGTGCCTAGGTAGAGTGACCCACATACAGACCCTGTTCTCTGTGGGTATTGACTATTGTGGAGGGACGGAACACCCACAGATTGATCAGTGTACTCTTTGTGTAGCTCAGCCTAAAGCCCACCACAAACTGTTGGTTTAACCTTAGGCTTAGCCTAACCTAGGCGCAAGGGGAGTAGGAGAACTCAACTAAGCCTTAACTAAGTCTAAGCCTAAGGTTGTCCGGCGGGCGCTGACTCTTAAGCTGCAGATCCACTGCCGTGAGTCTAACTGCGAATGTTGTCGTGCGTGTGTTCTCGCGGGAGACGTTCCAGCAATGGATCTGCTGCTGCGAGGAACTTCATGCGACGTCCGAGCGGCATGCGACGACATTCGCAAAAATCAAAATAATTTGATATTTGCGAGTGCTCTGCGAGGACATACGCACGAGAACAATTCGGAACAAACTCGCCGCAGTGGATCCCTAGCTTTACCTGACGGGAGAGTCACTGAAACAGTCAGGCTTCCTGCATAGGGCTCATTTGTCAGGTGGCTGAAATTGTAGGACATAACTTTTTTATGTCGATTTCGTCTTAAAGATGGCTTCCTAAGACATGTTTGTTGCCATTTTGTGAGAAACCTTTAATACGGGGGCCCAGATTATTTGGTTCTCGCAAATCTGTTAGCCTTCATATCAAGTTTAGCTGCCATGGTCGGCCATGTTGGATGTGGTTTCAGGTCTCACAACAGAGGTGTCATTCATGAAATAATGTTATTCATGAGAATCTGCTTGGAGAATGGAGATTGACTTCCTGTCTGGCAGAAAATGCACCTGCTGATAGCTACCTGTGCAACCCACATAGCATGTGCCAAATCTTGGAAAAGGGTGCGATCTAAAGGTTTCCAACAAAAGACGCTCTTCCCACTCACAGACAGCAAAACTAAGGTGGTACTCTTGTCAATACCATAAGCTGATTGTTGGGGATTTATTTCTGTCAAATGTTATTCTTAGAAACATGCCGTTTCTAGAGCACCTGGAAGTTTTAGGTATGCCAGTCCCAGCGACTCAGTCCTTAACTGAGTCGCGCCCAGTGACTAAGCCTAATTAAGGTAGGCACTTACCTACTCCCAGTGCATGCTTCTGCTGCAGTGGAGGTGTGAAAGCGGGCATCCATTAATTATGCACGCATCTAGGGGGGGGGTGGGGGGGGTCAGGCCAAATGCATACATATGCATACAGGGTGGGGGAGGGGGTCAGAGGCTATGAGTATGTACGCATAGGGCCTAATGAATTAGGAGAAATTGAGGCATTTTTGGGGGGTAGAGGGAGGTTGATGGTAGGTCTCTTGGTACAAAATATGGTGACTGAAGGAGAACAACCCCTTCTTCAAGTATTCAATAAGGCTACAAAAATAAGGGGAATACTTACAAAGTATGCATACCATTTTACATTTACCAGAGGGTAAAGGATTTTTTTAGCACTGTTTGCTAGAATCCAATCCTATGTATATCATTTATATAGCAATGGATAGAGCTGATAAAAATAAGTGGATTTCCTTTTTAAATGAAGTCTTTACATCAATTTATAGGGAAATTCTGACAGATTAAAGATCTCATATCAACTCCATAATTTTGCGCCAATTCTATGAGATCGCTAATCGCAGATATTAGGTCATGATAAAATCCCTTTAAATTGTTAAATTTTGATATGATACATTGATTTTCAACCTTTTATGGGGAACTCTTCCATACATGAAAAGAAAATAGTCCAAAATAATGATTTAAGAGATGTAGCCACTCCTGTATCAGATATGCTTGATCACAAATCTGGGCCCTATTTAAATTCCTAACAGTGGCAGAATTTTCGGTTCGAATTGGGGTCTTTGATCATTCATAACTTCCCTTATACTTGGCATAAAGAGCATTTAAAGAGCAAATCCATTTCTTTTGATGAGATCTATCCATTGCTTAAAAGATAAAATACATGGGAAAAAGTCTTGAAAACTAGGTAAGTGCCTAACTAAGGTAGGCCGAAATACCTGCCTGCTTACAGGCAGGATCCAAAGGTGTCTGTTGGTAGTCTATCTACTCTGCCAGATTGGCAGAGTGCCCAGTTCTCACAGAAGTACTTACTGTCAGGTCCAATGCTTCCACCAACACTTCCCTCAATGTATATCCAAAGATCCACAATACACAAACCACTTGAAATACTTGTGATAATTAATAATCCAGGTGATTTTCAAATCTCCCTCACTCCCCAAAACATTGTCGGCCATCTTGAAGCCAGGTGTAGCCACCTAGTGCCAAAGAGACTACACTATTCTTGGTTGGTTAGTCCTATGTTTCAAAAGGAGGCTAACACCAGGTAGCATCCCCAACATGTTGACAATGGAGGCCATTGAGGTAGTGATATCTAAGCTCAAGATAAACATGTCAGATTTATTGGATATATCTCATGCTTCAGTCATTATAAGCTGATGTACATGAAAACTACATGATTGTGTATAGGAGGGACAATTTCCAGGAACTGACAGTGAGTACTTAGATCAGACTAGCCATGTGTTTGTGCCACTATAGACTTGTATACATCTTGGATCCTGCCTGTAAGCAGGCAGGTATTTCGGCCTAAACTAAGAGAGTGATCATTTTTTAACAACAGGGGGGGCTGGTGTGTTTGCGCGCAGATGCGTGAAAAAAAAATTCGACCCCCCTCTCGAGGGGGTAAAATGTTTTTGACCCCCCCATAAGGGCCAAAAATCACGCAAACGTCCCCTTTTAGCCTATATTAATGCGCTGGGTTTTCCACTGAAAACAGGTGAAATTATTTTGACCCCCCCCATCAGAGGTGTTGAAAAAATTCTGACCCCCCCCCCGCTCAAGGGGTTGAAAAAATTCTGACCCCCCCTCAAACCCACCAGCCCCCCCCCCTGTTGTTAAAAAATGATCACTCCCTAAAATGGGCCGAGAGATCTACCTGCTTACACTGTAAGCTACAGAGAGAGCAACATGTATTCCTGGCTATACTATACTCAGACTATAGTGGCTCAAACCCCTGGCTGTTATGAACAAAGTACTGTCAGTTTCTAGAAATTGTCCCTCATACTCAGAAACATGTAAGTTTTCATGTACAACAACATGTAATGAGTAAAGCACAAGATATATCCAATAAATCTGACATGTTTATGATTAGCCTACACTATCACTCCTTCAATGGCTTCCATTTCAGCCTGCTGGAGTAAGGGAGGGGGATTTGAAAATCACCTTGATTACCAATTATTACATGTGTAGAGGACGGTGAAAATATCTAGGATCACCGGGACTCGAACCCGGATCTCTGGCATGACATTCCAGCATGCTAACCATTACACCACGATCCCTTGCCTGATATATCTGCCTTCCAACTGCACCTGGATCGGTATGATACCCACTAGGGGAGCAGTGATTACCAGGTTACTGGCCCCTGAGGGTCAATCTACCAGGTACGGGGATTTCTGGTCCCCTACACTCCTCCCAACCAGCTTCAACCATGACCAACTAGCATCAAGCATTTCTCCCAACCAGATCGGTTGGGCTTTAACTAGCAGTGTTGAGGCACTCCTGATTCCCAGTTGACCTACCAGTACATAGTACTGTCAGGGTCGAAGCGTATCTGTATCATACCGGCCCAGGCACCGAGTTCCCCCGATCCCCCTATTAAGTCGCGCAAGGACCGGCTCGGTGATCCTACCAGTGTAGAGGACGACCACCAGGACTTGAACCCGGATCTCTGGCATGACATTCCAGCATACTAACCATTACACCATGATCCCTTGCCTGATATTTCTGCCTTCCAACTACACCTGGATCGGTATGATACACACTAGGGGAGCAGTGATTACCAGGTTACTGGCCCCTGAGGGTCAATCTACCAGGTACGGGGATTTCTGGTCCCCTACACTCCTCCCAACCAGCTTCAACCATGACCAACTAGCATCAAGCATTTCTCCCAACCAGATCGGTTGGGCTTTAACTAGCAGTGTTGAGGCACTCCTGATTCCCAGTTGACCTACCAGTACATAGTACTGTCAGGGTCGAAGCGTATCTGTATCATACCGGCCCAGGCACCGAGTTCCCCCGATCCCCCTATTAAGTCGCGCAAGGACCGGCTCGGTGATCCTACCAGTGTAGAGGACGACCACCAGGACTCGAACCCGGATCTCTGGCATGACATTCCAGCATACTAACCATTACACCATGATCCCTTGCCTGATATTTCTGCCTTCCAACTACACCTGGATCGGTATGATACACACTAGGGGAGCAGTGATTACCAGGTAACTGGCCCCTGAGGGTGAATCTACCAGGTATGGGGATTTCTGGTCCCCTACACATGCATTTCAAGTGCTTTGTGTATTGTGAATCTTTGGATATACCGTAAACTCCCGCGTATAAGACGCATCCTCTACGCCAAACAAATGCCTGGGGGGTCTTATAGGATTTTTTCAAGTTTGGGGTGCGTCTTATACGAGGGGTAATTTTACTATAGAAATGTACTAATCTTACAAATTTCAGCCTTAAAATGTGCGTCTTATACGCGAAAATGCATGTGCTGAGTTTGGGGTGCGTCTTATATGCGCAGCGCGTCTTCTACGCGGGAGTTTACGGTACATTGAGGGAAGTGTTGATGGAAGCATTAGACCTGACAGTAAGTACTTCTATGAGTATTGGTCACTCTGCCAGATTGGCTGAGTAGATAAACTACCAACAGACACCTTTGGTCTCTGAGGGTCAGGACCCTCGGAGGTCTACGGAGTAAACTAAAAGCCCAGCCTGCCCCAGGCCCAGCCCCTATCTCGATGCAGCAAGTTGGGAACCTAAAACTTAGTTTTTCCTGAATTTTCGCTAAGAAATGCTTTAGTTTAGCCAAAAATTATCCGATTTACACAATATTTGCAGCAAATGAAAGATGAAACTCATTGCTTTCAGGCCAGGGTAGATGGTATTACATTTAATATAGTGCACAGTTTACCACTGAAGTACAAATTATAAATTTGAAGTGGGGCTAGCACGGGAAATTACAACATGGGTACCTGCTCAATGAACGTTCATAAACTTGCAGGACCCAGCGGAAAATTTGCGATGACCTCATTGGTCAAGTGGTAGTCACATGACTTGCTAACGCGGGTACGTCTTATCCATGCTAGCCGCCCTTTAAAAATCATTGGTTTAAAAAAGTTGCTGTTTTTCAAAGTTTGGCCCTACATTGTATATATTTTGTGAAAAAATATTTTAACCATTAGGTTTTCATAGATAGTGCATAATACTGACCCATCAAGTCTTTTATAAATTAGTATACATGCTTTTTTTTCCCTACCTCTATGGTGGCTCATTACACCATGGGAGACATGTGATTTTTGTTAGTTTGCAAAAACTGTGATTTTCAGCAAAATTTCTGCTTGGTTTTTGATGTGGGACCACATAGATCACCATATATAGACGTGTGATCACCCACTGATACTAGAATTATCCATTTTTTATATTCTACTTGATCATCTTTAAAGGCATGTGAAATATCTAAGTGATACAATAAGTGTGAGAAGAATTAGCACATCTTATGATTCTAGTCTTTTGTAGGGGTATGGTATTTTACACTTTAACGTTCATGTACCTGTGAGACTCAGACCTAGGTCCTTCGGGTGTGGTGGGGGAATCCGGATGGCAGGTGGCAGCACCTGCCTCTGGGTTCGTATCCACTACACCAGGGGGCCTACCACTCGTCCGCCACACGTCACGTGGCCGGTCTGAGTTTCGCGGGCTTTTCCCCTATATAAGGCTGGTCCTAGCCCTAGGTTCCTCAGTAGTGGTTTACCCACTGCTCAACCAGGTTGTTACCCGAAAGGGTAACCGAATGCCCTAGTAGCATGTAGTCCTCTGAGGCTGTGATCGTATGTAACGCAAGCTAAGAAATAAAAGCTCGGTTGCCTACCCGGAAACTTTTCTCTCTCTTCGTTATGATTTAATCTTAACTTAACGAGACGAACCATTACACTGGTGCCGTGACCAGTTGGTCTTCGGGTAAGCGCAGTCAGAAATGACTGAGCTGAGCCCAGTCAGGGGAAATGGCCCAAATAATGAGCTAAACTCCCCGATGGAGGATGGTGAAATCAAATCACCACCCCAAGGTACAGAGTGGAGAAATCCACTGGAACACTACCCTGATGGGTTAGAGGATGTAAGAAAGAACTTACATGATTAACTGGATGAATTTGGAGACTCCTTATTCATGCCAGGAGGTACATCGAAACCTGCACCAATGCATAAAAGTACTGCTCAATTTGGTAAACTACCATTTGAGGTACCAAAGCCTAGTGCAGGTATGTTTGAAACTCCATATAGTTCTCGAATTAAACACCAGAAATGTGGATTCGAAAGGAACAAAATGGACGAGCTTGAAGACATGAGAGCTGAATACGAGAAGATCCAGAAGGATCTTATTACACTGACCGGAACCCGAGACAAGATTCTGACTGAAAACAAACAGTTGATATCAGAACGTCTTGATTACGATCAAAGTTGTAGACGCCAACAACAATTGTTATTGGATCAGATGGAGAAAGAAAAACAAGATTTTCAACTCCAACACGAACAGTATCGTGATGCACTATACACGGCGGATCTGGAATACAGAGCCTCGTGTGATGAGTTGAATAGAACTAAACAAGAGTTAAATTCAACTCAAACGGCCTATGGCAAGTACCAAGAAGAGCTGATGAAAATTGAATCAGCCTTCAAGGATGCTCGGAAAACGTATCAAAAACAAATCGATGAACATGAAAAACTCAAAGGTCAATGGATACGTGAATCCACAGATTTGGCTGCCAAACAGACAAAGATGATGGATGATTATTCCGAACTGGAAGCTAAAGCTATCCAGATGTCAAAGTATCTAGAAGATACTGGTCGTGCAGTAGGCACTCTTGAATCAGACTTCACTGTTTCAGGAATTGCCCTAAACACGACGAGTAACCGGATGAACTCTTTGAGGGGCGATGACGGGGTAACAGAGACAACTGTACCTCGTTATGAAGGAATAAAGAGTCATCAGGTTAGATTTACGGACAATACCTTCAAGCCTCTTGGTTTAGGTACGGGAAATGGTGGGGCTGGCTCTGCGAGTGGAACTAAACAAAGCCACTCGGCAAACACCTCCACCTTTGACGGCGGATGGCCACAACAGTCACCTCTAGGGGGACCAAATGGCCCGTATGCCCAGTATGGATGGAGTCAATCCCAAACAGGAGCGAATCCGTCCAAAGGTAGCACCCGGAACATGTCCGGAGGAACAACTGGAAAACCATCCGGGAATTCCAGTCCAGCTGGAGGGCAATCCGGATGTGACCAAGGATCCGGACCTCCAGGAGATCGTTCCAGAAGCAGATCCTCTGCTGGTGGGACTGGTTCCAATAATGGAAATCAGTCAGATGGAACAGGAGGAAACACTAATCTCAATAGTGGTTTCTTTAGCTTTGGTGGAAATACACAATCCATCAAAAATCCTGGGCCAACTCCTCAAACCAGCGGATACACCTTTTTACAGGTGCCTCCATATGGAGCAGGAGGACCAGGGGGCGGAGGAGGACCACCGCCTGGAGGCCCTGGAAGTACTTATGGTACGAATCCTCCAAGGAAAAAGAGACTCAGTCGCCGAGTATCTCTTTCTCCAGGGTTACAAGCGCTGCATGACTCTAATGCAGCGATTGCTAACTTAGGTGTTGATTGCTACAATCAAGGTCTGGACGATACAGAGATCATGGAATGGAGTAAGGGTTTATCCCTTACTGGATCCACGAATCCGGCTCGTAGAGTAGCTAAGATACCTACCCCCTTTAAAGCCAAGAACCCTTGGAAGGAGGAGTATCAAGGCTGCGCGTATGTCTTTAACTGCAATGGATGGGGTAAAGCGGAAGCTCTCCCCTATCTAGTATGCTGGTTAAAGGAAGGCGACGGAAAAGGAGCCGTGGAACAATGGAGAGATTCTCAAATAGTAGGACTCTCAGCCCATATGAAATATGATGAACTCATAGAGATTGCTTCATATCTATATGGGAATATAGTTGGAGAAGATCCTTGGCTGACGTTCACTAAAAGAACACAGAAGCCTAAGGAATCTGCCAAAGTGTTCGGCTTGGAATGTCAACGACTGTTACATAAAGCCAGACCTCAATGGAGACTAGATGATGAATGCTTCCTAGATGAAATGTTTAAACAATTCATTGAAGGATTGCGGAATCAAGAAAACAGGACAGTAGCCTGTGAAGCTTGGAAGAATGATGCCTCTCTGACAGATTTGTTCCAGTCCTTAGATCATTATGATCAAAAGGCCCGTATCTTTGCCGGGAAGGTACCCCAACGGATGTCAGCAATGATAATCCCGGAAGGAATACCCGAAACCGATTCATCCGAATCAGGGGAACCTGACGAAGATGAAAACGTTGGGGCCATTGGCCAAGGGAACCCCCGGTATAACCGGAACTGGGCAAAGAAGCCGGGTTACGTCAAGGAGAAAGTGATTACTTCTAAACCTCCTGTGACTCAACCCGATACCAAACCTACTACCGGTCCGTCTTTATCAGAGGACCTGGTTAACAATTTGGTAAAGAAGATTACTGAAAATCTTAGGAGGCCTAAGCCTGATAGGAGCGTTGTGACATGCTTTCGATGTCAGGAAACTGGGCATTATGCTGCCGAGTGTGAGGCAGATAAGCCAGTTTATAGAAACACTCGTTACCGGAACAATCCGGGTAAGGAGGACTCAGTGAAGAAGGAAAACTGAGAGGGGGTGTCCATGAAGGCAACCGGATTACCCCCCAAATGAGTGATTGCCATGACTGCCAGCCTATCGCCGCTTGCGGTACTGGTGAGAATCCTCTAGCGATTTCGCCCAGCAGTGAAGCTAAGGAGCCTGATCAGTTCCTTACTCATGAGGCTGGGGAGACTGATAGTACACCAGGTGTCAAGAACTGGCAGAAGAACACAGAGGGGAAACCCGATATCAGTCCAGAGGGAGCGGCCAATGAGTTGGCCAGGGTGGGGTGTGCCCAGTTCCCCCCGGGTCATCCTTGTCTAGAATTCTTGAAGGGATGTGGATTTGACCTCGGCGCTAAGACGGAACTTGCTAAGTACGCAAGTAGTCCTACCTACTTGAAAGGTAGGAGGTGGTACGCAGTTGTATCTGTGAGTGGTAGATCGGCTGAGTTTCTTGTCGATACGGGTGCTAGCCACTCCTGCATTGCTAAGAGATTCTACGATCTTTTGCCTACGAATCATGAAACTTTCACAACGGAAGGAAATGCTCGTACGGCCGACGGTAGCATGATACAAACGTTCGGTAGAACATGTATGAGGTTCAGTCTACAGGAAGATAAGGACTACCTCCTTACTCCTACTGTGGCGAACATCGCGGATGATGGTATACTTGGTCTGGATTTTGCTGCATTATATGGAGCAAGGTTAGATTCCCAGAGGGGAATATTGGAAGTGAGAGACCCGTATCATCTCGAAGTACAATGTGTGCTTAGGCAAGTAAGCAGTGTAGCCAGTGTAGCCCAGACTGTTAAGATACCACCGGGCACAGCCTGTGATGTCTTATGTCGAGCGGACAGACAGTTTTCCGGAAAAACTGGAGTTGTAGAGCCAGACATGGCCATGTTGTCAAGTATCGGATTGGAATCCGCCGATGTTCTAGTAGCTAACGCTGCTTGGACGGTGGTTCCTATATCCAATACCGGTAATAAGACTGTCTACGTACAGAAGGATACGATCCTCGGGTCGGTTGTCCTGTCTGAATTGGTAGAAGGCTGTAAACATGTTTCGGCACCCGGAGCCCCTTCCTCACCCGAAAGGAGCCCGGAACTAGACATTCTAGTATCCGAAAGCCATGTAGAAAGTGATGAACAACGTGAAGCTCTAACTGACTTGTTATACAAGTACCGTAAAGCTTTTGCAGCACCAAGTGAAAAATTGGGGCGTACCGATAAGGTAGTGCATACGATTGACACTGGTGAGAATGAACCTTTTAAGATTCCTTATAGAAGACTCCCACTAGCCAAGAAAAAGGTAGCTGAGGAGGAGATAGCTAAAATGCTTGAACAGGATGTAATAATTCCATCAACCAGTCCTTGGTCTAGCCCTGTGTGCATGGTGACTAAGAAAGATGGTACCATCCGTTTCTGCATAGATTACCGGAAATTGAATGGTATGACCAAGAAGAATTCATATCCCTTACCACGGATTGATGAGACTATAGACTCCCTTGGAGGTAAGCAATGGTATTGCTCTCTAGACTTACAATCCGGGTACTGGCAAGTGGGTATGCATCCGAAAGATATGGAGAAGACAGCCTTTTCCAGTCATATTGGATTATTCCAATATAATGTGATGCCGTTCGGATTGTGCAATGCACCGGCGACATTTGAAGCCATGATGGAAACTTTATTAATTGACCTCTTATGGAAGAAATGTCTCGTCTATCTAGATGATGTGATTGTCTTTGGGAAGACATACGAAGAATGCTTGGAAAATTTAGGTATGGTCCTGGAAAGGATCATAACTAATGGTTTGAAGCTGAAGCCCAAGAAGTGCGATCTTTTCAAAAGATCTATCAATTACTTGGGGCGAATAATCTCGAATGAAGGGATTAAAGCCGATCCGGAGAAACTGGATGCCGTGTCAAATTGGCAGGCACCCACGAATGCGAAAGAAGTCAGATCCTTCCTTGGATTCTGTTCCTACTACCGGGACTTTATCCCAGGATATTCAAGGGTTGCCTTTCCTATCCAGAGTTTGTCCCACTGGACACCCGGGATAAGAAAGGAACGATTCCCTTGGGGATCCGAGCAAGACGAGTCCTTTAGGAAAATAAAGGATTTGTTTGCAAGTACACCTGTGTTGAAGTACCCTACGGAGAATGATCACTTCATTCTAGATACTGATGCTAGTAATGAAAGCATAGGAGCCGCCCTTTCTCAGGTCCAGGATGGGGTTGAAGTTCCTATAGCCTTCGCTAGTAACACGTTGAGTAAAACTCAAAGAAATTATTGTACCACTAAACGTGAGTTGTTGGCTGTGGTGGTCTATACGAAGAAGTTCAAGCACTTTTTGTGGGGGAGTGATTTCACTCTACGGACTGACCACTCTTCCCTCAGATGGTTGTTGAACTTCAAAGATGCAGAGGGGATGATAGGTCGCTGGTTAGCGCACCTATCCGAATTCGGT
Organism: Acholoe squamosa; assembly: GCA_949317995.1. Lineage (NCBI taxonomy): Eukaryota > Metazoa > Annelida > Polychaeta > Phyllodocida > Polynoidae > Acholoe > Acholoe squamosa. Next base: position 26,527,810 of record OX439045.1, read on the forward strand.
CTAAATCACAGCCAGATTGAACACCGAGCCGGGGCAAAGCATTTGAATGCAGATGCTTTGTCTAGAATCCCAGTGAGGAAATGTGCAAATGCTGAGTGCACTGATTGTGGAGCCCACAATGCTGTGTTGGCAGGGGTTCGAGTTCCATTCGAAACCCACCCGGAACATGTCTTGAATTGGTCCTTGGAGACCATCCAGCAGTTCCAGGAGTCTGATGCAGTCACATCACGTTTGATTAAGTTCCTTAATCAGGGTATCTGTCCTCCAAGACCCGAAGTGTCAGTGGAAAACAGAGAGATGAGACGATTCCTAGCTCAATGGGCCGAGCTAGAAGTCCGGGATGGTATTCTGTTCCGATGGAAGAACCATTCTAATAGGAAGAAAACCTTGCAAGTTGTCATACCTAGTGCTATGCGACGAGATATTATGTATTTCTGTCATGGTCATAGAACTAGTGGACACTTTGGAAAGAAACGGTCTCTAGAACGTCTGACCAGACGATACTATTGGCCCGGCATGAGTACAGATCTCACCCGGTGGGTGGAGACCTGTCCCGAGTGCTGTAAGAACAAACCAGGACCCGGGTTAGGCAAGCTGCCATTATCCCAGGAACTGTTTGGTGTAAGGTTTGCTAGAATAGCTGTTGACATCATTAGTGGGATTCCCCCCACTCCTAGTGGCAACACGTGTATGATGGTCGTGTCTGATTATTATACCAAGTACACCCGAGTGTTTCCTTTACCGGATCATAAGGCTGTTACTTGTGCTATGGCCTTTGTAAAAGGGTGGGTGCTGCACTTAGGTGTCCCACTCATGTTACATAGTGACCAAGGCAGAGAATTTGAGTCTAGTCTGTGGCAAGAGATGTGTAATTGTCTGGCGATCTGCAAGACAAGAACTAATCCCTATAGGCCACAGAGCGATGGACAAGTAGAGAGATTCAATAGGACTTTGATCCAAGTATTGAAGTCTCTGGTTAATGAGCAGATGGATGATTGGGATGAACAATGTGAATTTGTGGTACATGCCTACAATGGCACTGTACATTCGAGCACAAACTGTTCTCCTAATCTCCTCGTTTTTGGAGAGGATTTGATTATGCCAGCCGATTTGGTGTTTGGCGTAATAAGAATGAATCCGGAAACCCCTTGTCAGGTGATGTTTGTAGAATCCCTACGGGATAGTTTCAAACAAGCCTATGAGAGGGTTAGAGATGAGTTGCAGAAAACTGCGCGTTGGCAGAAAGTTGGCTATGACACAGGTCTAAAAGCTAGATTTTTTAATCTAGGGGATAGAGTACTGCGTCTACACCAACCTCTAGCCAACCTGAAATTAGCCAGCAATTGGGATGGACCTTTCACTATAACTCAGGTTATTAGTGACTGCACAGTGATTATTAAATCACAGCTTGGTAAATGTTACAAGTCAAATGTAGCGAGACTACGCCCATGGAGAGGGAGGGATACCTCCACCGAAATGTATGGCGATGGTCTATTGGAAGTAATGGAACAGAGTCGTGTTAAGCAACTCGAAGTGGTACCGACCCGAAAGCGAGGACCCGGGCGGCCACGGAAGGTTGCAGACCCGAAGAGGGTGGTGCCCCCTGTCGTAACATCCGGAAAGCAGGGGAAGATACAAAAAGTCTCGGCAGGCGCAGGTAAAAATAAGAGGAAAGGTCCTTCTAAGGCTAAGAAGACCTTGGAAAAGGCTCTTATGGATACCAGGTCAATAAAAGAGGCCTCAAAACCTCTTAGACGCAGTCCAAGGTTGCTAAAGACTGCCGTAACCTAGCCTGTTAACACAACGAGTGTGTTGTCCTGTACTGTGTACTGTTATATGTTGTAACCTAGTTCAATGTATATTTGAGCCGGTCATGAGTTTCTGGAAAAGGCCCTATGACAATGTACCCATGGTTTTGGACGGATAATCCGGTGGATATGCTTATGCTATCCATAAACTCCAGAATACCTAGCGAATTGTCATAGCTGAACCCTGAGTACGGACGGACGACCGATCGGGTATTGTATTGTTTTTATGTAAGGACGCGTGACCTAATTAAGGGCACGCGGGAAAGTTGTTGACCCATTTTCGAATGGTCACGTGAGGCGCCGGTTTGATCATGCGCAGCGATTCAAGTTCGAGTATCCCGCCATATTGTCTTATTCCTGCGAAGGAAGAAGACGTGGCCGAGGGTGGTCTTACTCTTTTTGGAGTCTGATAGCCTGTGACAGCCATATTCCGAGGTGTGCCCTCGTTAAAAGGCACCCGCCTTTCACTGGGTAAGCAGTACTTACTGCTTATCCGGTGGATTGGGATATTTTATCCCCGAACAGCCACTTCTGTCGATGGCAGAAGAGGCCGTCCGCCTTGGCGGTGGTGCCGGTGCTAGCACCCCGCCGGAGTATGGAAGTGGTTCTCCCCAGAGTCCCACTTATACATACGACGATCAGCAGTACGATGCTGATTGTGATCAGATGGATCAACAAATGAATGTTGATCAGTACTTCTCTGGAGTAGACGATAGCGACATAGAATCGTTCTATGACGCATCCGACAACTCCAGACAAGTTAGTCCTGAACGCCAAGGTGTTCAACAAAGAATTGATGTAGGTGAGCCTTACGTAGCCCCTCCATCCGAAGGTTTGAGTGGAGAGCCGACAGGAGCCCAGTCTCATGACAAGGCTCTGATGCCACCTCCCCCTCAACTGCCGCCCCGTCTTGGTGGGAGTACCTCATTCGGTGCTTTGGGACCTGCTTCTCCGGTTGACAGGCCAATGTACCTAGAGCTGCCCCTCCCAGACAGTCCAGAATGGCACGATGTAGCCGGTCCCTATGACGGACGGATGTTAGCAATTTCTGCGGAAATGCTGATACCCACCTGTTATGGGACGTCCAGACAAGTTGACGAGCGTGTTGTCAACGCAATCTGGGAATGTGCTCATCCGCAATGGGCTAATACCTTTCCGGATATGGCAAGCCATTTGGGTAAACTGGACATAAAAACAGTTTTTGTTACATAAACTCAGTTTTTGTCTACATAAACCCAGTTTTTGCTACATAAACCCAGTTTTTGTAACATAAACCCAGTTTATGTGGACAAAGGAGGAGTTTCACAAAAACTCAGTTTTTGCTAGCATAAACCCAGTTTATGTGGGGAAAACTGCATTTCTAAGGGAAACCCATCTTTTGTGGCCAAAGGAGGGGTTTCCTAACATAAAGTGGGTTTATGTCACATAAACTGAGTTTATATTCAAAACCCCTCCTTTGCTAGCAAAAACCCAGTTTTTGCCCCAGAAACCTGTCTTTTGCTCACATAAACCCAGTTTATATTTGAGAATCCCCTCCTTTGCTCACATAAACCCAGTTTTTGCTTCAGAAACGCCTTCTTTGCTCACATAAAGCCAGTTTATGTATGAGAAACCCCTCCTTTGCTCACATAAACCCAGTTTATGTGTGAGAAACCCCTCCTTTGCTCACATAAACCCAGTTTATGTATGAGAAACCCCTCCTTTGCTCACATAAACCCAGTTTTTGCTTCAGAAACGCCTTCTTTGCTCATGTAATGGTTCGAATTATGGTTTCGACTAGTTCGAAGTGAAAACCAGACGAGGTATCTCGGGTTAGTGCAACTGGCACGTGTTTATTTCGGTGTAGGTATTACATCCACCTCGAAGAGTACTGCTTAGCTAGGCATAAGCTCAGGTAAGGGTGGTCCGACTCCGTTGGCAGGCAGAGCCAGACTAACGCCTCCCTCGGCCCCAGGTAGGGGCTGGAGCGAGGCGGACAGTGCTGCCACCACCCTGCAGGGACCAGTGGTCGAAGAGACCTCTGGTGACTACCGGTGATGGGCGCACCGCTCGAAACGCCCTCTCGGGGGAGACGCTCACACTATATCACGATCTACGAGCCCCTACACTACCCCCACCAGAATAAGGAAAGGGGTGTGCAAAAATAACAGAGTACTATTTCGTTATTCTAAGAAAATTAGGGCTCGAAGTTAAAGACACGAGTTCGAAGTAGAACGTGATATGTTATTTGTGTGACGTCTTAATAACAGGAGTCGACCACATATAAATATTTTAAATAAAGTAAACATACATATACACTATGGAATAGGATTAAGGAGAGATATGGGTCGAAACAAGTTCGGAAGAACATGTTCGAGACCGTACATAGAGTATTAATTTGTATGTTAAATAACGATATACCATATGATTTTAAGTTGCGTGACCCGAAAAGAAAAATTTTTGTTGTTCACGTATGAACACTATATATTACTTTTTTTAACACAGTTTACAATAACTGTGGGTTTTTATAACTATAATAATATACATATACACCTCTATACCACTACTATCCCCGAGATATGAACACAATGGGTGTGTACCTGAGAAATATTAAATAGCTTTAAGGTAACAGATCATGTAGGTATATAGCACCAATTATTGTGTTTCATGAGTTCGATCGTAGTGGACGACGTTATGATCGAAGTTATTAAAACAGGAATAATATTTTTATGCGTAGGGTAAGAGGACTAGTGGTTAATTTAAATTATATATAATATGTTTCTATAGCAGCCCACCAGCGTAGTGGGTCTGCCGTACAATAAAAATTAACTTCGGGGCATCTTCAAGGTCGTTCACTGCTTGTCTGCAGATCCATTCGGCGGGTGACGGACTTGGCGGTGGCAAGCCGCGTCGCTGTGTGGTGTGCCCTGATCAAGATGGGAAGATGTAGATTCGTCCATTTGGCTCCGTGGGTCTGCATCCGTCCGGGCATCCGTCAGGTTCGGGGCATAGTATCAGTAGTCGGGGGTCCCGTAGGGTAGGGTCGTCGGCTGTCATTACAAGTCTGTCTCCATCACTGTTTCCCCAGGATGGGTTTCCGGATCGGAGTCCAGACTGATCAGGTTGTCGACCACGGGTGTTCGGGCAGGGTCTGCAACAACCGTGGTTGTTTCTGGGGTAGTGACTGCCGCGTCAGCCTGTCTGGTCGGGGTGGCAGTTGCAGCAGCGGTGGCGCCTTCGAGCTCCCTCTCGGGTCCTGTTGGAGGTGCGCCAGCACTGGCGGAGGCTCTCGGGGTAGGCATACTAGCGAATCCGAAGGATTCAATGTCTGCCTCGAGTTGTCTGTTCTCCTGCAACTTGGCCTGGAGCTTTTCGAAGGCACTTTCAGCTGTGCCATCCCAGTCTTTCATGAAGCAGCCGAACACTGCCATGAATCTAACGTCCTGATGGTCATATTGGCTTCTCAGCTCCTGCAGCTGTGACTCGTACTTCAGCTTCATGGCCTTGGCCTCGTTTTCACGTTGGAGCGAGGCTCGAAGCTGATCCCTCGCTTGTCCCTGCATGTCCTGCGAGATTCGGGCGATTTCTCGTCGTTGGATCTCGTGCAGACATTCAAACACGCCTTCGGTAACGCCCCGGAGGTACCCGGTGGCCTGGCTGATATGTCTTTCTTGCCACGCCTGGAAGACGTCGGCCTGAATATCACAGGTTTCCTGTGTCCGGTTCCTGATATAGTCATCGGGATCCTCCAACTCGAGGTTAGATTTCACCAAGTGTAACACGTTGGTGGTCCTTATGTTTCGTGTTGGGGGGGTCGGCACAGGGGGCGTGTGGGTATCGGAGCCGCTCTCATAAGCAGAGCTCGATGTGGCTGTGGCACTCGGGGATGGGGTAGCTGTGTTGGTTCGTCGAGACGACCCGACTACAGCTCCACTCGCATCTATGGTTAGGCCTCGGCCTCTGCCGACATCGGGGAGGGGTTGGCTGGGGTCTTTCAGAGCGACTTCGCGTCCGGGTCGTTTCGGGTCCACCGGTCGGACCCGTCCTCGTGAAGAGGTGTCAGCAGGGTTGGCCGGGGGACCCATTGGCTTCGGTTTCCCCGAAGGCAATAGGGTTTGGGACTCGGGGCCGGGTGTCTGGGTTTCAGACAGAGTGGGGAACTCGTCTGCCTCGGTATCTGGCTTGCCTCGGTGCCGAGTGGCGGACTCGGTGTGACCTGCAAACCAGTCAGAGTGTGATAGGGTGTTCCGTCCCTCAAACCAGGTCTGGTGGTTACCTGTCGAAGTCCCTGCTGCGGGTCGATAGGAGCTCGAGTTCAGGGGCGAGACCTGCTCCAGGCTCGAGGGGTCTCGGGATGTGGCCCCCGCGATTGTGCTCGGATCGGGGGACCTCTTTTTGTGTTCCGGAGCTGGGGCTGGGGACTGAGACTCCGACCTCGGTCGTTTAGCGTCCCGTCGGGGATCACTACCCGGATGTGGTCGGGGTCTTCCATAGCGGTCGACCGCGTCGGGATCCCTCCTCTGGACTTTGACACGCCAGTGCATTTCTGCTGACATGTCAAATCGGTGGGAGCGCACGTTCTTGAGGAAGTAGGCGTCCTGCTTCCCCTCGACCGTGTGGCACAGGTGGTCAGTTCTCATGGTGATCTTTAGTCTCTCCTCGGAGGTCATTTGATCCCACTTCGACATAAGTCGCTCGTGGAGTTTCAGGGCCTTCAAACGAGCGTCGCTGGCTTTTAGACCATGGACCTGAGCTAAATGCTCGGCCATGCGTCCCCGCCTCGTGGTTCTCAGCCCTTGGCACTTCTTGTTTTCGTTCTTTTCATTAGAACATCGGTACACAGGCCCGTGGTGCATGTGATACTCCACGAGGTGTCTAAAGAACGAGTCTTTTGAAGGCCAGACTCTCTCAGTCTCTGCAGCGTTGACGCAGATCTCGAAGGGACAGGTGGGGTTCGAGGATGTCCATGCTGAAGCCGCGTATTGCAGCTTCGTTCGATGCTCGAAGCCATAGTAAGACTTAGGTGTCTTACTGGTGTCTCCGAGAGAAGCCACCCACACGCGATAGAACTTCGCGGGGCCAGCGTCCTTCTTCAGGATTTTCATCCATTCCTCGTCGTCACTATCGCCGTCGCGGTTAGTGGCGGGAGGAATCGAGTAGCTGTCAGTGTGACGCTGACAGTCCATAAAGCACTTCGGGGTGTAGTCTGGGAATCCGGTTCGGGCATTGACCCACTTGTTCAAGCAGGACTCGTCAGGGGCGTCTCCCAGGGGCTCCTCTAATGAGTCGATGTTTTCCAGCAGGTGCCGGCTCATTTCGGCGACCTGCTTGTCGCGGTCTCCATTTCCCTCGTCCTGAATTTCCTCCTCCTCGGCTGCGGTGCTGGTGACCGGCTCCGGGGCCAGAGGGGTCGTTCTCCGTGAGGGTCTCGTTCGGGTAGACCTCGAGGGGGGTGAGGTATCATCCTCCCTTGTGGTCTTTCCACTTCGGGTTCGACTCCGCGAGCTTCGAGACGAAGTCGAGGCTGCGGAGTCGTCGCTTTCGTCCGCCTTCTCTTCTACCACCTTTTTCTTGCGGCGGCTCGACTTGGACTTAGCCTCGGGTTTGTCTGTTGATTCCTTCCGGGCTTTTTCCACGTCTTTCTTGAGCTTCGATTTCCGCTTCATGAGGTCTTTGCGCTCGCGCTCAATGGCCTCTTGGCGGGCATCAAGCTCCTCGAGGCTCATTTCTCGGGCGGTATTTACCTTGGTGGAGTAGCAAGCTCCACCCTCTAGGCTCGAGGCAGCTTCGGGAATCAGGCTGGCCACGTCTCCATCGCGAGCGGTCTCATTTGTCATTCTCCGCTCTTCGCGTTCGAGCTCGGGGTCCGCCAAAAGAGCGTCCTCTTCCTCACGGACAGGGGAGTTCATCTGTGAACTAGACATGAACGCGTAGGTGCGTTCTCGGGGTGGTCCTTGTGGTAGAAGGACTTCGCGGGAGTGGATGCTGGGAAGGCGTTCCTCGAACCCGATCAGGCCATACAGCAGGGGGTACGCTGTCTGTGACCTAATTCGGTCGTCCTCGCAGATGGCGTCAACAACGGCAACTAGGCCGTCGCTGATGCACATTGCTTCGGCAAGTCCGAAGTAGTTCTCGAACCAAATGTCCGAGACGTCAGCGACCCCGGTGTCGATGCATCCTCGGCAAATTCTCTTCTGCAGATCGTGGGGTATCATCTGTGGAGGTTCGCCTTTGAGGCCCAGGTATTTCGGTGGACAATACCGATTCTTGCCCGTGGCCGTTCGGATAAATCCTTTCGTCACGTTCACGTACCCGACAGCTGGTGGTCGGTCGGTGAAAGTCACGGGGACTTCGATGATGACTGAAGGTTTGGTTCCTTCAGTCGTACTCGGGCGGGGAGTTCCCGGGGCGACGAGTTCTGCACCTCTTGGGATGCTCAGGGTATCGGGAGTCGTTTCGGGGATAGATGACTCCATTTCGGTGGTGTCCATTAGTTCCACTATTGGACTTCGGGGTGCCTCATCCTGGGCTCGAAGTGGAGTCGGGTGTCCATCGGGGTTGGCCGTTACGGTCGCCATCACCTCCGACTGGGCCATATTTCGGGCTCAGACGGCTCAGGGGGTTGTTCTCCTTCGTTCAGGGAACAAAAGGAGTCGGTTGCAATCGGAATGAAGGAAGCTCTGGCACTAAAAGTGGCAGGAAGAACAGCGGCACGTCTTACCTCGGTAAGACGGTTCGCGTGCTGTGAGCGATATTAGGGGCACAACAAGCGAAGCGGGACCATTGCGCATGCGCCACCGCGCTGTGCCGCTCCGACATTCCGCTCCTCAGCGCCCCCCTTCCCGCTCGTGGCAAGCGTCCGTACTACCCCGGATAACCAGGGGTCGGGGTTGGTGTTCTCGGTAGGCCGTTGGTGGACTTACCCCCTCCACTACTCATATTGGCAGGAGTTCGGCAGAATAACGGGTAGCATCATGCGTACACGTCAGCTAAGCTGTCTGCCACCCACAGGAACCATGAGTAGGGTGGTAATGTCCGGCGTGGTCGTACTTCGAATCGTATTCGAGGTATCTCAACCTCCAAACATATAACAAGACACATAAACAGGACGATACACTCGTTGTGATTTCGGAACATTAAGTAACGGCAGTCCGTCCGGCAATTCTGGGACTGCGTCTCACCTCTCTTTCCGTGTTCTTCAACTGAGATTCTCGAGAAGGTTTGGTAGAACGTGCCAACAATTTCCCCCTACCTCGAGTTCTCCGTTCCGCCGAGACAATTTTCTCACGATTGGGTTTTAAATTTGTGTCGCTTTCGACCCTAGAGGGTCGTCCTCCCATCGTCTTTTTGTTATTTGCCTTTCTAGCCGGTCGACCTCTTCTCCTCTTAGGGGCCGTAACCTTCATTTTACCCGACAATTTGTTGGTCTTCATCAGGATCTCGTCCTTCTCCTTAGTCATTTGTTTGGAGATATCATCGCACTCAGAGTTGGCGGCATCTCGTCCCCTCCATCTCCTCAACCTACACACGTTAGACTTATGCATGCGGCCCGTAGCCAGACTCATAAGCATAACGGTGCTCTCGGATATAACTCGAGTAACCACGTGGGGTCCGTCCCAACTCGAAATCAATTTCTTGCACCTTAAAGGTTCATGTAACCTGAACACTCGGTCGCCCACGCTGAATTGTCGTGGCTTTAGGTGGGTGTCATACCCAGTTTTCTGCCAGTTCGCGTTCTTTAGTAGCTCGTTTCGAACTACTTCATAGGCTCTTTTAAATTGGTCTCGCAGAGATTCCACAAACATCACAGTACAGGGGGCTTCGCGGCTTACTCCCATAACACCATATACGAGATCAGCAGGCATTATAATGTCCTCCCCAAATACTAATAAGTTAGGGGAGCAGTTCGTAGCGGCATGCACAGTGCTATTGTAAGCATGCACTACAAAGTCACATTGCTCGTCCCAGTCGTCCTGGCAAGAGTTTACCAGGGGTTTAAGGACTTGTATCAATGTTCGATTAAATCTTTCTACCTGGCCATCAGATTGGGGCCTGTATGGATTGGTTCGAGTTTTGCAAATGGCCAAACAATGACACATTTCTTGCCACAAGTTGGACTCGAATTCTCGTCCCTGATCGCTATGCATCATTAATGGTGCGCCGAGGTGTAACACCCATCCCTTCACAAAGGCAATAGCGCAAGTGGCTGCCTTGTGGTCGGGTAGAGGGTATACTCGAGTGTACTTGGTATAGTAGTCGGTTACTACCATCATGCAGGTATTGCCTCGGGGTGTTGGCTCGATTCCGCTAATGATATCGACAGCTACTCTGGCGAATCGAACTCCAAACAGTTCTTGTGCCAGGGGCATCTTTCCCATTCCGGGGCCAGGTTTGTTCCTGCCGCATTCGGGACAAGTCATAACCCATCTTATGATGTCATTATGCATTCCTGGCCAGTAGTACCTCCTGGCTAGGCGTTCTAGGGTCCTCTTCTTCCCGAAGTGTCCACTTGTTTTATGCCCATGGCAATAAAACATGATGTCTCATCTTAGTGACATAGGAATCACTATCTGTAAAACCTTGTCCTTGGTGGGACAGGTTTTCCATCGACACAGGAGGCCATCTCGAATTTCTAGCTCGGTCCATTGGGCTAGAAATTTGCGGGTCTCCCTATCCTCGAGGGACAATGCCGGTCGTTCGGGCTTGGCATTCTTGTTCAGGTAGCAAATCACTCTCTTGATAGCGGGATCATTTTGTTGGAAATGTAGGATGGTCTCTTCTGGCCAATCTATAACATTCTCCATGCTGACGCTGGGCAACGGCGACGACTGTCTAGTTCGAACCGTTGCGACCACTGCGTTATGAGCCCCGCAATCATCACAATCGATTTTCTGGCACTTTCTGATAGGCCTCCGGGAGAGGGCGTCCGCATTGATATGCTTCGAACCCGGTCTATGTTGGATCTGGCTATGCTCCAACCCAAACTCTGACAAATGTGCCAGCCAACGGCCAATCATACCCTCGGCGTCCTTAAAATTGAGGAGCCACCTCAGGGATGAGTGGTCGGTTCGGAGGGTGAAATCAGTGCCCCATAGGAAGTGACGAAACTTTTTAGTGTACACCACCACAGCCAGCAACTCACGTTTGGTGGTGCAATAGTTTCGTTGTGCCTTATTCAGAGTGTTACTAGCAAAGGCGATTGGTACTTCGACCCCGTCCTGGACCTGTGACAGGGCTGCACCGATACTATCATTGCTAGCGTCAGTGTCCAGAATGAAATGATCGTCCGCAGTTGGGTATTTCAGTACTGGCGTGTTAGCAAATAAGTGTTTTATTTGCTCGAAGGCTACATCTTGTTCGTCTCCCCATGGGAAGTGTTCCTTTGCACGACCTGGGGTCCAATGTGCCAATATCTGTAAGGGGTAGCTTACTTTGGAGTAATTTGGCAGGAAGTCTCGATAGTATGAACAGAAGCCCAGGAAGGACCTTACTTCCTTCGCACATATGGGTTTCTGCCATTCGGACACTGTCTTGAGCTTCTCGGGGTCGGCTTTTACGCCGTCTGGAGTTATTATTCGACCGAGATATGTAATAGAAGATTTAAATAGATTACATTTCTTTGTTTTTAATTTTAGCCCATTTGCTAGAATTCTCTTCAAGACTAGTTCGAGGTTGTTCTTACAATCTTCGAAAGTCTTTCCAAATACTATGACATCGTCGAGGTACACCAAACAATTCTTCCAAAGAAGATCGCTTAGCATTTCCTCCATCATAGCTTCGAAAGTGGCCGGTGCATTGCACAGCCCAAAAGGTAGAACGTTGTACTGAAATAGGCCCATGTGGCTCGAGAAGGCTGTCTTCTCCATGTCCTTAGGGGCCATCCCAATCTGCCAGTACCCCGATTGGAGGTCGAGGGTACAAAAGTATTTGTTCCCCCCCAATGAGTCTAAGGTCTCGTCTATCCTTGGTAAGGGATAGGAGTTTTTCTTTGTCAAGCCGTTCAGCTTTCTATAATCGATACAAAATCGAATAGACCCATCCTTCTTTGTGGTCATGCACACAGGGCTAGACCAAGGGCTTGTGCTCGGCACTATGACCCCTTTTTCTAGCTGTTCGAGAATTTGCTTCTCAGCCTCCACCTTCTTTTTCAGTGGTAACCTCCTATAAGGTATTTTGAAAGGCTTTGAGTCGCCCGTGTCAATCGTATGTAGTACCCTGCTGGTGCGACCTACCGCGCCCCCCGGTTTCCCGAAGGCATCTTTGTAAGTGGCAAGCAGGGTTCGAAGTCCTTCCTTTTCTGATTTCTTTCTCAAGGAGGAGTCGTTTACTAACTTCAGTAGGTCATCTGATAATCCCCGTTCCATCCCCGCAGGTAACTCGTTTCGAAATCTAGATTCCGAAATGTGTTCTATTAGGGACATGTCACCGATTTTCTCGTTCTTTTTAAGGTACACAGGTTTCAGACCCCTGTTCATGATTGGGACTACTGTCCACGATCCACTTCCCACTAAAGTGTCGACCGAATCTAGGTGTAAGCTAGATAATGCTTCGTAGTTGGGTTCGAAGATGGCATTCGAACCTCGAAATGCATGGTTCGAAGAACACAAAACATCACAAGCCGTTCCTGGTGGAATTTTCACCGTCTGTACTACGGTGGCTACCGTGGACACATGTCTCAATAAGCACGGGATCTCGCAGTTGTATGGTTGCCTTATCTTCAACATCCCGAATCGGGGATCCAACACAGCACCGTACAAGCTTGCAAAGTCCAGGCCAATTATCCCGTCGTCACTTATCTCGGCTATAGTAGGGCTCATTACATATTCATAGCCCCCCATCCCGATCCGTATGAAAGTCTTGCCAAAAGTCTGCATCTGGCTACCGTCGGCCGTGCAAGCATTAACACCAACTGGTAGCGTTTCATGGTTGCCGGACACCAGATTGAAGAATTTTCTCGAGACACACGAATGGCTGGCACCTGTGTCAATCAAAAATTCCCCAGTCCGCCCCTTCACCGATACAGCAATGTACCATCGTTTTCCCCCCAAAGGTGAGGAGTTCTGGGCGAATCGGAGTTGTTCCTTGGAATCACCGATCTCCCATCCGAAGCCCTTCAAGAAGGTTACACACGGATGGTTCGGGGGGAGGTGTGCCGCACTCACTCGCGTCAACTCTTCAACCCAACCTCCCTCATCTTCGACGTGGGATTGCTCCCTCTGGTCCTGGCATATGACTGCCCCTTCCCCGTCGAAGCCCCCGGCCCGGGCTGGGGTGAGAGGATCCTTCTCACGTACCAGTCCCCCGGAGGGTATTGATTCCTGTACTAGCTCGGGTTCGCCAGCGGTGGCTTTTTGGCAGATTATCGAATCACGGACCACATCCTTTGCCATGGATGCGATCCTCTTTAGTTTTCCTCATCTTTCGTCTCCTCTACGTAATTGACTCGGGATAGTACAGGTTTTGGTGCTGTACATTCGTGAGCATAGTGCCCCATTTCTTGGCAACGGTAGCATCGTAGTTTACTACGGTCAACTCTCCGACGCGTGGGTCTGGTAAGCATTGTCTCAGAGAAGGTTTTCATGAAGTCCTCCATCATTTTCTTCATATCCAGAGGTTCGGGTGTAACAGTAGTTCTTGGTGGAGGCATTACTGGTGTTCGAACCACAGCCATTTCTCGTACATGGCTGTCCGAATTGGATTTCTGCTCCACCCGGGGTTCATTGGCACGTCGGTTATACATCCGCCGAGGGATATATTTTCTTTTAACGTCTTTTTTTACCTGTACTGCAGAGATACTGCCGTCCTCCTCCTCGATCTCTATGATCTCGAAGTCGTTGTCAGTCAATTCAGTGTATGTCGGTTGGTGTATCCCCGACACAGAAGCTGTACTTGTGTTAGTACTCGCACAAACCTTGGTATTAGAGGATTTCAATTCTACCTTCCCCGCCATGAGGGTCTTCTTTACTGTCCAGCATTCAATTCCCTCGAACAGGTCAGTCAATGTTGGATTTCGTCCTTTCCAAGCATCCAAAGCTGCTTGTTGTTGTTCCTCGTCTCGAAGTCCGCTCACGAATTGTGGTAGCAAATCATTCAGGAAAAACTTATCAGAAGGATTGGTTCCTGGCCGTGCCCTCTGCAGCAGGGATTGCAACTCATACCCATAGGCTCGAAATGATTCTTGTGGCTTCTGTGTCCGTTTCTTGAAAAGCATGAAAGGGTCTTCACTTACCAGGTTATACAGTAAAATACTAGCAATCTCGACTAGCTCTTGAAAAGTGCCTCGTTCGAAGTACACTTCGTTCCACTTTTCGACAGCTATTCGGCCGGGGCCATATTTCAGGCATCTGATTAGATTAGGCAGAGCCTCTTCAGGGGTCCATGCGTTACACCTCATGTCATCAGTGAAGTTCGAGAACCATTCTTTCCAAGTCTTTACACCCTCGTATAGCTTGGGTAAAATGGCCTGACGCCTAGCCGCATTATTCGAGCGTACCAACTTTTGGCATTGGTTGACACTCCATTCTCGGATGGTCTCCTCACTATGTGCTGCGTTCGAGGTATTAGCTGATTGATTCAGCATGTCTTCTAACACGCTACTTCGGGACCGGCGCCTCGGAGGTCCACCTGTAGCACCCCCAGCCCCTGCGGGTGGGGCAGTCGGACCTTGGGTAGTACCCGAAGCACTACCCCCTGACGCACCTTGGTTCCCGGTGCCTAAAGGTTCTGACTCATCCACAGAGTTGTCATCATAAGACAACTCGAAGTGGCCTTCTTGTTCATCATTATTCCTGTATTCAGTTTCGTCGTTTCTGCCAGTCGTGACACTAAATCGTATTCTACGTTTTTCGGGTTCTGTTGTCCTTGATTCATGACTAGGGTCGTAGACACTGTCCTTACGGACATGAAGATCCGCATTTTTGTTTACGAACGGGTCGTATCGATCTGGTTTTTTTAAAGCTTCGGCCGGTGTTGATGTTGCCACAGGTGAAGGTCCTTTCACGAATGTGGCATCGCTTTTAGAAGGTCTCTGCTGGTAGAGTGTATCTAACTGGGTTACAGAAGCACTAGTGTCTGTCTCGAAAGATGAGTCTTTCCCCGTCTCTAGGTCTGCTTCATTAATCTGACCATCACTCTCTATTCCCGACACACATGTTTTGAGGGTCATTTTTTTCTTCGTCAGGTTGGCTATTTCGAGGCAAAGCTCTTGTTGCTTCAGGAATAAATCTTGGTTGCTATCTTTGATGGATTCCATCACATCCTCGTTATTCAATATACATTGATCTCGAATCTCTAGCAACTTGTTTGCTTCATACTTGTATTGTTCCATTTCGGCCTTTAATTGCTCGGCCTCTTTCTTTAGTTCGAGGTTCCTGATCTGTGAACTAGACATGAACGCGTAGGTGCGTTCTCGGGGTGGTCCTTGTGGTAGAAGGACTTCGCGGGAGTGGATGCTGGGAAGGCGTTCCTCGAACCCGATCAGGCCATACAGCAGGGGGTACGCTGTCTGTGACCTAATTCGGTCGTCCTCGCAGATGGCGTCAACAACGGCAACTAGGCCGTCGCTGATGCACATTGCTTCGGCAAGTCCGAAGTAGTTCTCGAACCAAATGTCCGAGACGTCAGCGACCCCGGTGTCGATGCATCCTCGGCAAATTCTCTTCTGCAGATCGTGGGGTATCATCTGTGGAGGTTCGCCTTTGAGGCCCAGGTATTTCGGTGGACAATACCGATTCTTGCCCGTGGCCGTTCGGATAAATCCTTTCGTCACGTTCACGTACCCGACAGCTGGTGGTCGGTCGGTGAAAGTCACGGGGACTTCGATGATGACTGAAGGTTTGGTTCCTTCAGTCGTACTCGGGCGGGGAGTTCCCGGGGCGACGAGTTCTGCACCTCTTGGGATGCTCAGGGTATCGGGAGTCGTTTCGGGGATAGATGACTCCATTTCGGTGGTGTCCATTAGTTCCACTATTGGACTTCGGGGTGCCTCATCCTGGGCTCGAAGTGGAGTCGGGTGTCCATCGGGGTTGGCCGTTACGGTCGCCATCACCTCCGACTGGGCCATATTTCGGGCTCAGACGGCTCAGGGGGTTGTTCTCCTTCGTTCAGGGAACAAAAGGAGTCGGTTGCAATCGGAATGAAGGAAGCTCTGGCACTAAAAGTGGCAGGAAGAACAGCGGCACGTCTTACCTCGGTAAGACGGTTCGCGTGCTGTGAGCGATATTAGGGGCACAACAAGCGAAGCGGGACCATTGCGCATGCGCCACCGCGCTGTGCCGCTCCGACATTCCGCTCCTCAGCGCCCCCCTTCCCGCTCGTGGCAAGCGTCCGTACTACCCCGGATAACCAGGGGTCGGGGTTGGTGTTCTCGGTAGGCCGTTGGTGGACTTACCCCCTCCACTACTCATATCGGCAGGAGTTCGGCAGAATAACGGGTAGCATCATGCGTACACGTCAGCTAAGCTGTCTGCCACCCACAGGAACCATGAGTAGGGTGGTAATGTCCGGCGTGGTCGTACTTCGAATCGTATTCGAGGTATCTCAACCTCCAAACATATAACAAGACACATAAACAGGACGATACACTCGTTGTGATTTCGGAACATTAAGTAACGGCAGTCCGTCCGGCAATTCTGGGACTGCGTCTCACCTCTCTTTCCGTGTTCTTCAACTGAGATTCTCGAGAAGGTTTGGTAGAACGTGCCAACAATTTCCCCCTACCTCGAGTTCTCCGTTCCGCCGAGACAATTTTCTCACGATTGGGTTTTAAATTTGTGTCGCTTTCGACCCTAGAGGGTCGTCCTCCCATCGTCTTTTTGTTATTTGCCTTTCTAGCCGGTCGACCTCTTCTCCTCTTAGGGGCCGTAACCTTCATTTTACCCGACAATTTGTTGGTCTTCATCAGGATCTCGTCCTTCTCCTTAGTCATTTGTTTGGAGATATCATCGCACTCAGAGTTGGCGGCATCTCGTCCCCTCCATCTCCTCAACCTACACACGTTAGACTTATGCATGCGGCCCGTAGCCAGACTCATAAGCATAACGGTGCTCTCGGATATAACTCGAGTAACCACGTGGGGTCCGTCCCAACTCGAAATCAATTTCTTGCACCTTAAAGGTTCATGTAACCTGAACACTCGGTCGCCCACGCTGAATTGTCGTGGCTTTAGGTGGGTGTCATACCCAGTTTTCTGCCAGTTCGCGTTCTTTAGTAGCTCGTTTCGAACTACTTCATAGGCTCTTTTAAATTGGTCTCGCAGAGATTCCACAAACATCACAGTACAGGGGGCTTCGCGGCTTACTCCCATAACACCATATACGAGATCAGCAGGCATTATAATGTCCTCCCCAAATACTAATAAGTTAGGGGAGCAGTTCGTAGCGGCATGCACAGTGCTATTGTAAGCATGCACTACAAAGTCACATTGCTCGTCCCAGTCGTCCTGGCAAGAGTTTACCAGGGGTTTAAGGACTTGTATCAATGTTCGATTAAATCTTTCTACCTGGCCATCAGATTGGGGCCTGTATGGATTGGTTCGAGTTTTGCAAATGGCCAAACAATGACACATTTCTTGCCACAAGTTGGACTCGAATTCTCGTCCCTGATCGCTATGCATCATTAATGGTGCGCCGAGGTGTAACACCCATCCCTTCACAAAGGCAATAGCGCAAGTGGCTGCCTTGTGGTCGGGTAGAGGGTATACTCGAGTGTACTTGGTATAGTAGTCGGTTACTACCATCATGCAGGTATTGCCTCGGGGTGTTGGCTCGATTCCGCTAATGATATCGACAGCTACTCTGGCGAATCGAACTCCAAACAGTTCTTGTGCCAGGGGCATCTTTCCCATTCCGGGGCCAGGTTTGTTCCTGCCGCATTCGGGACAAGTCATAACCCATCTTATGATGTCATTATGCATTCCTGGCCAGTAGTACCTCCTGGCTAGGCGTTCTAGGGTCCTCTTCTTCCCGAAGTGTCCACTTGTTTTATGCCCATGGCAATAAAACATGATGTCTCATCTTAGTGACATAGGAATCACTATCTGTAAAACCTTGTCCTTGGTGGGACAGGTTTTCCATCGACACAGGAGGCCATCTCGAATTTCTAGCTCGGTCCATTGGGCTAGAAATTTGCGGGTCTCCCTATCCTCGAGGGACAATGCCGGTCGTTCGGGCTTGGCATTCTTGTTCAGGTAGCAAATCACTCTCTTGATAGCGGGATCATTTTGTTGGAAATGTAGGATGGTCTCTTCTGGCCAATCTATAACATTCTCCATGCTGACGCTGGGCAACGGCGACGACTGTCTAGTTCGAACCGTTGCGACCACTGCGTTATGAGCCCCGCAATCATCACAATCGATTTTCTGGCACTTTCTGATAGGCCTCCGGGAGAGGGCGTCCGCATTGATATGCTTCGAACCCGGTCTATGTTGGATCTGGCTATGCTCCAACCCAAACTCTGACAAATGTGCCAGCCAACGGCCAATCATACCCTCGGCGTCCTTAAAATTGAGGAGCCACCTCAGGGATGAGTGGTCGGTTCGGAGGGTGAAATCAGTGCCCCATAGGAAGTGACGAAACTTTTTAGTGTACACCACCACAGCCAGCAACTCACGTTTGGTGGTGCAATAGTTTCGTTGTGCCTTATTCAGAGTGTTACTAGCAAAGGCGATTGGTACTTCGACCCCGTCCTGGACCTGTGACAGGGCTGCACCGATACTATCATTGCTAGCGTCAGTGTCCAGAATGAAATGATCGTCCGCAGTTGGGTATTTCAGTACTGGCGTGTTAGCAAATAAGTGTTTTATTTGCTCGAAGGCTACATCTTGTTCGTCTCCCCATGGGAAGTGTTCCTTTGCACGACCTGGGGTCCAATGTGCCAATATCTGTAAGGGGTAGCTTACTTTGGAGTAATTTGGCAGGAAGTCTCGATAGTATGAACAGAAGCCCAGGAAGGACCTTACTTCCTTCGCACATATGGGTTTCTGCCATTCGGACACTGTCTTGAGCTTCTCGGGGTCGGCTTTTACGCCGTCTGGAGTTATTATTCGACCGAGATATGTAATAGAAGATTTAAATAGATTACATTTCTTTGTTTTTAATTTTAGCCCATTTGCTAGAATTCTCTTCAAGACTAGTTCGAGGTTGTTCTTACAATCTTCGAAAGTCTTTCCAAATACTATGACATCGTCGAGGTACACCAAACAATTCTTCCAAAGAAGATCGCTTAGCATTTCCTCCATCATAGCTTCGAAAGTGGCCGGTGCATTGCACAGCCCAAAAGGTAGAACGTTGTACTGAAATAGGCCCATGTGGCTCGAGAAGGCTGTCTTCTCCATGTCCTTAGGGGCCATCCCAATCTGCCAGTACCCCGATTGGAGGTCGAGGGTACAAAAGTATTTGTTCCCCCCCAATGAGTCTAAGGTCTCGTCTATCCTTGGTAAGGGATAGGAGTTTTTCTTTGTCAAGCCGTTCAGCTTTCTATAATCGATACAAAATCGAATAGACCCATCCTTCTTTGTGGTCATGCACACAGGGCTAGACCAAGGGCTTGTGCTCGGCACTATGACCCCTTTTTCTAGCTGTTCGAGAATTTGCTTCTCAGCCTCCACCTTCTTTTTCAGTGGTAACCTCCTATAAGGTATTTTGAAAGGCTTTGAGTCGCCCGTGTCAATCGTATGTAGTACCCTGCTGGTGCGACCTACCGCGCCCCCCGGTTTCCCGAAGGCATCTTTGTAAGTGGCAAGCAGGGTTCGAAGTCCTTCCTTTTCTGATTTCTTTCTCAAGGAGGAGTCGTTTACTAACTTCAGTAGGTCATCTGATAATCCCCGTTCCATCCCCGCAGGTAACTCGTTTCGAAATCTAGATTCCGAAATGTGTTCTATTAGGGACATGTCACCGATTTTCTCGTTCTTTTTAAGGTACACAGGTTTCAGACCCCTGTTCATGATTGGGACTACTGTCCACGATCCACTTCCCACTAAAGTGTCGACCGAATCTAGGTGTAAGCTAGATAATGCTTCGTAGTTGGGTTCGAAGATGGCATTCGAACCTCGAAATGCATGGTTCGAAGAACACAAAACATCACAAGCCGTTCCTGGTGGAATTTTCACCGTCTGTACTACGGTGGCTACCGTGGACACATGTCTCAATAAGCACGGGATCTCGCAGTTGTATGGTTGCCTTATCTTCAACATCCCGAATCGGGGATCCAACACAGCACCGTACAAGCTTGCAAAGTCCAGGCCAATTATCCCGTCGTCACTTATCTCGGCTATAGTAGGGCTCATTACATATTCATAGCCCCCCATCCCGATCCGTATGAAAGTCTTGCCAAAAGTCTGCATCTGGCTACCGTCGGCCGTGCAAGCATTAACACCAACTGGTAGCGTTTCATGGTTGCCGGACACCAGATTGAAGAATTTTCTCGAGACACACGAATGGCTGGCACCTGTGTCAATCAAAAATTCCCCAGTCCGCCCCTTCACCGATACAGCAATGTACCATCGTTTTCCCCCCAAAGGTGAGGAGTTCTGGGCGAATCGGAGTTGTTCCTTGGAATCACCGATCTCCCATCCGAAGCCCTTCAAGAAGGTTACACACGGATGGTTCGGGGGGAGGTGTGCCGCACTCACTCGCGTCAACTCTTCAACCCAACCTCCCTCATCTTCGACGTGGGATTGCTCCCTCTGGTCCTGGCATATGACTGCCCCTTCCCCGTCGAAGCCCCCGGCCCGGGCTGGGGTGAGAGGATCCTTCTCACGTACCAGTCCCCCGGAGGGTATTGATTCCTGTACTAGCTCGGGTTCGCCAGCGGTGGCTTTTTGGCAGATTATCGAATCACGGACCACATCCTTTGCCATGGATGCGATCCTCTTTAGTTTTCCTCATCTTTCGTCTCCTCTACGTAATTGACTCGGGATAGTACAGGTTTTGGTGCTGTACATTCGTGAGCATAGTGCCCCATTTCTTGGCAACGGTAGCATCGTAGTTTACTACGGTCAACTCTCCGACGCGTGGGTCTGGTAAGCATTGTCTCAGAGAAGGTTTTCATGAAGTCCTCCATCATTTTCTTCATATCCAGAGGTTCGGGTGTAACAGTAGTTCTTGGTGGAGGCATTACTGGTGTTCGAACCACAGCCATTTCTCGTACATGGCTGTCCGAATTGGATTTCTGCTCCACCCGGGGTTCATTGGCACGTCGGTTATACATCCGCCGAGGGATATATTTTCTTTTAACGTCTTTTTTTACCTGTACTGCAGAGATACTGCCGTCCTCCTCCTCGATCTCTATGATCTCGAAGTCGTTGTCAGTCAATTCAGTGTATGTCGGTTGGTGTATCCCCGACACAGAAGCTGTACTTGTGTTAGTACTCGCACAAACCTTGGTATTAGAGGATTTCAATTCTACCTTCCCCGCCATGAGGGTCTTCTTTACTGTCCAGCATTCAATTCCCTCGAACAGGTCAGTCAATGTTGGATTTCGTCCTTTCCAAGCATCCAAAGCTGCTTGTTGTTGTTCCTCGTCTCGAAGTCCGCTCACGAATTGTGGTAGCAAATCATTCAGGAAAAACTTATCAGAAGGATTGGTTCCTGGCCGTGCCCTCTGCAGCAGGGATTGCAACTCATACCCATAGGCTCGAAATGATTCTTGTGGCTTCTGTGTCCGTTTCTTGAAAAGCATGAAAGGGTCTTCACTTACCAGGTTATACAGTAAAATACTAGCAATCTCGACTAGCTCTTGAAAAGTGCCTCGTTCGAAGTACACTTCGTTCCACTTTTCGACAGCTATTCGGCCGGGGCCATATTTCAGGCATCTGATTAGATTAGGCAGAGCCTCTTCAGGGGTCCATGCGTTACACCTCATGTCATCAGTGAAGTTCGAGAACCATTCTTTCCAAGTCTTTACACCCTCGTATAGCTTGGGTAAAATGGCCTGACGCCTAGCCGCATTATTCGAGCGTACCAACTTTTGGCATTGGTTGACACTCCATTCTCGGATGGTCTCCTCACTATGTGCTGCGTTCGAGGTATTAGCTGATTGATTCAGCATGTCTTCTAACACGCTACTTCGGGACCGGCGCCTCGGAGGTCCACCTGTAGCGCCCCCAGCCCCTGCGGGTGGGGCAGTCGGACCTTGGGTAGTACCCGAAGCACTACCCCCTGACGCACTTTGGTTCCCGGTGCCTAAAGGTTCTGACTCATCCACAGAGTTGTCATCATAAGACAACTCGAAGTGGCCTTCTTGTTCATCATTATTCCTGTATTCAGTTTCGTCGTTTCTGCCAGTCGTGACACTAAATCGTATTCTACGTTTTTCGGGTTCTGTTGTCCTTGATTCATGACTAGGGTCGTAGACACTGTCCTTACGGACATGAAGATCCGCATTTTTGTTTACGAACGGGTCGTATCGATCTGGTTTTTTTAAAGCTTCGGCCGGTGTTGATGTTGCCACAGGTGAAGGTCCTTTCACGAATGTGGCATCGCTTTTAGAAGGTCTCTGCTGGTAGAGTGTATCTAACTGGGTTACAGAAGCACTAGTGTCTGTCTCGAAAGATGAGTCTTTCCCCGTCTCTAGGTCTGCTTCATTAATCTGACCATCACTCTCTATTCCCGACACACATGTTTTGAGGGTCATTTTTTTCTTCGTCAGGTTGGCTATTTCGAGGCAAAGCTCTTGTTGCTTCAGGAATAAATCTTGGTTGCTATCTTTGATGGATTCCATCACATCCTCGTTATTCAATATACATTGATCTCGAATCTCTAGCAACTTGTTTGCTTCATACTTGTATTGTTCCATTTCGGCCTTTAATTGCTCGGCCTCTTTCTTTAGTTCGAGGTTCCTGATGGTGGAGCTAGCTTCCTGTTCCTCCAGGTCAACTTCTCTTCTTAGTTTCTCGTTTTCCCACTCTGCCTTGGCGAGTTCTATATTCCTTTCCATGACATATGCCTGGTATTCGAGGTCGCGTTTCACTTTCTCCTTCAGTTCGGTTTTTTTCTCGAGTTCCTTCATGTCATTCAACATTCGTTCTTTCTCGGTTTGGTACTGGGAGCATTGTTTCTCCAGGTTCCTAAGCCTCAGAACTTTCTGTTCGGAGTCTTCTAGCTTTGGTAAACCTTGACGTAGGCGAATTTTGTTCATGGCGTCGAAACTCAGCTTGGCCTGCTCGCGCAAATATTCTGCTGCCGACTCAGTAACTCTCTTCGAGCCTCCTATGTCGAATACTGAGACGTCTAGGGATCGGCGAGGACTTATTGTTTTCGTTTCCGCTCGAGCTGAGGCTGTTCGTTGAGCATCGAGGGTCATCATCATAATCGGCGGTGGTGTCTCTGTGGTCTCAGTGTTTAATCTGTAGGTATAGTTCGCGGCTGGGGTGGACATTTCTCCTGATCCGGGGTTTCGAACTACCCTCTCCACGTTGGGTCCAGTTATGGAGGTATATCCTCTCATCTGTATTCTATCCAAGTCATTAGCATGAGCAGTGTCATTCGGTGTGGATCCCGAGATGTTTGATGTTTCATCTCGAGATCCTTCGTGCTCGTGTTCGGCCTCCAGGGCCGCGCACTAACACCAAGTATTGGTCACGGCACCAGTGTAATGGTTCGAATTATGGTTTCGACTAGTTCGAAGTGAAAACCAGACGAGGTATCTCGGGTTAGTGCAACTGGCACGTGTTTATTTCGGTGTAGGTATTACATCCACCTCGAAGAGTACTGCTTAGCTAGGCATAAGCTCAGGTAAGGGTGGTCCGACTCCGTTGGCAGGCAGAGCCAGACTAACGCCTCCCTCGGCCCCAGGTAGGGGCTGGAGCGAGGCGGACAGTGCTGCCACCACCCTGCAGGGACCAGTGGTCGAAGAGACCTCTGGTGACTACCGGTGATGGGCGCACCGCTCGAAACGCCCTCTCGGGGGAGACGCTCACACTATATCACGATCTACGAGCCCCTACACTCACATAAACCCAGTTTATGTATGAGAAACCCCTCCTTTGCTCACCTAAACCCAGTTTATGTGTGAGAAACCCCTCCTTTGCTCACATAAACCCAGTTTATGTGTGAGAAACCCCTCCTTTGCTCACATAAACCCAGCTTATGTATGAGAAACCCCTCCTTTGCTCACATAAACCCAGTTTATGTGCGAGAAACCCCTCCTTTTCAACCCCTTGACCAGGGGGGGGTCAAAATAAGTTCACCTGTTTTCAGAGAAAAAGCCTGTGCGTTATAATAGGTTAAAATGGCACATTCACATGCAATTTTCGGTCCTATGGAGGGGTAAAAAAAAATTTACCCATTGAAAGGGGGGCAGAAGTTTTTTCGCGAGTCCATGCCCGAACCCATTAGCCCCCCCTGTTGTTAAAAAATGATCATTCCCTAAGTTGGCGACTTTGTTTTGCCTCTGGCCGGCCAAAGTGGGGCCCTTGATGGGGGATCCCCATGTCCCATGTCAATTTTAAGAAATTGCCATGTCTCCATGTCGATTTTAAGAAAAGTCCATGTCCCCATGTCGATTTTAAGTAAAGTTCATGTCACCCTGTCAATTTTAAGAAAGGTTCATGTCCCATATCACTAAGCCAAAAAAGGCCCATGTCGTCATGTCGATTTTAGGGGTCTAGAGCCATCAAAGTCTCAGAACAAAAATCCTGTAATCCAAGTTATTAGGCCAAACCCATGCTTTGCTTACATAAACTGGGTTTATGTGCAAGAAACTGGGTTTATGTCCAAGAAACCCATACTTTGCTTACATAAACTGGGTTTATGTCCAAGAAACCCATGCTTTGCTCAGAAACCCATACTTTGCTTACATAAACTGGGTTTATGTGCAAGAAACCCATACTTTGCTCAGAAACCCATACTTTGCTTACATAAACTGGGTTTATGTGCAAGAAACCCATACTTTGGTCAGAAACCCCTACTTTGCTAACATAAACTGGGTTTATGTGCAAGAAACCCATCCTTTGCACAGAAACCCACACTTTGCTTACATAAACTGGGTTTATGTGCAAGAAACCGGCCCTTTCCTCAGAAACCCATTCTTTGTTCACAAAGGATGGGTTTCTGCACATAAACCCAGTTTATGTTGTAAAAACTATGTTTTTGTTCAAAACCCATCTTTTGTATTCAAAGTATGGGTTTTTGCACATAAACTGGGTTTATGTGCACAAACCCAGTTTATTTGACATAAACCCAGTTTATGTCTACAAAGGAGGGGTTTCAGTACAAAAACTGGGTTTATGTAGCAAAAACTGGGTTTATGTTGACAAAAACTGGGTTTATGTAACAAAAACTGGGTTTATGTCCAGTTTACCCAAAAGGCTTGCCATATCCGGAGTCCTGGTTGATGGATTACCATCAGATGGCCAAAGGATTGGTAGTCCACTTATGGTTTCGTAAAGCCGTCTGGGACGCAGAAATGGCTTTCCGAAGGAATCCCTCTTATAGGCCTTCCTACGTGTCTGACAAAACGGGTTATACCGGTGTCAAGGCAGATGAGGTCTCTAGATACATAGATAGAGACCAGATCCTACTGTTAGGCACAGCGGATGAGTATGAAGCAGCAGGTAACGCTGTTGTGGATTACTGTCCAGGGGTCCCCATTACGTCTCAAACCATTGAGGCAGAAGAGGCCCGTATTGGTGTGTCTCCACTAGACAGACTCGGGGTAATACAGGACCTCGTAGTACGTCTATTGGAGAGGCAGTATGCACTGGCGCATCCGGAGTTAGTACCCGGACCCGCACCCGTGCAAGTAACAGCCAAGATGGCCGATCGGATGGACCGTCTCATGTCTCCTGCTGAAGCTCCTACCTTGGGAGGCGCAGCAGTAGTACCTGAGAAGGCCCTACCTGATGCAGATGTTTCCCTTAAAACTGCTCAGTCTACCCCTACGAAGACTGAGCAAGTAAAGGAGAAAGCAGCTGGTGGAAAGGGTAAAGCAACCCCCACCAAAGGTAAGGGTAAAGGGAAGCGGTCAGAAACCGAACCCTCTACCAGCACGAGTGTGGCCGACAGTACCCGAACCCGTCGGGTGTCTCCACGCTCGGCCAATAAGAAGGGCGCTAAGACTTCGGATGTCTCCGGCAATGAGACGGATGCATCCGAGCCTGGCACTTCTACCAAGAAGCTTCAATAGATAGGAGGTGAAACTCAGAGCTTTACCTATGGACACAGTGTAACAGCCCCCCCCTCTACCCCCCCCTTCAAAGTAGGCTCCCTTTTGTGTTCAGTATTGAGTCCTATGTAGGATAAGGGGTTTATAGAGATGTCAGGAATCTTTATCAGAGTGATATCAAATGGAAACAAGGGCCCACCTATACCAAAAAATCCTGCTGAATCCAAACTTTTTGATCTTGATTCTCAAAATTTGACCAAAAATGAGGTTTGATGATGAGAATATTTTAAAAATGTACAAAAGTTATATTGAAAATGATTGGAACTTTTTATAGATGCAACATGCTAATCAAAGTCAATACCTGAATTTACATATCCTAATGTGTGCCTATCTCAACCTGACAAGTACTCTACCTGTGTATGGCTCTGCCTCTCCTACATACTGCATATCCCTTAGTCTACCTATCACTCATACTACCTATCCCTTGAAACATCTAGAGTTTAATTAGGTTTTCTCTTAAATGGCTTAAAGGATTAAAGTTTACCCTTCACCTTTGTACCTAATTTTCTCTGTACCTTCTTACCATTAGTCTACCTATCCTCAATCTGCCTATCATTCACTTTACCTATCCCTCATGGTGACTATCCCCCAAATCTGCACATCCCTCATATTTGACTGGCACATCTGTGATATTACCTAGCACCAATGTATCTTTTGAATATGCTCACCTTACAAAGTACCCTCTGTACCTATCTCTTAAACTGTTTATTACCTATCCTCCTTGCTACCCATCCTCTTCAATACCTATCCCTCAAGCTCAATTTATAGCTTTCCTGCCTATCACAGCTTGATCAGCTGGGATAGCTCACATCCAACCTTTGTTATGATCTCTTAGTCAACCTATCCCCTAAAGAACAAATCCAACAGTCTACCTCAAGCATACATCTACTGATCCTTGAGGTTACCTATCCTTCAGGCTGCCTATCCTTCATGGTATCCTCTACCTACCTAACCAGCTATCTATGTATCTCTCACCTTGTATGCTATTTTTTCTACCTTTATAGTAGCTCTTGTAGTCTATGCCTTGTGAAATATACCTATCGCTCATTGTACCTATCCTCAAGTCTGCATATCACTCATGTTTACCTTACATATCCTTCAGCCCATTGAATTATCATTCTTTTCTAAAATGCCTCACCATGGCTATCATTAGACTAGCTAACTTCCTATCCTACATGTATGTTGTTTATTCTCCTCTTCCTATCTTTCATGCTGCATATCGTTCATGCTATCCCACTTGACAAGTTAAAAAACTGAGGGCTATATACCATGAAGGATAGGCAGCCTGAATGATAGGTAACCTCAAGGATATATAGCATGAGTGATAGGTAGATGTATGTGTGAGGTAGACAGTTAAATTTGTTCCTTAGGGGATAGGTTGACTAAGAGATCAAAATGAAGGTTGGTTGTGAGCTATCCCAGCTGATCAAGCTGTGATAGGTAGGAAAGCTATAAATTGAGCTTGAGGGATAGGTCTTGAAGAGGATGGGTAGCAAGGAGGATAGGTAATAAACAGTTTAAGAGATAGGTACAGAGGGTACCTTGTAAGGTGAGCATATTCAAAAGATACATTGGTGCTAGGTAATATCACAGATGTGCCAGTCAAATATGAGGGATGTGCAGATTTGGGGGATAGTCACCATGAGGGATAGGTAAAGTGAATGATAGGCAGATTGAGGATAGGTAGACTAATGGTAAGAATGTACAGAGAAAATTAGGTACAAAGGTGAGGGGTAAACTTTAATCCTTTAAGCCATGTGAGGGAAAACCTAATTAAACTCTAGATGTTTCAAGGGATAGGTAGTATGAGTGATAGGCAGACTAAGGGATAGGCAGTATGTGGGAGAGGTAGAACCATACGCAGGCAGAGTACTTGTCAGGTTCGGATAGGCAAACATTGGGATATGTAGATTGAGGTACTGACTTTGATTAGCATGTTGCATCTATAAAAAGTTCCAATCATTTTCAATATAACTTTTGTACATTTTTAAAATATTCTCATCATCAAACTTCATTTTTAGATACCTTTGGCCAAATTTTGAGAATCAAGACCACAAATTTTGGATTCAGCGGGATTTTTTGGTATAGGTGGCCCCTTGTTTCCATTTGATATCACTCTGATAAAGATTCCTTACATCTCCATAAACCCCCTTATCTTACATAGGACTCAGTACTGAACACAAAAGGTAGCCTACTTTTAAGGGGGGGTAGAGGGGGGTGGCTTGCACTATAGGACTCTATGGAGTAACATATCCTAGGGAACCTATACTATTCTTGCTTCTACTAACGGCAGATCCCGCAGGCGGAATAAGAAGAGGGTTGACCAACGCAAACCTGAACCTATCGAGGTAGACGTTCAAGCTGATAATACAGAAGCTGAACCGGCTGTCCCAACCGTAAAAGTTGAGCTCGGTGTGCCAATCGTCAAGCTACACGACGTAATGGCCGATTTGAGTGGAGACGCTCAAGATGCTGCAGCCCAGGTTCTCGCGGGTCAACAACCCGTTGTGCAACCTGTGGATGTACCATCCGACCCAGAGGGAGAGGAGCTGGTTGACCCAGTTGTGGATGCCACTCCGACTGACGAGCAAGAGGCTGCTATCTGGGCTAACGCCAATAGCAACTTTGCTGACTTCATTCCTCTACACAGGGGACACCTGAAGGGGAGTAAATCCGTATGGAGACTGCCCCCTCGGATCACCTGTGAGAGGCGTGAGGATATGGAGGAGTGGCTTCGCAAGAAGCTCTCTGATAGAAAGCCGGCCAATATGTACTGGATCTATTGGGAATTCGTTAAGAATTCACCCAATGGTCTGTACAATTATGACCAGAAGGGCAAGCTCAAGTTTGCTCTAGATGAGTACTACGGGGAGGATCGTAAGGATTGTCCCTTCCAACGTTGTACTCAAAGTGAGGGTGAGGTTGAAGTCTTCATCGAGAAAGACGAGTTCCTTCGTCATCTCGTGGAGGTTCATATGCACCAGAGGCCGGAATATGTCTGCGATCGAGAGGTTGGCAAGAAATGTGCTAAATGCACAGGATGTGTCACCCCCCGACGCGGAGACATGGTCCGGCACTATGTGACTTCGCATGGAGAGGGCCTGGAGGCAGCCATAGATCGGGTGATGAAAATTCACTCGGAACTCTATGGTAACCTTAAGGGCCTCAATGCAGAGAAGTTGTATTCCCTCACACCGAGTACGAAGCAGTTTGCGCCTACGGTTCCTGGTACTAACCAGAAACTAAAGGCTCGGTTTGCCCAGACTCCCGGGTCCGGCAAACTAGAGTACGCTCAGGAGGAGTACGATCTGTTGAACGAATGGAGGAGCAACAAGGCCCGCCGCCGTGGTGGGGCTTATGTAACTCCATCCGGAGAACAGGTCCGAAGCCGCAGGGATTACCGCCAGGGACCCTCCGCGGCAGATAGGAAGAGACAGGCGTCTGAATCTCCAAGCCGAGCCAGGTCACCGCTGGAGGCGTTGGAGAGACAAACGAATGGGGGAAGGAAGAAGCCACATCTTCCATCTCCTACTGGAACTCCTTCCCACTATGGACGAGCACCAACTCCACTAGGTGCACAGAACCCGACATTCTTTGGTGTCAGTGGACCGGGTGGCCAGTCCTCCCGGAAACACGCGCCTTTGAATGTCAGAGACCCGAAGCAGTACCCTGCTATGGGCCCACCCGGACCAGAGATGCAAATCTTTGATCAGTACGGGAGGGTCAAGCAGGAACTGCCGACAGTAGGAGGTCAAGCTCCCCGACCTACAATGAGTGCTGTGGTGAGACAACGTCCACCCGCGCCATTGTTGACGGCCAAAGACCTTAGAAGGGAATTGTCGCGGTTGCCCCTGGCACAGGGATCACTAAAGCAAGGCCCTTCTTCGACCACTGCTAGTGCAGCTACTACTGCGGTTGCTTCTTCGCACACGCAGGTAGCTGTCACTGCGAGTGGGTCTGGAGCACAGCCGAAGCCTCAGGGTCAGGTACCCCCACCTGGTGCTGTGGTTCATCGGCCTAAGCTGATCCAGACCGTGGAGACCTTCTTCAAGAAGGAGGACAAATTGTCTTGCAATATTCAGAGCAAGCAGTTTGAGACGTTACAGCACCATCTGGAAAACCTCCACCTGGATATGTATCGTCGGACCGTGTCGAGCACTCTCCAGTGCATTGACGCGATCCAGAAGTCAGAGATCAACCGGATCTCGACTCAGATAAAGGCGGATGTTGCCAAAGATAAGCAGGAAGCTGCTAATCTGCGGCAGGAGGCCCTATCTGAGAAGGAAACAGCTTCTCAGATGCTCGACCTAGAACGAGCAACGAACATGAAGAACCAGCAAAAGTTCTTCAAGGTTTTCGGAGTTATCATGGATAACTGGGACGGCACACCTGAGCATGCTTTGAACCTGTTCGAGGCACGCCAGAAGGTGAAACTAACACCTGCTGTCCCCGCATTGGCACCTACGGATGGAACCGATGTGGACCCCCCCCGTTCAGCCACAGGCTCAACAACCGGGTCCAAACCAGCCACCCGAGGAGAACATGGAACAGTAAAAAAAAAAACTGTTGCATGAAGATCGGACATAATTGTGTGTCCCGGGGTGCTATTTCCTATGTATTGTTGGATAAGAAACCATTTTTTATCCAACCCGTATTGATTCGGGTACCAAGCTGTACCCTAATCCGGAAACTGGAAACAGAAGGAGAAACAAACAAGTCACTCTGGAGGAGGAGTACGAATGCTGTAAACACCATAATTGTACTGTGCCATAATATAATGACTGTGCCTATTATAAAATCATGGACAATTTACACTAATATGGACTTTTGAACTACAAACCGGATTTACTACTACACCACTACTACTCGTGAGCTAGCACTTCAAGCATCAGGGTTTAGCTACGCCCATAAAGTCCATCAACAGTCTACAACTGGATCTACTATTACCTCCAGTTAGCTAGCACTACAAGCATCAGGGTTTAGCTACGCCCATAAAGTCCATCAACAGTCTACAACTGGATCTACTATTACCTCCAGTTAGCTAGCACTACAGGCATCAGGGTTTAGCTACGCCCATAAAGTCCATCAACAGTCTACAACTGGATCTACTATTACCTCCAGTTAGCTAGCACTACAGGCATCAGGGTTTAGCTACGCCCATAAAGTCCATCAACAGTCTACAACTGGATCTACTATTACCTCCAGTTAGCTAGCACTACAGGCATCAGGGTTTAGCTACACCCACCAACAAGTTTTACTATAGCACTTCAGGCATCAGGGTTCAGCTGGCCCATACCAAGACATCAGCAGCATCCGACTCCTGTTACATCCTCCAATCATGAAAACAAGTAACTTCGTTGATAATATTATAATGTGTGTAAAATTGTATTTATAACTATATAATATCTTTTATAAAGATATATTATTATAGAGTGTCTATAAATATACTGGATCTGCGAATCCTAAAAGTTGTTTATGGTAATCCTAGACCTATAACTGTCTAGATAGGTCATTCTTGGTCTCAATATATAAAGAGACTATATTTCTTCTGTAACCTGTAAATATAAAACACTAAGGTATAAACTGAGCTGCGTCTCAAAAAGTATAAATATTTTTCCATAAAATAAGAGAAGGTCCAACGGATTTCTCTAAACTTAGTACTGTATTACTCAGGTTAATACCTAATTGTGTTCATATAGTATCAGATTAATTGTTCATATCTGATCATTAATATTCAATTCACTTTGTAAAGTGGACAGAGTTGTTAATTTAAAAAGTCAAAATTTTTTTTTTTTCTGGGTTCAATAACTGTAATACGGTCATTATTTACAACCACCGGTCCTTTTCAGGACCCTACTGTTGTCAAAATGTTACTATAAATCTGTGATAATTTTATATTTATCATTTGTGGTTGTTATAAGCTACTAGTGGAAGTGACATGAACGACACTCGATGCTATTATTGTATAATTTTTCAGAAATAGGATAGTCTTATACTATAGCCTATTTCACATCGAGCAAGTGTAATTAATACCCCTTTTTAGTATTGTAAACAATTACTTGCTAGGTTATTAATACACTGCGGTTTAATCACCCCCAAGTTATTGTCTAAGGGGGGCAGTGTAGGGGTATGGTATTTTACACTTTAACGTTCATGTACCCGTGAGACTCAGACCTAGGTCCTTCGGGTGTGGTGGGGGAATCCGGATGGCAGGTGGCAGCACCTGCCTCTGGGTTCGTATCCACTACACCAGGGGGCCTACCACTCGTCCGCCACACGTCACGTGGCCGGTCTGAGTTTCGCGGGCTTTTCCCCTATATAAGGCTGGTCCTAGCCCTAGGTTCCTCAGTAGTGGTTTCCCCACTGCTCAACCAGGTTGTTACCCGAAAGGGTAACCGAATGCCCTAGTAGCATGTAGTCCTCTGAGGCTGTGATCGTATGTAACGCAAGCTAAGAAATAAAAGCTCGGTTGCCTACCCGGAAACTTTTCTCTCTCTTCGTTATGATTTAATCTTAACTTAACGAGACGAACCATTACACTTTGATGCCGACAACACTTTTGTTGCTATTTACAGCTAAATAACTGAATAGTGCATCATAATAGGCCTCACATGCCTAATATGGGGTTCTATTAAAGAGCATTTCAATATGGTTTTCAATGGGTCATCAGGTCAAAACAACAATTGATAGAAATAAAAGGGTTTTGCACCATGGACCTGTTCACATCGTTCAGGTCTTCAGATATTCTTATCTTGAAAATGATGAAGACATTTAAGAGCATGGTGCTTTTCCAGCCCGTATGGGACCTACAGGGGGCATTTTGTCTAGTCTGACATGTATTATGAGGGAATACTGCATAGGAAATGATTCTATTTTCATATTTTGTTATGATTTTTGAGATAGAATCATACACAAGACTTGTCTTCTGCAGCATATGCAAAAATGTCCCTTGAATGAAGGCATTTTACATGCACAGCTGCCTCCAAAACTGGAAAACACTCAGGTTCCCAACTTGCTGCATCTAGCTATAGTTGGATCGGTGCCCAACTCACATACTTGTTGTGTCAAACGTAGTATCATTAGCTTGATTAGTAGACCTGCCAATCGGTCCCTAGGCATATGATGTTAGTACAGAGCTCCCTGAGCGGCAGACGGTGTGGAAACCCCCACACTACCTGATTAGGGGCTCTGATCTGTGAATACCCAGCCCCAGTCTCTTGCAAAAGTTGCAGTTTATACTGGAACCTATGCCATGGATAGCAGGATAGCATATCGGGTATACTTAAAATACAAGAGATATTTAACTTTGAAAGTTTTGTAAGAGGGTACACATGAACAAGACTGAGTAAAACCAATCCAATGTCAGGCTAATTCCCTCCCTTTACCCCTAAAACGAGTTTTTTCACGTGACGTCAGTTTGCAGTACATAATGGTAGTGGAGATCTGCCACTACTCGCCCTACTCACGCTGCCACAGGGAATGCACTGTGGCAAACTACGACCCTGTACATACCATACTCTTGATTTTCTCCTATTCCAGTTGCTTGATTAAAAATCCTTTACAACACTAATAGTAGAGATAGAGGAGAGCATGCAGAACAAATAATCATGAATGTCCGATTTATATAAATATTAAATATCTTATGTGGAAGGTGAAGAAATTGCC
Organism: Acholoe squamosa; assembly: GCA_949317995.1. Classification (NCBI taxonomy): domain Eukaryota; kingdom Metazoa; phylum Annelida; class Polychaeta; order Phyllodocida; family Polynoidae; genus Acholoe; species Acholoe squamosa. The sequence continues at coordinate 26,561,424 of OX439045.1, forward strand.
ATGTGGGAGCGGCAGAGGTAGAGCAGTGAGTGTGAGGCTTGCCTCACTCAAGTCAGACTTACTTCCACTTCCACATTAGATTCTTAATATTTATATAATTCGGATATTAATAATTAACTCGAAAAGCGAGTTATAAGGAGACACCCTGGGGCCCTGCACTTTCAGTCATTTTGGTGGTACGAATAAGTTTAAAAAAAGATGGAAATTTTGTATAAAAGAGGCAGAATTACTTAATGAATTTGTAGTGCCATTAAAGGAGGAGATGTAGGGGTCTTGCAGGAAAAGGTATTTCATTACAAAGTTTTGTTAATTTTGAGAAATTGTCAATATTGTACAGACTCAGTTGGTTGGCAGCCATAATACGCTTTTTGCCTCCAATGGTGAAGGTATATGATGTTGATCCATGTATCAACTTTCCCGCCTTTTTGGGAAATGTGGTGCAAATGGCGCAGTTTTGGCAGGAGTTATGCGAATAGTGGGTTGGTGGTGCCAATAACTGGGTGAGGGAGTGCTGATGTCAGACCACCAGCTAGACTTGCTCAACGCTATTGTTTTATTTCTTTTCGGGTTTCAGGATTCTGTAAAGGGTAGTAGATCACAACAGTAAAGCTAGCCAATCACTGTCAAATCTCGCACAGACCATCTTCCACTTAATATTTTCAACATTCATATTAATTAGACATCCATAATTATTAGTTCCGCATGCTCCCCTCTATCTCTACTATTAGTGGTAAAAAGGAATTTTTTGATCAAGCACCAGGTTTTGAAGAAAATCAGAAATTTGTGCAGACTAGTAGATCGCTAAAGTACTGTCAGTACTAGACACGCCTGGACTGCAGATCTCCACCAGGGCTGCCGAGGTGGTGAATACACATTCGCTGAAAAATCTCTATGGAGAGGTACTTAGGGTGATTAGGATGGAGGCAGGGGGCAGCTTAACCTCTCTGCAAGTTCTGGAGGAGTCTTATCTATAAGTTTTCTGGCAATTTGATACCCCCAGAAACCCTCCTGTAAGCCACATCCTGAGTACAGAGTAAATTTCTTTTGTTCATTTCAGAAGTCCATTTGAATTTCCCAGGCCAGGGTGACTGGCCTCTTGCGGACCTTCAAGATGCCTTGGGTGACTCCAGAGAGTGAATTGACGACGTCCCTGCAAGACCCTCCAGATTCTCATGCAACAAACATCAAAACTACTCCTGATTCCATCTCTGTACAGAAGAATGAGGGACATTTATCAGCAGCAGCTACACCTGGGCAGGACAGTGGGTCTGACCTAGACCAATGGCTACAGAACTTGGGTAGAAAATTTAAGACTCTGTCATTGAAGGAACGTAACCAGACTCTAGACTATTTGATAAGTATCAGTGACGGCTCACAACTTTACCATCTCTCAAAACGACTCCATGTGCTGCTCAGAAGAGACTTCCTTGGTCTCCTACCTGAAGACATGAGTGTTTATCTTGTGAGATTCCTCGGAGTGGAGACCATGATGACATGCACTCTGGTCTGTAAACGATGGAGAGATATTATTCACAGATGTCACAGAGCATGGAAGGTTGCAGCTCACGATAGTGGGGTCAGTTTTGAAGGGCGCATTGAGAAAACTAGTGTAACCACAATAAAAGAATCATATTTAGCTGCATCATGGTACAAGAAACAACTCCAAGCAGGGAAAGCGTTTGACACATCAGTTATGTATGGTCACCGGGACAGGGTAATGGCTCTGTATTACCATAAAGGTGTCATAGCAACAGGTAAGTTAGCTATCAGCCAGATTAGCTAGATGCTTCATATTACCATAATCTCCCGCGTATAAGGCGCGTCTTATACGAGAGCTTTTCGTTCTTTCTGGATCTGCAAGGGGGAGATCAAGACCTTCATTTTGATTTCTTACACTCCCATATAACCTAATCAGCTGAATATGGGGTCTGGGGGTCCATGCAACACATAGGTTTTTGAATTTTCAAAATCCATTCAGTAGAACAAAAGTTATGAATCTTCTATTTTTCTGGTCAAATCTCTAAACTCTGGGTGCGCCTTATACGCGGGCTGCGCCTCATACGCGGGAGATTACGGTAGAGTAAATGGTACTCCAGTAATTTCTTATGAAAATTTGATGAGATGAAGGCCTTTAAATTATATAGTTCAAAATACCAAATTTCTTCCACTTAAATTTTCGGCTTCCTGCTATGTGTACAACTTGCCTCTTTAGACCACCCCAAAAAAACAAGTTGGTCTATTATGGATCGCCCTCTCAGGCTCTCTTTATTTTCGGAAATACATTTTTTTTTCTTTGAAAAAAATCTTGTCTACTGATTTCGCTCGCCACAGTTTCTACAAGTTTTCTCTTTGTGATGTTTGGCAAAATTTTTGAAAAAAATAAAATTTGTGTGCTTGCCTCAATTTCCCAGCAAGGAATCCATTGGACCAACTTATTCTTTTGGTGTGGTCTTACCTAAACGGCACCTTAACAGTCATTATTCTACTATTTCTCTTTAGCTTAATGTAGAATCTCCATCATCTAACAATCTATTTGAATCCACAGGATCAGATGACCACACAGTGCGGCTGTGGAACTGCGCTACAGGAGTGTGTTCCAAAATTCTCCACACCCACTGCACGGTAGCCACAGTTAAATTTGACGAGTCGCGTATTGTTACTGGCTCATTCAACAGTAAAGCGAATCTCTGGGATTTACAATCAGGCGAAGCAGTCCAGGAGTATGTGGGACATTTAGCGGCAGTATTTTGTGTTGACTATGATGTCAAACTGGGTGTACTGGTCACTGGTTCAGCTGACAACTCTGTCCATGTTTGGTTGCTCTCCTGTGCTGAGTGCATCCTCGTACTTGGCCCCAATGACCAAAACCCTAATGACACCAACCTGTGGGTTACACAGGTCAGTACACTTGTATTTGGACCAACTGTTTTCTCAATTCATGATAAGCTTTCACCTGCTACTGTGAAAAGACACTACAACTACCTACAAGTTATTTATAGGCTTACCATACCTTAGACTTTTTATGAGCGGACTTACTAAATTGGGGAGTTCTGATTTAAGGGCCAGGTCCCCATCTCACATTTATTTTTGCCATTTTATTACAAGGCCCTTACAGTTTATTCATTTATTAATAATGAGAATATCTTTTTGATTAATCTATTGATATTCGGGATCGTTGATTTAAATGCTTTTATCTTGTTAGGTTTGTCTCCACTGGACTCCAGGAGAGAGGGAATATAGTGTGGTAAGAAGAGATGAACACGCGATACGTATGTGGCGCATGTCAGGTGGTCATTCAATTATCATAGACAAGTCACAAGAGCTGATGGACCCGGAGTACGGCATTCTGCTATCAGGTAACCCAATTAGCAGTGGGCTTACATCTCAAACTAATTAATAGAATTCCAGGCATTCAAAGTTTAGCAAAAATAGTACAGAAATTGTAAGGTTAGATGTAGTATAATGTAATATAAAGTCGCTATCTTTTATGTTTGAGATAGAAATTGATAAAGCTACATGTAATGTAAAATTAAAGGAAATATCCAGTTGCTGGGTTATTAACTTGAGTTATTAGTGACTTTGTTCCTCCTTTTACTTATAATATTAGGGTTGCAGGTGTGTGGTCCATTGGTGACTTATGCCATGTACCTGGGCCCCAAGTACTCAGTGCTCCAGCTGGACCTGGATAAACCAGACACACCCGTCATCATTACCCAGTTTACCTACCATGAAAAAATGCCACAGGTAGGAGGTGGTACTGGTTTTAAAACACAATGCTATATATGATTATGCTGTAGCCCAAAATAGGATCTAGAATCGGAGATATTAGACAAGATGTACTCAGTGAAGGATTATGTGTGTTTCTCAGGAATGCATAAATCCTTATAAACACGAGATCTGATAGAGACGTTTACCAGTCACTATCTTACGATATATCACAGATCTAGGCATAAAATTACCAAAGGTGTAGACAACATTTTTAATCAAATTCATACATTTTGTCTTCATCGATGACAGATGTTCCTGGGCAGTGGTCGTCATTTTACCATTATGCTACATGCTGCTTTTGATGGAATGGGAGGAAGTTCTGAGATGACCATCTTAAGTAACATAACCGGGGAGATGGTCGCCACCACCCCAATGCCATCTAATTACAGGTAACTTTTAACATCATTGTGAACATAAATGTATAGTAACACTATTGTAGCACCTTTCATGCAAGGTGCACCTAACATGAAAGCCACCACTCTTGGCACTGTGGACTTGCTACAAGCCGCACTTTGGCTTTAATAACTGCACCCTATTAAAGTGGAGGACGTTCACCTGGGGATTGACTTATCTAAGTTTCGATTGATACTGGAGGTTATAGTTTACTCTGCGCAGGTAGATGTGTCACATTTCTATAGCTGTGGCGAGAGAATAAACTGTTTAGTGGGCAAATTGGTATTTGGTAAAGCGCTGGTTCCACAGACCTAAATCGGTCGGATTAGCACTAATCTGACCGATTTTTTTCTATACTTTTGATATATTATAAATCGTCGGATTAGGGCTATTCCGACCGATTGTATGGCTGTGGAACCAACGCTTAAAGGGCTAAATTAGTAGGCTCTGGCTATATATAGGAGTCTAGACCCATAGCCGGTGGGACCACCATTTTGAATTTCGCTGGTTGAGGTACATGTATAACTCACTGATAAGATATACCATGATGGGTACCTTGTCCCTGGGTAAAACTGGGTAATATTTCCAGGGGCATGATCCTCCCATATTATCAGTGAATGTTGTAAGAACCAGTTCCAGTCCCGCTTGTAGCCAATATAGGTACGCCCTCATAGACCTTATATTACAATAAGACGACTCTTTATATATTTACCATAGGCCATCTAAGCGAGGTGCAACCTACACGCTAGGAGAGCGCACATGGCTGGACGGCTTCACACCCAGCTCTCACCTCGGTGTGCATCTTGTTACCTGTCTCCGAGACAACGGTATCCTCCAACTGAGGTGGCGACAGTTACCAAGCAGACTGGAGTCAGACTCAGATTCCGCAGATGAAGGAGTATAGTGGGACTTAATATCAGGGTTCCCACTATTTATGGATCATGGTTTTAACTGACTTTTAACTGACATTTATCGACTTAACTGACCAAATAGCGGATGATTTACGGTGCCCACGAAAATTTTTTATCCGCTCTCATGCACGAGCAGTTCAGAAATTTTGTGAATTCGTGTGGAATTTGGCAATTAACCCCATAAATTTGTCAAAATTTCATTTTTAACTGACTTTTATCCAAAAATATTGTTTTAACTGACCTTTAAAGAAAAATAGGTTTAACTGACTTTTAACCAGAGATGCCACTCACTGTCCGACAAAAACCAGGAAAACTGAACTTTGGACACATTTTCCCAGGAATTTAACACGATTTAATACAGAATTCTTAGAATCAAAACCAGGAATTCCTGGTAAATCAGGAAAAGTGGCATCTCTGTTTAACTGACCAGTGTGAACCCTGAATATACATGTAACTGTATTGTATTAATTGTATTAAGACATTAATTATACTACAAAAGAATTGGGATCGCTGTGCCAAGATCTATTCTTTGATCATACATGTATGCCTTCTGTGATTCCGCGCCCACTAGATATATCGGTAGATTTTTACGTTAACGGCAGGTTTCAAAAGAGCATTGGTCTTCTACACACTTGAAACTTCCCTCAGTAAGAGTCTGTCCACTTTAAGGGCTAGAGGCAAGGGCCCTAACCAAATTACAATGTGATATATCCTGGTGCTATATATCACAATGTGGTACATGTTTTGTATGAACTGTGATGATGACTGGTTTATAGGGTTGCTAATTGTGTTAAAATGTAAATTACCGTAAACTCCCGCGTATAAGACGCGTCCTCTACGTCAAACAAATGCCTTGTGCGTCTTATAGGATGTACTGAAATTGGGGGTGCGTCTTATACGAGGGGTAATTTTACTATAGAAATGTACTAATCTTACAAATTCCATCCTTAAAATGTGCGTCTTATATGTGAAAATGCCTTTGCTGAGTTTGGGGTGCGTCTTATACGCGCAATGCGTCTTCTACACGGGAGATTACGGTACCTGCTGGGATTTTGATAACATGATTAACATCTCAACATGCAAATCAAATCAGACTAAGTTCTATTAAAGGGCCGAGTCATTATAAACGTCATGGGCGGGGGGCATTTAAAAACAAAAGACCTTGCCGCACAGGCTTGCGAATAGGTGGTAATTTGTGAACCTTCTGAATTTGATTTCATGTATTCTTAGATATATGAAGAAATTCATTAAAGATGGTATTTGCTAAAATATATTTTCTTGGTGTTTTGTATTCATAACAAGACCGAGATAACTTCGGGGTCATTTTTGGCGTTTATTACATTCACACAAGTCTACACCATTCAATATACCTCACAAGTCACTATTGTCGTAACTCAACATTCAACCCACAGTATTCAATTCGTCCATAACGAAATCTTATACACATCTGTAACACAATACTAAAACACACGATTCACTCCCCTTTATATTCAATCCTCATTTATATTTATGAAAAAAAAAAGCAACTTAAAAATGTATTCTTGCATTTATTGGCCTCTTTTGCGAGGGCGGCAATTTGCCTGTAATTTTAAAGTAAACAAAAAAGAGGAAGTAAAAACTTGGATAAGTTTGAAAACAATGTGTATTATTGAAGTTCAGCAGCATCGCTGCTCAAGTGTAATATCTCAGCCAAAAAGCCGGTGAAAGTGGATCCTTCAACCAGTGTTCACAACTACGTGCCCAAGCTATACTATTCACATACCGTCCTTGCATATAAGACGCGGCCTATAGACCAGAATTACATCTGCGTCCTATAGGATTCATCCCAACTCAGGGTGCGTCCTATAGGCGAGGATTTTATACTACAGAACAGTATCAAATGACCAATATTTAATGCCAGGTCAGTCCTTTAGCCGAGGGCCGTTCTATATGCGAGGATGTACGGTACTACAACTAAATAATGCTCGATAATGCCATGAAAATAAAGCAAAGAAAAACAACAAACAAAAAAAAGGAGCTCTCAACCGTAGGTACTTCATGCAGCCTATGTACCATGCCTGCCATTTCCAGGCAAAAAAAAAAAAAAAAAAAAAAAGAGAAGAAAACTGTTACCGGTAGTTGCCTTTTGACGATGCGCATAACATGCGATATAAAGTGTATATGGCTCTGTGCTCACACCTTCAGTTTCAAACTTTACTCCCGACCCCCAATATAAGTCATGAAATGAGATCTCATTGGATCTGAATGAATCACATGAGTGGTCCTGGCGGATGAAGGGGTTGGGGACTGACAACCATCATACAGAATACTCATGTCACCAACGTGTTGAACGAGATCATGTGTATTAGTAATGAATAAAATGTGACAAATGAGGGCACATAGGTCAGGACACGGATCAAGTTATATCTCACATTGAACGTTTTCTTTTGAACACAATATTCACAGCTGTATCCACCATTTGAAGATGAATCAGGGATGTGATTTCATTTTGGCCAATGTGTAGGAACGTTTTTCAGACAACATCGCTGGGGCTCATTTGGTGCTTCACAGCCTCAAAATAACAGACCCCCCCCCCCCTTCAAGTGAAGGAAATCCTACAGATGTAGGAGAAATCACATCCCTGATACATGGACCATTTTATCTGAACAGAATGTTTGGAGAATATATAGATGACGCACCTCCCTCCCTCTATATGGGTTTGAATGGGTATTTAAGCCGCGTCTTATATACGAGAATTTAAGGCATTGGAAAGATGTTATCCGTTCTTTACAAGTTTCCCAGATATTGAGGTTATACAATGAGTAATGTGATAGCTGCTGTCGGCAAGAAGACGTTTTAATATTTCCACATTATACAGGCAGTAGTTAATATAACACGCCCGTTTTACGTCTTTTTATTTGTCATACTTAGTATGACAGCTTGAATCTACACTTTTCACATTCTTATATCCACGAGCGATCGAATAAGTACCGGTACTCTATTATCTAAAACTATGATTGCTATGGGGGTAATCGTAATCTCTTCTCAAGGTTTAGAACATCTTAGGATCTGTGTGTTCAGCAAATGCAACTTTGGCAATGTTGTCAAATCTTGAAGATAAAAATATTCATAACTCTGTTTCGGAGTTAGAAATACGAACAAAATTTACAATATTACATAAGTTAGAACTCAGCCATACAATAAAAGTCCAAAGAAACATTAGGCAAATACTTCTAAAGCATGTAACCAATAAGAACCATATTTGAGGCTAGTAGCCTTGCCAATCAGACTACTCTATATTGCTCTATAATACATGTTATACATTAACAAAACCTAAACCCATCACTGTGTGTCATATTAACGGGAGAACTAGCTACTGGAGAATGTGCAGTGAAATGATAACAGAAAAAGATATATTATATTCATTTTAAACATGAGTATTTTGGTTCCAACAGTTTTAGCTTGATTTTTAAAAATCAAATTCGACATTTGCAGCGACTTACAAATTTCATACTTCAGCTGGATAGTGTAACATTCTTGTAGGATATTGGTCTTGGTGTCACAGTATTGCTCTTCATACAAAATCTTTTTCCTCTACATTATATGCTTGGCTAATAAGGTTATACTTTACACAATAAATGAACCACTGCATGTGAGTACATGGATGAAAAACTGTTGATTTAATACCCATTCTTATGGCAATCCATTCTCCAACACTTCTGCCAGTTCATAATGTGTCCTTCATGTTGCTGTAAGCCATAGTATTTCAAAGCATTAAGAACATTTACAATCACTAACTTAGAGAAGAAATAGAGCTACAGAAGTCAGTCAATACGTGGTGACCGTGTTGAACTTGAGCGCTGTCGCTCTCCTCCGTTCCGTGACCGGAAGACGACGACTGGTGGTGGTGACTCTTCATCAAAGGGGTACACAAACCGAGCGTCTTTCTGTTATAGAAGAGGATGTTGTAAGTTAAATTTAGGCTTTAAAGCTGAAGGTATAATGCATGTAACATAAAGGATTGAATATCTAATGCCTTTATTGAAGATACACACAACCCACTCTTCATAATCAACTCAAACTAATAAGTCACTATTGTAAGAACCTACCGTATATATAAGCCACGGCTTAACAAAAAACATAGCAGCTTATAGGTTCTTCCTGAACTCAGGGTGCAGCTTACAAGAGGTTTTCATACTAGAGAATAGTCCTCAACTTGAAATGTTCATGCTCCAGGGGCGGCAGGTTTTACAAAGTAAGGGATGTGGATCATGTGTGGCTGCAGCTTACATATATACGTGGGGTTTCACAATAATAGAAAAAAAAAACATTAAGGCTTTTTATTTTTAAATATACCAGTTTTACCATTTTAAAGTACACATAATAAAACCGTAGTGTTGTAGATTTTAATAGAATAGTAGAGAATCGACCTGTGAGACATAGCGCGTCAACTTGTAATCTTGTGTCTAGTGATAGAATAATAGGAAAGCTAACTTCAAAGGCAATTAAAGGTTGTACCATCTGGCTCACCCTGTAACTCTTGTGCTGCCTTGTACTACTAGGTCTACTACCGAGAAGTTCTGCCTGCCCATAGATGACCACTACAAATGGTAGAGGTGGGCATGTTCAATGACCCAGAACCATATGCACCAAGGACCCCAGAATGACTAGGGTTGTGTGTGGCAGTCTTACCAACCCCAACAGCATACAGCTGGTCACAACCCCCTCCCCACCAAACTGGTAACCCCCTCCCCTCTGTAGACAGGGTACACCAAGTTTAGCATTTGTCTCTCCATAGAGATTTATAGAGATTCTAAACAGTACATATCTTCTTCAAATACAGAATATATGATCCAAATGTACCATAACCCCGTGAGATGAAACCTTTAGTACATATATACAGCAATTTCAGACCACAGAATTATCAGATAAAGCCTACAGAGATGTATTGGTGAATCTTAATTTTGTCTTATGCTAATCTTCCATAGAGCTCCAGGAGCTGAAATGTCTAATCTAATCATAAAACCCAAACTAAACATATATCACAAAAACAAGTTATCTACCATTAGTACATACATATGCTGATAACAATGCCTCAATATTGTGCCAAAATAGTCCATAGGAGAAGAACAGTGAACGAAAATAGAAATCAGGGCTCCCCTATCCCTTACACCGTGGCGACTCTGAACCATTGACTAGTCTACAAGTCTCAAAATGTCTAAGGATAGGGCATTGCCCTAAAATGATCTATGGGCAACTGTGTTCTATGTGCTATGCTAAACTATGCTTTAACTAATTGCTGACAAATAGTGAGTATTTACTGACATATATTGAATAGTTGCTCACAAATACTGCATTATTACCGACATAGGAAGAGGTACTGGCATATATTGACTGAATGCTGACAAAAAGTGAGTAAAATATTGATATTTATTGACTAATTGCTGACAAATTGTATGTAAATACTGACATGTGTTGACTAATTTCTGATATTCAGTGACTAAGTACTGACATATCCTGAATAATTGCTGACAAAGAGTGAGTAATTACTGACATAGCCTATATTGACTATTTCTGATAAATAGTAAATAATTACTGACATATATTGATTAATTGCTGTAAAAGAGTGAGTAATTACTGACATATATTGACTAATTTCTGATAAGTTGTGAGCAATTACTGACATATATCGACTAATTGCTGACAAAAAGTGAGTAATTACTAATATATATTGAATGATTGCTGACAAATAGTGAGCAATTACTGACATATAGAATAATTGTTGACAAATAGTGAGCAGTTACTAACATATATTATAAGTAACCCATCAAGGCAGAACACCCCTCCGCGGGGGATTTTTAATTCCCCATTTGGCCACCAGGGGGCATTGGAGGGGCAAAATCACTCTGAAATCATTATAAAAATATATTAACATAATTTTTGATGCAGAATTCAATGTTCTCATTTAAAATGCACCATTTTCGTTAGAAATGGCCCATATTTTTCATGAGAAATCAACTGATATGCCTGTTCCTGGTTGCCATGGCAACCATTCCAATAATCAAAATTTGTAAATTGCTATGCCAATTTTTGGGGGTATTGACCAAAAACCCAAAACTGAAAACAAAAATGGAAAATTACTTGTGGATCAAAATCTGTGATAAAAATCACCATATCTATATGTATTTTTATGAAAAAGGCTGAATAATTGTGTTTTTAGATATAATTGTGTTTAATAATGCATTTAGAGCTTAATCATCGATTTCAGATATGAATAACAACCCATGTTCAAGGAGGGGTTCTGAAATAACTACTAGGAATGTTTAAGCCAATGATGTCTCATTTTAAAGATCTTGAAATGAACTTTGATAATGAATTTCCCTGCAGAGAGGTGTTTTTGCTTGCCTGGTCACATATATTGACTAATTGCTGACAATTTTTGAGTAAATACTGACATATTTTGACTAATTGCTAACAAATGGTGAGTAATTACTAACATATATTGACTACTGATATATTTTTACAACTACTGACAAATAGTGAGTAATAACTAACATATATTGACTAATTGCTGACAAATAGTGCATTATTACTGACATATTTGGACTAATTACTGACAAAAAGTGAGTAATTACTGAAAAAAAAAGAGTAATTACTAACATAAATTGACTAATTGCTGACAAACAGTGAATTATTTCTGACATATTTGCTGACAATGCATCATGCTATCCATAAAAGTGTTAACTGCACATCAATGCCTTGTCTATCAATAAAGGGCTGACTGTGCATCAATGCATCATGCTATTCCTAAGGGGTTAACTGTGTATCAATGCATCATGCCATCCATAAAGGGTTAAGTGCATCAATGCATCAGGTTATCCATGAAGGGTTAAAGTGCATCAATAAATCTTGCCATTCATAAAGGGTTAACTGTGTATCAATGCATCATGCCACCCATAAAGGATTAAAGTGCATCAATGCATCATGCCATTCATAAAGGGTTAAAGTGCATCAATGCATCATGTTATCCATGAAGGGTTAAATGTGCATCAATGCATCATGCTGTCCATTAGGGGTGAAATGTGCATCAATGCTTTGTAACATCCATAAAGGGTTAACTGTGCATCAATGCATCATGCTATCCATAAGGGTTAACTGTGCATCAATGCTACATGCCATTCATAAAGGGTTAAAGTGAATCACTGCATCTTGCAATCCATAAAGGGTTAAAGTGAATCAATGCATCATGCCATTCATAAAGGGTTAACTGTGCATCAATGCATCATGCTATCCATAAAGGGTTAACTGAATCAATGCTACATGTCATCCATAAAGGCTTAAAGTGAATCAATGCATCATGCCATTCATAAAGGGTTAAAGTGCATCAATGCATCATGCCATTCATAAAGGGTTAACTGTATATCAATGCATCATGCCATTCATAAAGGGTTGACTGTGCATCAATGAATCATGCAATCCATAAAGGGTTAAAGTGCATCAATGCATCATGCCATTCATAAAGGGTTAACTGTGTATCAATGCATCATGCCATTCATAAAGGGTTAACTGTGTATCAATGAATCATGCAATCCATAAAGGGTTAAAGTGCATCAATGCATCATGCCATTCATAAAGGGTTAACTGTGTATCAATGCATCATGCCATTCATAAAGGGTTAACTGTGTATCAATGAATCATGCAATCCATAAAGGGTTAACTGTGTATCAATGAATCATGCAATCCATAAAGGGTTAAAGTGCATCAATGCATCATGCCATTCATAAAGGGTTAACTGTGTATCAATGCATCATGCCATTCATAAAGGGTTAACTGTGTATCAATGAATCATGCAATCCATAAAGGGTTAAAGTACATCAATGCATCATGCCATTCATAAAGGGTTAAAGTGCATCAATGCATCATGTTATCCATGAAGAGTTAAATGGGTATCACTACATCATGCCATCCATAAAGGGTTAACTGCACATCAATGCATCATGCCATTCATAAAGGGTTAACTGTGTATTGATCCATCATGCCATCAATAAAGGCTTAAAGTGAATCAATGCATCATGCCATTCATAAAGGGTTAACTGTGTATCAATCCATCATACCATCAATACAGGCTTAAAGTGAATCAATGCATCATGCCATTCATAAAGAGTTAACTGTGTATCAATCATAAGGGTTAAATTAATGCATTAATGTTTTGTGAAATCCATAAAGGGTTAACTGTGCATCAATGCATCATGCTATCCAAGAAGGGTTAACTGTGCATCAATGCATCATGCAATCCATAAAGGGTTAGAGTGCATCAATGCATCATGCCATTCATTAAGGGTTAACTGTGCATCACTGCATCATGCCATTCATAATGGGTTGACTGTGAATCAATGCACCATGTCATTCATAAAGGGTTAAATGTGCATCACTGCATCTTGCCATCCATAAAGGGTTAAATGTGCATCACTGCATCTTGCCATCCATGAAGGGTTAAATGTGCATTAATGCATCATGCTATCTATAAAGGGTTAGATATGCATTAATGCATCATGCCATTCATAAAGAGTACTGTGAATCAATGCATCATGCCACCCATAAAGGGTTAACTGCACATCAATCCGTCATGCTTTCAATAAAGGGTAAAGTGCATCAATGCATCATGTCATTCACAAAGGGTTAACCATGCATCAATGCATCATGCCATTCATAACGGGTTAACTGTGCATCAATGCATCATGCCATTCATAAAGGGTTAAAGTGCATCAATGCATCATGCCATTCTTAAAGGGTTAAAGTGCATCAATGCATCATGCCATTCATAATGGGTTAACTGTGCATCAATGCATCATGCTATCCATAAAGGGTTAAATGTGCCTCAATGCATCATGCTATCTATAAAAGGTTAGATGTGCATCAATGCATCATGCCATTCATAAAGGGTTAAATGTGCATCAATGCATCATGCTATCTATAAAGGCTTAAAGTGAATCAATGCATCATGCCATTCATAAAGGGTTGACTGTGTATCAATGCATCATGCCATCCATAAAGGGTTAAAAGTGCATCAATGCATCATAGGGAAGTATGTGCGGCCCCTGGACAGCCTGCTAATCCTGTAAGGATCACAGTGTGAATCAATGCATCATAAACCCTATACACTGCCCTATGTATACCCCTATAGAAACAGACACCAGTGCATTAAAGGGTTAAAATGGATTTTCACAGCTATATCCAGGGTGAGTAGACTTTCTTTGTCCATGCACTAACAGCCAATATTAAAAGGATAGGTTGGTCCCTGTGCAACCCTATGTGTAATCCTATGAGTAAAGAAGGGCAATATGTGGCTAGGCTAGAGACTTGGTCATGACAAGTCTACACTAGAAGGGCGATTCAACATCGGTGAACATGGTTCTTGTAACTATTCTATGGTCTGTCTAAGACCATAGAATAACTAGTAGGACTTAGAGTCGCCGCGCTAATTATGGAGGTGTCAAGACCACTTACTTTACTCAGGATAGGTTTTGGTAGGGCAGCAGATTCTGGTGACGATGGACTGGACTGACCGTCGGTCGGGGAATCTGTCTCATCAATCTCCACCTCGATGTCTTTATTCCATGATAACCGGCGGGGTACATGGGGGCCTGGAAACAATGAAGGTAGAGGACAAGTGCTCAGTGTATTGAAAAAAAGGGGAAAACAGAAATGGGTTAAGCAAATGCTACTTTATTCAACAAGCTGATATTACACGGTATCAACCGTGGTTTGCTTTAGACAGCACACGGTATCAACCATGGTTTGCTTTAGACAGAAATATCTAATAATATACCACCAGCTCCCCCTATGATAAGCTACAAGTACTTTAAAGACAACACTTGCAGATATTCAAACTAATACTTACTTTGTGGGTTCTGTCTGATGAGCATAGCGCGTCCTTTATGAAGCACCTTGACCGTGCGCTGTGAGTTACACAGAGTGTGCAGCTGTGTCACGGCCTCCAACTCTTTATCTGACTGTTAGGTCAACAACGAGAGTCAAAGTTTTACATTCAGCTCTAACTCAAAAGACTAAGTAGTAGTACCATTCATACATTATGACCTGTTGTATAAAATATGTGGGGGCAAAAGGTCATATCGTATTGTGCGTAAAAAAAGTGCCGAGCCCATGTTAAGCCCGAGTTTTATTACCATATTTTCATGACCGTTGGAAACATAATTAAGAAAGACCACCACTTAACCATTCTATGGAGTACTTCTGGACTTCTGGTGTGAAGAACAATTTAGGTGTGAATACTGGGGGTGGGGGTAGGTACTTAGGAAGTCTGATGTAAGTAAGGTATGGTAAGAAATCAGGTCAGATTTAATTGATTGGAATATTAAACTAAAATGACACTAATGTTGATACTCAATATTACCAGGACACAACAATTTACCTGATTTGTAAATGTACAGGGCTTCTATTTTCCCATATAGCCGTCCCTACAACTTGTATAAGGAAAATACAATTGAGCAAATTTTTTCCAGAAAACAGGAAATCCTGATAAAACCTGAAGACTTCCATCCCTGAGCAATGAACAGGGACCTGGTACTCAGTACACAGCTTGAGGGGGGGGGGGCGCCTTATTGTAATGGATTTTCCAGGCATATTTTCCAAATCAAAATAATTTTCTATGAAGTCCTTTAAGTGGTATAATCAACCAGAATTCGCAACTCATCGAATAAGTATTTTATATTTGAATGTGTGAAGCTACAGAATTGAGTATACGCTATATAATTTTGCACATACGGTTCAATATTAAATCCGACAGTTAGAACAAACCAACAACAGAATCTATACCATAATTTTTGCTATTTTCCCCCACATAGAAGTCTATACCATGCTTTTTGCTATTTCCCCCCACATAGAACATTATTCAAGGCGAACTAGTTTCCATAGAAAGCAAAACAGTAATGAATACCGTATTCATTCTAATAAGCGCACATGCTCTAATAAGCGCACACCCCCTCCTTTTTGGGCCCCACCTTGGTGTAAAATCAGTCAAATGAAGTGTACATGTCAAGATTTTTAGGGCAAAAACAAAGATTTGGGGCTGTTGGGGGAGCGCTTATTTGAATTAATTCTTGTAATAAAGTTTTGAGCATCTTTCAATTGATTTTCCGCACATGTGCGCTTATTAGAACGAATACGGTATATCAATACATATTGAAGCCATGACACATTCTACATGCATCACTTAAATGTAACAGTGAAAATATTATTAAATAAAGCAGCAAAATTAATGGTATAACTGACCAGGGCAAGCGTTTGTGTGTTGCTGAACCGTTGTTTGGGCAGGGTGTCGTAGGATATAGTGTTATTGGCACGTGGAGATTTGATGGTCGGGGAACCCTGATAGGCACAGATGGAGGGGTTCAACATAGGATTAAGTTAAAACAAAATACATAGAAACAAAGATAAATCCTCGATTATCTAGGTCTAACAGGGTTAAATGTTATATAGAATATTTATGAATGAAAGATGGGTTATTTGTAAGGACTTGTATGATTAGGCTGCATAAAATCGATTTTCAGCTTTGCGGACACTTTTTGAAAAAAATGAAGTGAGGGAGGGAGGCTTTTTATTTTATTTGTTCTATGATATTTTGTCAATGAGGGAGGTAACTTTTTATTTTTTCCTTTATTTGAAACAATGAGGGAGGTAGATTTTTATTTTTATTATTTTCATGTTTAATTATTCTTGTATTATGCTGCTGTGGCTTTGATGTTCTCTCCATACCCTGCAAAATATGTTTCCTAATTATTCATCATGCAGAATATCAACCACTCTTTTAATCAATTAGCCAATTTTAGGATGAGATAGACTACAGAATACATTATAGAGATTCCAAAGCCGTTTGAATTATGAAAATTGATCAAGTAGAAGTACCACAATGGTGGTGAGGGTATATTTTCATTATTTTTTCAAGGGGTGCACATTTTTGTAGGTCATTTTTTGTACTATGATGATAAAAAGTGTCCATGAGGCCCTTTTTAAGGGATGAGGGCGCTGTCCGCAAAGCTGATTATCAATTTTATGCAGCCATATTCTGTTTTGGTATTGTTTGGAGTGTTGTCATTATTGTGGTTTGAGTTATTAAAGTTTATATTAATATTTCAAATGGAATACTTAACAAAAGTTCAGGATTAAAGATGATCATTAATGAGGTCTCGGGGGAATCGACGCACGATAATCGAGGAATTTTCGGTTTTAACCAAGGTATTTCTAAAGTTCAGATAAATTGTGTTCACACAAGATTCCAAGGATAGTTTGAATATGAAAATATACAATTCTTAGAAATAAATAAAATTCCATCAAGTTAAAGAGACATTTCTATCTTGAAGGGGAAAGAAAGGGAATGATCCGACATGTCAATAGTGTGTTGTGGTTGAACATAGTGCACCTTAAGGTTTCTTTAAACTTAACTGGTAAAGCATACATGCAACCAAAACTTTTACGATTAGAACTATTTCAAGACTTAATATAGGGTCAGTCATCAAGTGAAATATAAAATACATCAATGGTGTAAGAAATCCATGCGATTATATTCTAACATTTATGGAAACATTTTGGAACAGTTTTACAGATACGTCACAAATTGTACTTAAAAAAACTTAATCTGTTGATAACAATTGAAATCCAGTCAATGAGTATAGTCAATAACTCAACAATAAGATCTCCACGTATCATATAATTTTCTAAGAAAAGAGAGAGATGATAATAATGATAACGAAATGATAAAGGATAATATTCCCTCCTCGGGTGTGTACTATGTAGAGAAATCACAAACGTTAATGATGAAATGAATAGTGAAATCCCTTCAGAAACATACCCCCCCCCCTCTAAATTGAAATTTCATGACATCTCTTGACACCTTGCTTTTTCCTTCCCGTGCCTCACAATATGACCAGCATTTTATCTTAGTACTTAAAAAGTTTCATTTTCACTGATCTCTCAGTAAAAAGTGTAACATTTCGCTATTCCTTTCCCATTAGACTAGAATCACGAGTGTTGAAGCAACTGACAGCACAGGTAACTCGGAAAGCATCAGTCCGGCCATTTTGGATTTTGCCGTCAACTGGCTATATTGTTCTATCTGCCCAAAATGTTTTCAAATCATTTCTATTTATGGTTATTAGACCAGTCTGCATGGATCCATCTTCTTTTCTCTAAGCTCTCTTTTCTCTACGTTAATTTAATAACTGCCATGTTTGTATCGAAGTGAGATGCAATTGGAATTTCGTAAAAGTTGAGCCGCTCGGACAATTTTTGGCAAAAACATGCCGAGACGATTTACAGAGAATTATCGCAATAGAATGAATTTATTGCTATATTTTTAATGCATATACACAGAGAAATGTCCAAAAGAACCCTAGAAACAAGATTAACCCGCCTGAACCTGACACCCAAAATGACACCCCAATAGAAAAGCATTGAGTGCACCAAGCGTCTTAAGTTGGACTTCAGGTGACCTACTTTTTTTTTCAAACCTAAATATTACAATCTTATAAGAGGTAAATATTACACCTCCATGATCTTGAAAAAGTACACTATCACATGACAGGTTTCATTTCATCTCATACTTGATGGTTTTGATGTAATTTGAGGGTAAAGTCAACCACCTCCTCTCAGAAATGCTCACTTCCGGTCTTAAAAATTTCATCCGCCCCTACCTGTTTCTTAAAACTCGGCTTTCCGAGTTAATAACACATTAAAGGTACAAGATACAAGACACATATCATATCAACAACAAGCGTGCAAGAAACAGCACTCTTTTTTTTACCTGCTTGGAGATTAAGTCTTGGATCTTGCGCTTTTCTGCTCGGAGATTCATCATTTGTTGTCGTTTACGCTCTAGGACGTCATCCATGCTGAGACGAGGACTGGACTCCCTACTCCCTATAAAATTGTTTTATTTGGTTATGTCAATTAATGTAATCAACATTAATTAACTGCAAAGGGTTGAATGGTTGACCTATTCAATTTGGTATTCTCCTTCAAATACTCTAATGACAGATAGATCTTTATTAGGATATCTAAAGGTTTCCCAATGGAATGTGTATTCTTTACCATTGGACACCCAAAGTGTCGCCTCTCGCTCTTCCTAGACGAATTTTTAAAATCTATCTATTATATTAACATCACTCACTCTTTCAAACAACTAAGTACACATTTAGGATCACAACATCTTAGTCTAGCAGTACATGGACATATTTTTGTACAAATACACTTCTTTAATGGTTTATTTCCACAAACCTTATCCATTTTTGCCTGTTTTTATGGACCCCCAAAAGCGTCTTAATCCATGGTGGTGCCTATAACTCTTTCCGAGTTAATAATGTTAGCTTTCTATCTCTACTGTGTCCACAGTTTGCTTACCATTTGGTTCATCCTCTTGGAGATCACTCAGGTCAAACACGGGGGGTTCTTCAGAGTAAATATCATAGTCAGCATCACCGTGTTCACCTTTTGTGTACCTTGGGGTGCCTTTTGTAAAGATGGTTGGTTTCTCTGAAACATAAGTGATAGCTTTACCAACTTGACTGAGTATGTAAAACCTTAACATAAATACAATCGACATACCTTAATCTCTCGCGTATAAGGCGCACCTCGCGTATAAGACGCACCTAGAGTTTAAGAATATGCTCAAAAAATTAAAAAATTCATAACTTTTGTTCTACTAAATGGATTTTCAAAATTCAAAAAGCTACATGTAGCTACAGCTACATGGAACCTCCTATGTAATATTATTACTTAGGGGAAGTGTAATATATCAAAATGAAGGTCTTGATCTCCCCCTTGCGGATCCAGTGAGAACTAAAACCTCACGTATAAGACGCGCCTTATACGCGGGAGATTACGGTAATACTGGTTCTCTATCACAATCTAGCCACTGTGGTAATTTTGTTGTTATATTGTTTATTCATCCTGATTGTAGTGGGCTATTGCCTAAATTGATTTCAACCAGATATGATATTGTACACAATAATTTAGAAATTGGGAATATAATAACTAATGTCTTCCCTATATTGAACATACCTCCATTGTCAGTCCTTGGAGACCATGCCTCAGTATTGACGGAGTCGTCATCGTCACCTTCAGCTGTATCTTTTACTACTGCCTCAGCTGCATGGTGATTGGGTGTCCTTCCTGAGCCACCCCCTCTACGCATTGTCACCCTGGATGGTGAGCTGCTCGTGAACATTGGAGAACTCGTCACTTCACCATCAATCACCCGAAGCGGTGTGCCTCTCGGTTTGCCATGAGGTTGGCGTTTTCCCAACTGAGTGTAAGTTCTTTCTTGTGATAATGGTGTTTTGGGTGTTATAACTTGTCGCTGCGGTGTCCCGTGTACCCTGCCTGATGGAGAGGGTCGAGTGAACAAGGGCTTCATAGGAGTTGTCCTGTCTGAATTGGTTTTCTTGGCTGAGAGCCTCTGAGCAGAGCCCATACTTGAAGAAGTGAGTTTTTCTTTAGCAGGTGTCCCTGCTGATGGCAGTTTTTTGTGGACAGAACTTGGAGTTTTAGTGAGTGGGTTAGTGCCCGATGTCTGTACCTTATTGTTCGGTGTCCGGCCAGACATGGGGGGTTTACTCAATACAAGCTTCCGTGCTGAAACTGGGGATTTTGCTCTTGTCTTGGAATTTGACGTGGGCGTTTTTGATGCTCCCTTTGATACAGTTTTAGGGCTCACATGAATTGCAAATTTGTGCACAAGTGATCGTGATGCTGGGTTTCTCCCAAATGCAGTATGGAACCTGTGAACGTTAGGTTGCCCAATAACCTTTTTAGGTGGTGTGCGGGGAGCCTTAGGTTTTGCTGGTGTAGTCTTCACCTGTGTGCCCCACTTTTGGTTGTTTGCGAGAGCTCCTTCTTTACAAGCGTTACCCTCTCCAGACGGCTGCTTTCTTTTCGTAGGGTGGGATGAACACGGTCTGGGTTGTGGAGAGACTGAACTATGTGCTGTACATTTTTGTAATCCTGATGGTATTTCAACTGGTGGAGAAGGAGGGAAGTGGACCTCCAGGAGGGGAGAAAAGTTCTTTTCTGTGAACACAACGCTAGGTGAGAAAGAAGTTGCCTTTGGGCTATGTCCTTGGTCAGCACCGACAGTTGCCTTTGGGCTATGTCCTTGGGCAGCACCGACATATAACTCATTAGGTCTACTTGTACTAAGTAGTGGTGAGCCTGTGTTATGTATGAGGCGTGGACTGCTCCCATGGGACTGAGGTGATTGTGGTTGAGGAGAACTGAAGTTAATATCTAAGTTTTCAGTGTCCTTAGGGGCTATAGTGAGGGGTGAATCTGATTGTACTGGGAGCACCACCTGAGTGCCTGTTAAGAGCGAATCATCCAGTGCACACTGGCTACTTGATTCTTCTTCAATGTCTAGTTTACCAAATGATGCCAAGAGATCAGAGTCCATAATCTGTGCTGGCACCACTTGAGTTTCAATCTCAGGGGAGTCTGTTGGTAGAGTTGCATATATAGATCGATATCGCTTCTCGCTTCTCACAGCACCCGGAGATGAGATAGGTCCGCGGACACTTGTCACTGTATGTGTGGCTCCTATTCTTGTAGAAATCTCAGGCAGGGTTGGGTACATAATTGACGGTGAAGCTATTCGGTTATTGCTGGCCACAACAATTGTGTTATCGATGCGTCTCGGCATCAAGTTACTGTCAGTATTAACAGCAGCCAATGCTGCATCACGATGAGGTGTAAACAACTCTGCGACTGAGCTTTCTGCGAGCAGGTCAATAATATCATCCACATCAAGTTCAGGTAATATGTCCTCTAGCTCCTTGCTGTCAGCTGCTCGCGCTACAATTGTGTCGATGGCTAAAGCTCTGTCATCTGTCAGATTGGGAAGAATCTCCTGCTGTGGTAGCGAATCAAGTGTAAGTTCTGAAAGATCACCAGCAACTTGGTCAAGTGAAATATCTGATTCAACTGAGTTGCTGTTGTTTCTATTCAAGAAACGAATGGGTTGTTCAGTGTTTACAGTGTCTGAGTTGACTTTTAATCTCTCATGGTTTGAGCCTTCTAATTCCTTTGCTACAACAGTTGCATCATAACTGTGAGCTTTTAATGTGCTTCCAGTTTCTAACTGGTTCACATCAGTACTTAATTCACTGTTAGATCCTGTTTTAGAGGTGTATTTATCTGGTGGTGAATCCTGTGTACATAACTGGGAGCTAGTAGCCTTTGATTCACCTGACACAACCTGAAGCTTTTTGAATTCACTTTCCAATTTGGCACATCCATTTTCATGGGCTGTCTCAGGCAATTCTTCTTTTGCTTCATACGTCCCATTCTGCTCCTTCGGTAGATCAGCTTCATCTTCATTTGTGACATCAGTGATTTTGACTGTATGTCTATCTTCAGATTCCTTCAGCATTCTTTCAAATGACTCCGGCTTTCCCTTTGTATTAGGGTTGTTATCTGGTCGTTGCCGCATCTTAGCGAGTGCGGCTAGGAAGGCAGTCCTTTTATCAAGCACTCTCATCATGTTCTCAACAATCTCTTGGTTGCTCATGTCATCTTCACTGTTGTCATCGTCAGATGAGGCCGGTCCACTGGATGATGACACGTCATTGGGTGCGGATGGCATAAGTAGTGAGCAGTCGGGTTCCTCGTCTACCTCGTGTAGGCTTTCGTTGATAACCTCGGTGATGAGGTTCTCCATCTCTGCACTCCCCTTATCACTATCAGCTACCTGAAGACTAGAACACCTGTCAGTGAGGCAAGCCACCTCCTTCCCTGTAGTCTCTGCTGCAGTTATAACTGTATCAGCCCCTATTATACTCTCAGTAACTCCAGCATCTTTCTCTACTGAGGGTGAAGGGTTTTCAGGCTCCACCTTGTTATCTTTGTCTGCTGGTTGATCTTCGGATGGAGTTTCCCCATCTTCTTCTTGGTCTGATTGTATGGTCTCAGTATGTAATACATCAGGCACTGTCTCCCCATTACTGCCATGTTCAAGTGATAGTTCTTTACATGTTTCTATGTCAGCTGTGTTTAATCTGTTGCTTCCTGTTTCTTCATTTTCACCGACTGTATTCAGAGTCGGTTGGACCATGGTGTATCGCATCAGTCTGCGGTCTCTGCGGAACCCAGGTACAAATACCGCTGTTTTCCGAGAGTTGAACTTTTTTGTTTTCTTAAGTTCCTTGTTTGTCACATCACCAAAGAAGACTTCCTCTTCATCGCTATTTTCACGACAGGCCAAGGGTTCCTTTATCCTAAAACAAAGAAAAACATGGACAATATTTAATATACAGAACATAAGTTCAGTTTTAGCAGCTACATTGTAAAATGATGATATGAGATGAAATAGAATGCAGATAATCTTGAAAAAATTCTAGTTGTACACAGCACATTCTACAATGCTAGTCCGCTTGTCCCAAAAATAAAAATGCAAATGTCTTAAAATGGAAGATGTCTATGGTCCTGAACTATTGGGATTAAGTACCCATAAATGAACTGGGATCAAAGTTTAACCATTCCGACATGGCAATGGTTTCTTTCATATACCGTATTCGACCTAATTAGCGAACTGTGCGCTTAGAAAATATCTAAAATGTATGTCCAGTAGTTAAGAGTTTAATTGAGCTTAAAAATCCGATAATTTGGGGTAATTTCTATTTTGAAAAATGACCAAAAAGAGTGGGTGTGCGCTTATTAGGGTATGTGCGCTAATTAGGTTGATACGGTAATTACATTTGGGCAAACTATGCCGGACTGAAGGTCCTGAGGTTATTCATGACAGGTCTGGACTTCATGGGTGATGAGTTATAGTCGACACATAGGATTCTCTGTAGTCTGTTTATAGATACTGTGGTCCTCCCTAAGTACCGGTATATAATAATCCCCATAGCAGCCAACTCTATTGTAATATCTACACCCAACTTATAGTACAGAATTGGCAAAGTGCTACCCTCTCTTGTCTGAATACAGCTGCCTGCCAAAGAATTTTCTTACAGCTATAAACACATAAAGTGCACTTATAGTGTCGACACTACATGGTGGAGTGATATACTGAGGTGCCCAGTAGGATGAAATCTCAGCACGAACAAAGTCCAAGCCTGATTTTGGTGCTATTATCTTATACATTATATGGAACCCACCTGTGGGTGTGGCATCTATTTCACAGAAGTACACATAACCAATGATCATTTTTGTAACACCCACATGGAAATCGTAACTGGATCATTGGTAAATTTATACTACCGTAATCTCCCGCGTAGAAGACGCGCTGCGCTTATAGGACGCACCCCAAACTCAGCACATGCATTTTCGCGTATAAGACGCACCTCTTAGGTACCAATTTTGTAAATCCAGTACTGTTCTATAGTAAAATTACCCCTCGTATAAGACGCACCCCCAACTTAAGAGTATGCTATAAGACGCACCAGCATTTTGTTTGGCGTAGAGGATGCGTCTTATAAGTTTATGCTATCTACACAATACGAGCATGATAAACCAAAAGAGGGTAGGCGAGCCTTGGTGAATGATAATAGAAAAAATAGAAAACCCTAAGACCTCATTTCGTCCTTATTGAAAACCAATCCATTATTCCTGAGGGCAGTGAGGGCCAGTTCTCATACTGTGTGTGTGTGTGGGGGGGGGGGGTGCCAGGTGTGTGCAGTGTACCGTGACAGTTGTACAGACAGGTCTGGGCAAGTCGCCAGTATTACCAGCACACCCATCTCACATAAAGACAGCTATGGTAGTAATACCGTAAAACCCCGTGTATATAAGCCTCACCCACGTATATTAAGCTGCACACTTAGTTCAGGGTTGAAAAGGTTCCAATTTATACTTCTCATAGTCTATATAAGTAAAACCCCACAAGTAAGCCGCACCCATAGTTCCTGGAGGTATTATATGGCTTAGGCCTAAACAAACAATTTGTTGTGTTCAGGAAACATAGCCCAAAAACAAAATAGGGTAGGTAGGTCGGATTTAAAAAAATTTTTTTTTAGGCCTATGGGCGCCAAAATCTGTTATTTTGGCCAAAAAAAATATAAAAAAAATAATGACCTTTTTAAAACTAAAAATATTGGTTTCTTTCAACAGAACTGCTTTCCTGACAGCGTGAGCTTTAATTTGATACCAAATATGCCTAGATTTTTTTGGGTATAATTTTGACATTTTTGGACAATTTCAGTAAAAAAAAAAAATTTTTTACGCCCCCGCCCTCAAACCAACCATCCCACCCCTGTTGATAAATAATGACCACTCCCTTAGGGTCGGGCCAAAAAGCTAGGGTCGGTCGGGATACATAAACACATTCTTTTTTTAGGCCTTATAATAAGCCGCAGCAGCCCCAGTCCACAAAAAGCGTTGCAAAACGTTTCAGAACGTTTTCCTCTGGCTCCTCACCATGGCAAATACGTTGTTTTTTTTACGTTAAATAACATTGTCAGAGTCTTTTTTGTTGAGTGGGGCAGCTTTAAGGGGTCTATAAGACATGGCTTATATGCGGGGTTTTACAGTAATTAGGGGCCTTCTGAAGCACTCAGTTTATAGGACGTTCTTCAAAGTTTTTAGGGTCAGAGCCCTGTTTTGCTAGGTAGGTCGGCTTACCTGAAACAAGCAATTTAATTTTTCACCTTGATGGGATCAAATAGTAACTATAGAGCCTATTGAGGTCCTTGAAATCTCGCCTCCTATCGCTCAAAAGCTTCGGCCAGTGTCTATTGATACCAGTCCAATAGCCTGGGATCAGCTCTATACTGAGATGGATATGTATTTCATTTCATTGTTTTATTGCTCCCTTTGATCCAGATAAGAATCTAATTGAAGTGAGATGTGTATTCACTCTCTGACTAATTCTAGGTGGTACATAACAGTACTGCCTGTGCTGGGAGAACTAGCACGCTGCCCAGGCATTGATGACGACTCAGATGAAGGGATGCGGCCAGCCCGTACTGTGTCGGGCTGGAGAGGGTGAGCCTGATTGCTCACAGAGTTAATGAAATAAATATGTATTCCAGTCTGCCTTTCTGACTATCTTTGTTGTGGAAAATAAGGGAGTGATCATTTTTTTAACAACAGGGTAGGGGGTGGTGGGTTGGTGTGCAGATGCAAGAGAAAAAAAATTGCCCCCTCCCTCTCGAGGGCCAAAAATCGCAAGCAAAATTGGCCTTTGGAGCCTGTGGAATAATTCAACAGATCAGCGGTTTGCCAGGTCCGGCGATTTGACAGATTTTGAAAAATTGTAGATTGAAAACTTGAAGGGCAATTCAACAGGACAGAGGGGACATTTTGACAGATTATGTTTTCTTCCCTCCCTGTCATTATTCAGTGTTTGTGCGCTTAGAAAAAGTATGTTTCACTGAAGATTCTGGTTGTTTACAAGGTACTTTGCACTTAATTGAAAAAAAGCCTACCTATGGAAAAGCTTCATTAGGGAGCCACTTCGCAATAGGTTTAAGGTAGTCTTTTCATGTATTTTTGGGTCTATAGGAAACCCTTAACCTACCCTCAACTGCTATGATAATGGGTTTTAATTTTCAGAATTGAGAATCATCCAAAAGTAGAGCGGATGTATGTAGAGAATTTACTGGTGTTCCTAGATACATACACACGCCGCAGGTATTGTCAAAGAAATCTGTCCAATCTTCCCAAAAATCTGTCCAATCGTCGTGTTGAATCGGCAATCTGTCGAACTGTCTGTTCCCACTTAGGCTTTGGCCCTATTAATGTGCAGGTGTTTCCACTAAAACAGATGGAAATTATTTTGTCCCTCCCTCCTGGTACTGTGGTAAGTGAGTGGTCATTATTTATCAATGGCGGGGGGGGGGGGGGTTGAGGGTCCGGCGTAAACTTTTTCTCTTGAAGGCGAAAAAAGACTGTGCGCTGCCTACTATATATCAAAATTTTTTTGACTGCTGTTGAGGAAGGGGGCGGGCGTAAATTTTTTTCAAGTGTCCATGCAAAACCCACCATCCCCTGAAATAAATAATGACCACTCCCTAGGGGTCCCTAGCCTAGGCCGGGGGGGGGGGGGTGAAAAACTTTGCCCACCTCCCCGAACCCCGGTCAAGCTCAAGGTGTTGAACAAATTATGCTGGTTAGTGGAATGATGACCCCAAGGAACGATGATCCCACGGGAACGATGATCCCATTTTCTCCTCCCCAGGAACGATGATCCCATCTTGAGGAACTATGATCCCACTTTAGAATATTTCTCATACCTTTAATGTTTGCTGACCCCTGTGCACTAGTATTTTATTATTTGTTGGTGATTAAGCATGGAAATTGATGAATAATAATGGCAAAAATGCCTAAAAATGTTCGAAATTTATGTGTTTTTTTTTTATTTGCTTTTTTCATACTCCAGGTTACTTGCATACACATTAGGCACAATAACAACAGTTCTTCATGAATTGTTGGTGATTTATGCATGGAAATTGATAGAAATTATGAAAAATTATTTCTGTATAGGCCTATAACTATAGGACTGGATCTATAATTGGAGTGATTTTTTTTTTATTATTTTTCTTATTTATTTCATATATTTTTTTATGTCATAGGGTTAGCGTAAGGGTGGGTAAAGGGCTATGCCTATGGACCCCTAAAGGCTAAACTGCACTGTAGTTCCTATTTTATATATATTTTTTACTTATTTATTTCATTTAATTATTGGAGACACATATCATTTACATGGATTAGCTATAGGATTGTTATGGATTAACAGCCAAACTGTGAGTACTGTACCTACAAACACATTAGCCTATTGTCACTATAGGACTCAGTATGGAGGCCTAGTGGAGCCGCCATATTGGATTTCGCTGGTTGAGGTAAAACCCACTGATAACACATACCATGATTGGTGCCATGTCCCTGGTTAACACCCACTTCCAGGGACATGCTGGTCCCATCTTATCAGTTCTTATCAGTAGGTGTCGTCAGAACCAGCTCCAGACCAGCTAGTGGCCAATACTGTCACTCAAATTCTTCTTAGATTTCCTGGAAAAATCTTCATCTAAATACGACTTTGTCAATAAAATGTTCAAGGATAAAGATACAAACACAATATGGGCATATTTACAAAGTGGGGCCATTATTTCTTTAGGATGGGATCATGGTTCCTCAAAAGGTGGGATCATCGTCCTGGGATTACGTTCCTTGGGATCATCGTTCATGTAATCATTTTGCCCACCCCCTTTAACTTTCAAGTCAAAGTCAAACCAACCACCCCCCCCCCTAGCTTAGAATTCTAAACTCTCATCTCTGTATGCTAAGCCTAAGGACTGTAACTATAGTGTAAGGCTTAAGCTACCCCCCTCCCCCGGCTTTGACTAGTTTGAGATAGTTGGATCGGCGCCCAACTCACATAACTATATTAAACATAGTGTCATTAGGTAGCGAAGTCAGGCAAATCACAGGTCGCATGAATTGTATCTGTCACTATGATAAACACATACTTTTAAAATGAAGATTTCTAAGCTCCTAATGATCAGAATTTTACATGGGTGGTATGGTTTAAAAGGGAAAAGTCTGATCTACACAATGGTGGGTAAATATCTAAGTTATTCTTTTATTCCATTATGTTTACAGCTTTGGACATTTGGGTAACATTTAGATTCTGTCACCTTTCCCTGCACAAGTAACTAGACAGCCTAAGTCTCTCTTGCAGAAATCCATTGATAAAGCTATATCTCAGTATAGATAGAAATAATGCAATATAATATCCAATTGACCAACATGTAGAGCTACATTTTGAAGGGATTTTGATAATTATTGAATGATTATTAATAGCAGGGCCGTCTTTCAAACTTGCACACCTTTGGATCAATTTTCCTAAATAAATATTTGCTACAGAAGCTAACAGAACCTACAGGGCTAATCCACAACATGTTATTCACCAGAATATTGTCAGCTTGTACAGCTACAAGGCTGCGATTTTGAATCTCATGCATGTGTCATACCAGAAAATTCATGAAAATAGTATTTTAAGTTCAGATTTCATCTCGAAATTAGAAATACTTATACAGCTAGAAATTGAATCATACACATATATGTTTTAATCTCCCAACATTCAGCTTTATAGAGGTACAATTAGTTAGTAAATTGGACCATGCAATCAAAATTTATCAGTAATTATGTACAGTGGTGTCCAAATCCCATGTGCCCAGTGCATGTTTAATGGTCTGGCTTATCTAAATATCTGAGCAAATATAGAGGGCGAGGAATGGCAGAATGAATTTCATATTTCCAAAATATAAAGCTGTATAAAAATACTTCTAATGGGCGTATCAACTTGATTTAGAAAGCTATGAATTGTAATTTTCAAGCTCTTTCATTTGATATATAACCCATGCATTTCTGTTGAAGTCCAAATTTTTGGCTGACTTCGCTACATTAGGGTCTCAGATCTGTGACTAATTTGAGACGGTGTCACTCACTGTGAGTAGCGATGGGCACCCAAAAATTAGATTAAGTATAATCCAATCGAAAATTATACCATAGAAAGAAGAAATCTTTGCCAACCTAATGCTTCTTGCTAAATTGGGACAAATTGCATCCCTCCTCCAATCACCTCTCTTCATTCTCTCCACAATTTGTGCAGTACACAAATAGGTCCACCAAACTATTAGCCTATCACGCACCTCCTCTCATAGACCCGGTGTTTGCCAATGGGTGTTTGCTTCCCCTCACGGCCATGTTCCGTGGACACAGCTCAGAGCTGCAAACTTGTGCTGACTTTCCCCTGACTTTCTTTTATGAAGATAAATAACATGTCAGGCCAAAAGGGGAATAATTCCCCGTTAATTTGGCACTAGTTTGACATTGATCTGCCCAGTAGAAACATCAGAATCTTGGTTTTACCAACAAGTGTTTACTGTCGTGCCTCCGGGTCCCGGCACCCCGGTCCCGCCGGTCGTGACAGAGAGGCCTAGGCCGAGGTCACTGCCGACTATTCCTACCGAACATCCACCCAACACTCCCCGCCTAACCAGAACATCCACCCAACACTCTCCGATGTTATTTGGTGCGTACACAGACAACCAGCAGTGTCCACGTACACGGGAGGGCGAAGGGAGGCCTGGGAGGGAAGCAAACATCGGGTCTATGAGAGGAGGTGCATGATAGGCTAATAGTGTGGTGGACCTATTTGCTACTGCACAAATTGTGAAGAGAATGAAGAGAGGTGATTGGAGGAGGGGTGCAATTTGTCCCAATTTAATTGTATTGCGGTTGGTCCTTTAATGGCGGGGATGGCCTTCCATACCCACGGGAAACCCTCTGTTGATAAACAGACGTCGTGAGCCTATCAGAAAATTCGTAGCTTCTACATCAGCGCACCAATGAACGACGCGCTGACTCAGTGACGCGCCGTCCTTGGATGCGGAGCGACGTGGACGGGGTAGCGGTCTAGGCATCAAATTAATCCTTAGGGTGTATATTAATCGATTTGAGTGTTATTCAGGCTGATATTTGATGGTAAGTTGAGGGGGTGCACTCTATTTAATTAGAGAATTTATTGAAATCATTCACTGCAAAACCCCCAAATTTGGGTATGTCCGCACTCTACGGCCGATAGCGGAAAAGTTAATTACATTGTACCACATCTCATGGCCCTGAATTAATGGGAAAAATGTGTGCCTACAAGAAAATAATAGTGGCTAAGCCCAGAAATGTGCATGCATATTTTATTTTTGCCAATATGCTATATAGCCTATAGGCCAACAGTGGAAAAATAATTAGTGTTTTGCAGCCTGCTTTTCACGGGCTCCCGGCGCCCATCCCTACAGACTCAGTGTACTACACTACAGTACAGTGACTGTAGTGTAGTACTCAGCCTGTGAGTGTGAGTGTCAGTGTTTAGAATTATCACTCCCTCATAATATACCAATAAGTCTATCTTACCATCTCTCCTCGCCTTGGCCAACTACTACAGCAGCTATCTTATCCGTTGTCAAGTCTACAGGTTGAAGCATTCCTTCTTTAAGTTTAATAACAGACGAGACGTTGGTTGTTTTGTTTTGATCGCCGTTTTCCATATTCGAGCGAACGGACGCACACGAATCAAATCCAACAACGTTCTCCTTGTCATCGGCATCCATACTGAGCACTTATTTCGTAGTCCTATGTGTGCACAACCTTTGTGTGATTGTATAAAACATTAATTCTGGCATTTGTGACGTAAATCGCCATGAATGTGACAGATAAACACCTGCAGTGCGGTAAACCTTTCAAACTCACGTTGATTTTTTTTTTCCGCGGCGATGGTTTCGCTGGACTCGACGGTAACCAGCGCAGGTGGATTTAGTTACATGTTTTGGCGAGAGATGACAGCACAATCGCGCTTGCACTGACATCTGGCGTAGAAAATTGTACTACAAGCACTGCCGTTTTCCCGCTGCTCTCAGAGTACACCGAAACCCGCTGGCGCTCTCCGTGCCTAGTGGCCGCTAGCGCTATATGGCACTGATATCACGTTATTTGGATCCGCCAAAAGTGGCTGGAAGTGGCTTGAGCCTCAAACCCCCTGTTTTGTTCTGTTTTTCAAAAGATGGCTTTCTCTTCCTACTGTTGAGTGGAAATGTATAGGGTTTGGACAAGAAAAAAAATTAGATATATAATGTATATCATATACCAATATTTAGTAGATTTTATACACAAAGGTTTGAGACTACAGGTGCTCAAATCAAAACAACCCAAATGCAAGGTCAAATTCTCAAGGCCATTTGTAACAGACTTTCAGGACATATTACTCCTTTAATTGTTGGAAGTAAACAATCATTTCTTATCTGGCTGTAGATTATTATCATAGAAGTAGCCTGGTAAGGTGTAAATGTTGTAGGGATATCTGTAATATGCCAAACTGGAATGTAAACAAACTCATTTCTACCGTACGGACCAACGGCAGCTGACGTCACGTGAGCACAGCGCCTTCTGAATCCAGGCGCTGTGAGACACGGACGTACTCTCAGAGTACCCTGAGCAGCAGAGTTCGGCGCGGGGCGTACGCAGACCGGAGCACCCGTGATTTGACATAGCGTACTCTCAGTCAAAGCACTTTTTGTTCCAAACCGTGGTGTAGGTTATAAATATAATATATTTTATTGACAGCAAAAAAGAGGTCATTACTGACCTATGTGTCATACATAAATGGTTCTTTACATATAGCATGTATATATATATATATATATATATATATATATATATATATATATATATATATTACTCCTAGCGAGGGAGAAACAGGAACAAGGTAGCCACTTGGGCCTGCGCGAATACGCCGGCCTATTTATTAACAATTTAACAAAGAAGAAAGAAAGAAAAAGAGAAAAAAAAAACAAAAAAAAAACAGACAGAGCTGAGGTAACTGAATGTCTGTGCCTGCCTGTGCAGGTGAGTGGAGTGACTGTCTGGGCCTGCCTGTGCAGGTGAGTGGAGTGCAGGTGAGAGGTGTGTGACAGGTAGGGCACTGGGTCACACAGGTGGGAGGTCCCCTAGTTACCAATACCCCGAACAGGGTATGACCGCTGGTCGGTACCATATATATATATATATATATATATATATATATGTGGAAAGATGGGGAGAAAGGGTCCTCCGAGGTAAAATGTAGCATTTAAAATTGATGTCATCAGCTTTAATATGAGGTATATCACTTGCAGATAGCCCTTCCTGTCCCGGAGATATGGCTTAATGAACATTGAATGATATACCATATCAATACAGCCAATAAGCTCTGTCATTCATGGTTTTGATTAAATCCTGCATCTAATTAGCATAATGATTTAAATAATCTATTGATAAATGACCAATTCTTTCCATACATTTGGCCATAACATTGGATGTAGAAATGGTATCTATGTGCAGTTTTCAGCATTACAATCCCTGTGAATCATTCTATGGACTAATGTCATTTTCTTTTTCTATTTGGAATGTTCTCTTCTTGCCATGGCAACACATTCCTATGAG
Source organism: Acholoe squamosa (assembly GCA_949317995.1). Taxonomy (NCBI): domain Eukaryota; kingdom Metazoa; phylum Annelida; class Polychaeta; order Phyllodocida; family Polynoidae; genus Acholoe; species Acholoe squamosa. The sequence goes on from OX439045.1 coordinate 26,594,459, forward strand.
AACCGTTATATAGGCCTTGTTTTGGATTCAAAACATTCCATTTACCTTCCAAATATAGAGGAAATGAGTGAAAATAGAACATTTTTGAGAAAATTATCTTTTTCTGTGTAAAAAAGTAAAAAAAGACCAGTTTTTGGCCTATTTCTCACATTTAGGAGTGCAAATATTGGAGAAATAACTATGATTAGTTTGAGTTTTAGTCAGTATCTTTCAGATGTATGTGTAATTTTAAAATTTTGTGGCCAGCAAGTACTAGATTTACATCAAAATAGGTTGGGGCAAAGTTACCCTTACTTCGGGGCAACATTGGCCCACAAGGGATTCCCTATGGTAGTATATTACTTATTTTTTCACAACCAAATATTGGGTCAAAGTTACCCCTAAAAACTTTGTCAATATAAAAAGCATTCTTAGAAAGTATCCAATTCAGGTATTTTTCATCAAAGGTGAACAAAACTCATGGATACAGTCTAAAATATGGCATGTAACAAAAATTGTGAAAAATATGACTATTTTTGACTAAAATGACAGGCATTTAGTAGTGGCGGGCCAAAGTTACCCCCAAGGGCGAAAGTAACCCCAATTTTTTTAGAGAAATTATTATTTTACAGAAAATGTGAAATAATAAAATCCTTCTTTGGCTAAATGAATATAGTACACTTGATTTGACATGCCTTTGGGTTGATTAATTGTTGGTCAAAACCAACAGACTCATTCTTGAATATTATTGGTTGATCCAGACGCAATTTACGGACACACCAAAAATTGGTGAAAATTTTAGCCTCTACTCATTGCCTTATATCTAAAAATAATTATCACTTTCAAAATTCTATTTAGGCTAAAATTGTAGCTTAGATGATAGGCTTTTTGATAAAAGTGACCTAGATATGAAAAATATCCTTAATTGTAATATCAAGATCAAAATAACATTTTTCTGTGACTGGGCTAATGTTACCCCTTAAGGGACAAAGTATCCCGTTTTACGGTAATATGTCCACTACTCTACTCTACGACTAAGTCTAAGTCTTACTATCACTCTCTTTCACTCTCTCTTACTCTCACACACACATACGCACACTTATTCTCTCTCTTTCTCCATCCCTCTTTCTCCTGGCACACATATACCCACTCTTTGTTACAGTGATGATTACATAAATATCATAGTAATCACATCTGTTACATAGGCTAGCAATTAGAGTTCCTGTCTCTGTCTTAATGCATTGTATATAAACTTGGCGAGAGCTTTGATGACATCAGTATCAGTATTGTTCATAGCAGAAATGAATTTCTCTACATCATTCAATTCATGATAGTTTTGATTTTTTTCATTCATAACATTGTCAAACAACTGTCTTGATACACTATGAGAGTCACATCAGATGAGAAAATGTATTTCATCATCTACAAGGCCACTAGAACAATATAGACAAATCCGATCACACACAGGTTTTGGGGGCCGGCAATGCCTTCCTGTTTCTATACCCAGGTTATGAGAGCTGAGTCTAAAACGAGCTAATGCTGTACGGTGGGCTTGGTTAGGGATACAGAATAGGTAACTTTCAAGCCTAAACTAAATATTTTGTATGTTCTTAGTTTTTTTCCTTCACCAGCTGATGTTATTTCATTCATTGTTTGTTCTATATATTTCCTATTTATCGGTCCAGTTACAGCAGTGATAGCTTTAGGGTTGTCGGAAGTTGTCTGGTTAATCCAGAGTTGAATATAACGCTCACCTAGTGAGTTCAACAAGCATTTAACATTACTGCACCAATTTATCTGACCAGAAACTTTAAGCAAAGTTAGCTTCTTGTAACACTTACGCAGTATGTGTGACTCTGGGAGGTTTACAATTCTTTCCCAGTACCTGAGTGCTTGAATTTCCCATTGCGCTTTTAGAGGTACCCTCCCTGTATCTGCATATACTGCAGCTGTTGTTGTCTGCTTTCTAACACTCAACATTGATTTTAAGTACCTTAGGTGTATGGACTCTAGTTTCTCCACCTTATTTCCCTTAGTCAGGCCCCATACCTCGCAACCATAGTCAAGGCAGGGTCTTATCTGGCTATCAAATAACTTGAGCACCATCCTGGGATCTGGTTTTCCAATATGTTGATAGCAACATGAATATGATTGATAGGCAGCTTTTCTACCCTTGTCATAAAGCTGATTGTATGCATCAAAGAAGATGTCTTTATGATTAGTTGTTAGTATAAACCCTAAGTACTTATAATTTTTTACTCTCACTAGCTGCATGTCACCATACTTAAAGGTGTTAGTAATATCCTTCTTTTTGTGATTAAATATCATGATGTTTGACTTATTTATATTTACTAGTAGATGCCATTTTCTACAATACTGAAACAAATTGTTTAGCTGATTCTGTAGACCCCTAGCTGAGGTGGACATTATAACCAAGTCATCTGCATATAGCAGATAAGCAAGACTCATACCACAAACATCAATTCCAAGATTAGGGTCAAGATGTTCACCAATATCTAAGAGAAAAGCATTGAATAATTTAGGACTGAGTACTCCACCTTGTAACACACCATATAAACTATCTATGTTCTCACTTAATTCAGAGTTGACCCATACCTTTGAGTGAGACTTCTTGTAAAGATTCATTAGAACTTTAAGTGCTTTCCCTTTTACCTGTCCAGATATCAACTTATAGAATAATGCCTTCCTGTTAATATAATCAAAGGCCTTAGTAAAGTCAATAAAACAACAAAAGAGAGATTTACCTTCAGCCTGCACCATTTTCACAGCAGTATATAGTACAAATAGATTATCGGTTGTCCTACCTTTATCTACGAACCCGTTTATATCACTGAAAATTCAACGTCAAATTCAAAGTGGGATGCAGCCATAATCTCCATACGATAGTTAGTAGGGGACCCTAATTGAATCAGTCTTAAAGAGGATCATTTTTAACAGGGCCAAAGCTAGGCTGAGGAACTCTGCCTCCCGTACTCCTCTTAGCCTTTAATACTCCCGTAGAGAGGCAGAGAAAGCTGTACATGTAGTTTAAACCTGGAGGAAAGGGTTGCTAACATGGGCTTGTGAGCACTTTCTTAACCACTAATACTTGGAATTTTATGATTTTTTTTCAACTGCTTCAGATAGGCCAATTTGTCTGCTTTCCAATCCACCCCATTTAGAAATCAAATGTCTAAAATTAAATATTTTAGGGCATTTTTTACCAAACCATTCCTGATTTTGAATGTATTCAACTCCAGACTGGCCGAGGGACCATGGTCAGCGCATTGATAGTAACTTTCTGTCACTGGTGACGAAAGTCACTCTATTGAAGCGCTGACTGTGATATTGAGTTTCCTTCACTTTTAAACTATAGCTTTTCTGAACTCTCACATAGGAACAGAGATGAGAGTTCAGGAACTGAGCTCTGTTCCCCCTTTCTTCTATAGTAATGGGTGGGATTTTTTGCTTAAACGGGCAGAAATATTTCCTGTACCCCCAAGGGGCCGTCCATAAATTACATCACACCCTTTTTGGCCATTTTCAACAACCCCCAACCCCCCGACCACACTTCAACACACATCAGCAACACCCCCCTTGAAAATTATGTCACACTTGGCTGTAGCCTATCCCCGACTCACATGAGCCTATACAAGACTGGACAGCCGATGGCAGGCATTGGTCAGCGAAAGCGATATACAGACGGCACGGCCGTATGTATACCGATCCTTGTGCAGACGGCACAGCCGTGTATGGCAAAAGTAGTTCTACGGCATAGGGACAGTATCATTAGGGTTAGGGCTAACCCTCAAATTCTATAAGAAGCGAGGGATATTATCATAGTTTACTATTTTTCTTGAAAATTAATTCCCCCAAATTAAAATTACTATGCCGTGCCGTCTGCACAGCGCACCTTGTACACACGGCAGCTTCGCTGTCTGCATTGGAGCCGTCTACACACAGCTGTGCCATGAGTATATCTTTGGCCATTGGTCAGTCGAAATTTGCATAAATTTGTAAGGAATTATCTGATTGGATAAGGGAGCTGGTGCTTGGTGTGCGGCTATCTAATGACTGGAACTAGCAGTGAGCTGATTGCTGGTGTGTGTTCTAATCAAGTCCATCACTAAAGCTGGAACAAGCAAAAGGGGTAAAACCACCCTAAAATGGCAGCCTTGAACAAGCCAAATTTGGGCCTTGGAACAGGCACGGACCTGAAAGACTGGATTCGAATCAGTATAGCATAGCAGTCTATCAACTGTGCCAGGGGTCCCTGGTGGGAGAAGGGAGAAATGGGAACTACTGATGGTAGGCCTTAACATAACCTACAGAAGATAATTTTTTGCCCCACTTGGCTTTGTCAGAGCTCTTTGATTTAAAAAGCATCAGAAAGCCTTGATTTGAAGTTTCATCATGATATCAAAAGTGGATATTTTTGAACAAATTTTCTTCTCATGATTTCTATAGGAAATCACTTAGATGAAGGGTCACTTATATGAAGAACATAGCTATCCAAATCCTTTTGAACTATGGATCTATCACAATTCTAAGTGACAAAAGAAAATTATCTCCTGACTGCCACTTTATGAGTTCGGGGCTGAATTAGCTTTTTATTTCTATCAGAAAGAGCAATCCGAGATAATATTTTCCCCCCACCTAGAATTCTCAAAGCTCTTTGATTTAAAATGCATCAGAAATCCCTTCCCAGCAAACTGTTGTGACTCCTCGTCACTCTGTGTGAAGTGGCCCACTCATGTCGCTAGATGGAACACAACAACGCTATAGCAGGGGTTCACCAGGAATTGCCATGGTGGTGAGAACATGGCCTCACATCAGATGGCGAGGATGGTGATCACTCAGACTCACCAGGGATGGCGACACGTGTGAGCACTCACCTCGCTAGATGAGATGTGCACCACATCATAACGCATGTTCACCAGGAATGGCAAGGACCGTGATCACTCACACTTACCAGGGATGGCGACGCGGGTGATCATTCACCTCGCTAGATAAAACACGCAGCAAATCATAATGCATATTCACCGCAGATGGTGAGGATCGTGATCACTCACACTCACCGGGGATGGCGATGTGGGTGATCACTCACCTCGCTATATGAAACGCGTACCTCTTGATAACACAGGTTCATCACAGATAGCAAGGATCGTGATCGCCCACACTCACCAGGGATGTCGACGCGAATGATCACTCACCTCGCTAGATGAAATGCGCACCTCGTGATAGCGCAGGTTCAGCAAGGATGGCGAATGTGTTGATCACTCAAACTCACCAGCGATGGTGACACTGGTGTTCACTCACCTCGCTAGAAGAAAAGCTCATGATTACAGACACATAATCGACATTGGTAATCATGCAGCCTCACATCTGCCAGATCAAAGTATGTTTTGCCAGAAAAGATATTGCCATATGTATTTTCCCTCTAGCCACAGAAAAGGTGTTCATGTAGATATTTCACTATATATTTTTCCTCTAACCAAAAAAGGTGTTTATGGATAGTTGTTTTCATTTTAGAGATACCTCTATCTAAATTCAATTGATATTTTCTATATAATCTTGTTTGATTCAACTCATAATAATTACATGGAATTTGATCTGAAACAAGGCACACATTGGGTACTTTTTGGGAGTGATATAGGCTCACACCTCTGTTATGGTCCAGACATCTAACAGTACTGCCACCTGAACGCCAAAGGAGGAAAATGAGTGAGGTTCCACCATTTGTGTGAAAGTGAGGGCTGTATAGTCACACAGTAAGTGAGAATCATGTTGGCGACAGTGGTTAGGCTTCACCACACTGATGGAGACTTGACGATGAGTGGCACACAGTCACCCATTGGGTGATAATCATGATGGCCAGAGTGGTGGAGATTCTCTATTATGAGTTGACTGTGAGTGACAAAAGATGACACAATGAGTGAGGACAATGTTGGCAACAACCATGAAGAGTCACGACGCTGAGTAAAAGGTAACACGCAGTGGCGGACAGTCACGAGGTGGGTGAGAAAATTGTTGATGACAGCGGTGATGATTGGCCATGTCATGCGTGATCACGATGGCACATTTCATCTAGCGACATCTGTGATCACTCAAAAAGGCCTTACCATGGATCACCAATCATGGCGACAGGTGACAACAATTTGCTGGGTTGATTCATAGTTTTTGACTGACCCTATTTCATCATGATATCTAAAGTGGATGTTTTCGAAAAAAAGGCTCCTTTTTTTAAATTTTCTTTTTGAAAAATTGCCAAAAATTGCCCCCCCTCTAGAAAATGTTCTTCTCATGATATCCAGGGAATCACTTGGGTCACTTAGATGAGGAACATAGCTATCCAAATCCTTTTGACTTATGGATCTATGAATATTTTAACCTTAAGGGACAGAAGAAAATTATCTCCTAAGGGCCCGTGACTGCAAGATTTTGTAGGAGGCTTTCATAGTTACCCACCCACCAGGGGACAGCATACTCACTTCTCTCTCTTTTACAGATATACTGTTTTCATTGCATAAATGACCTATCTGTGCATTACCATAATGATTAAGTATAGTTATAGCTACAAAAATTACATATTATTTGTAAGAATAAATTATGAATAAATAGAATGTAAGGTGTTTAACATGCTGTCTCTGTGCTGCCACATAGTGACAAATATGAATTTCCATTACCATCTAGTGGCAAATGGTAAAAACACACCCATGGCACACCTCTCCCAGAGAAGGTCTTTCTTTCATATCCAGTGTTTTAAGTCCGTGGTACAGGCAAACCTGGCAGGACCCCCCCCCAGCCATACTATTGTAACGAAATATCAGATATACCAAGGAATGACCGGCAGCTCTCGTTTTACCACGAATACGTTTTACCACAAATATCCTTTATTGTTGAGCTTCAAACTTTCAAATAGTAACAGGCAGATGTTTGAGGCCCCTATATATACAGGGGCCTCAAACATCCCCCCAGGAACACAGTGGGCTATGGCAGGCGGAGGGAAGATGTGATGGGTTGTGTTCTATAATTTGGGGGGGATTGTTTGTTGTTTTGTCTTGTCTGGGGGAGGAGACTGGAGGTGTTGTTGGTTTTAATATTTTAAATGGGGTTTCTGAAATATAGTGCACACTTGAAATGGGGTGAATCTTTATGATGGGGTTTAGCTAGCTTTTGAAATGGGGTAGCTTATAATACAATGATTGAACTCGGATTTCCACCAGTTATGTTTTCACCTCACTCCAATCACCTCTCGCAGTTTATATTTCTCCACCAATCAATCTCCACTCGCGATGTTATTATATTCTTGGGGAATGATCTCGTGCTAGCATCAAGGGTAGAGCTTTGTGTTTAAATTCCCTAGCCCATGTGGAAAGAAAACACAATTGGGTACTTCATCTCCAAGGGTTTTTATTAAATCAAAATATGGATGCCAATCCAAGGTCGAATACAATTTAGGCTCCAACGTCAAGTTTACATTTCAATTTAGAAATCCTAAACATACACCTTTAAAAACAGGAAGAGTTTCAATGAATTAAATCCAATCAATGTCAAACTCCAACTCCGCAATGTCAATATCTATGAACATCAGATAATAATTGCACCACATTTCATAAATAGCCTCATACACCCAATTCGGGGCGGAAACAATTTCCATCGTGGGTACAGGTGCGCGCAGGCACACAATTACAAACCTTTACAAATTTCAATCCTCATGTCCAAGTCCAAAGGTGAGGTTATTTTCCAAACACAAATTCAATAATAATTTGAAATGCCTAAACTTCCTTATAAATATCAATCTCCATATGACATCACAAAAACATGAACTTTTGAAGTCCATTATGGCATAACTCCAGGTTAAATCAATAATCACAAATGAATATCACAATCACAAACTGTTGATGCCTTAGAACTCCATTATGGCATAACTTCAAATTAAATCAATAACTCCATGGTGAGATGTTTCAAGTGAGCATTGAGAATGCAACAATGTGTAGTGAGACCAAATGAAAGCTAAACAAATCTAAGTCCTTCAGATGTGTGGTTCCTCTATGTATAGAACAAGCAGATCTCTTAGTTGGTGTGTTTTAAATCTCCAATTGAATGAAGTCAAGACCCCATTAAATGAAGTCAAGACTCAATGGGATACAGTTATAATCCTCAATTGAATAAAGTTGTGGGCCCAGAAAGCACTCCAAAACATTGACCAAAGCTCCAGTAAATACTATTCAGAATTTCAATTGATTCCTACTTGTGGACTGCCAAATATAAATTTCTCCCCCTATGATTCCAGGACAGACCGTGAATCCCTTCCTTTGGTACACAGTCTGCACCCCACCTCTGCAGTTCCGGCCTCATATACTCCCAGACCACCAGTGGTTTTGGTCTTTTGCCATCCGACACCCCTTGGACCTTGGTCTGGTAGTGCTCTAACAGATCACCCATAGAGGACACACACATCCACCCATAAGGACATCACCTCTACTGCTGCCACTGGGACCCCCAGGAACTACTTGGCTCCAGTCCAAAACAATGACTCAGCCTTCACAGCCACCTCCAGTATCCTATAGGGCTATAACACACCGCGCCCACTCTAGACTTCATGTGACTAAGGACTTATAGTAACATTCTTTGCCGGTTCCCGGTGACATATCGCATTCAAAAGTTTCCTGCCTTTAGATTATGCTTTATAATAACCATTCATGTATGCTACAGGGATATATCTAATGTGAAGGAACCCCGCGTCTTTATATTATTTCCAGAATTACTATTGTAACTCCCCAAACAATAGCGATCGATTTGTCGCATTTCTCAATTCCCTATAACTCAACAGGTTGTTCAGTCCGGACGACCATTCATATTGGAGTGGTTTCATACTGGAGACGCCCTCCGGACGGAGAGCACCCTCACTTATGTCCTCTGCCTGGAGGACTTCCTGCAGGCCTGGCATATGGACAGCCCCCAAATTTTACAACTACCCCACCCATAGTCAGGTCAGGTAAGTCACTATTTCGATTATGCACAAAATGTCAAACTTACAAAGGGTAGATTATTAAGATACAGCCTTACCAAATATACACTTCATAAATACATTACAAATTCCTAATCATATCGGGCTTCCCTAGCCCACTTAAAAGGGTGTATACCTCCTCCTTCCTATTGCCTTGAGTGTTTGTGGTACACATGTGCGGGCACCAGCACATTCCTCTGTGGAATTGTGTAATGTAGCTCTCACCATGAATATGACCTTAGCTGTCGAAATGGTGTTAAACTTCTATTACACCCTCACTCACTCCTAATTATATCTTGTTCATCTGTCACAGATACATGGTACCTGTAATGCATACCTGGTACCTGGACCACTTTTGACCCCCCCTCCCCCCTTGTCATGTTTCGTCATACAACACTTGACCCCCCCTCAGCATGACGTCATGCAGAGAGATAACCCCCCCCCCAAAGTGCATGAATAGTTAAGGCCTATAGGCTATAGACAAATTAAAATGGTTCAAAGGGACATATAGTGGGTGTGAATTGGCAATAAAGGATAACATACATGCAAAGTGAAAAAAGAACTAGCACTGATTAACAAATGAACAGAGAAACATGCCAAACACTGTCAGCTTATATAATGTATGGGTCCCTATATGCAGGATGTACCATTTCCATGCCTTATAGTTATACATAGAGTACTATGGTAGTGATCATACACAAGTATTTCCTGTCACAAAAAGGCTTAAAAACTGTCTAGATCAATAGTTCAATACAGTTAATAGTCTGCCTTCTTTGCAGTGAAAGTTGTACACTTGTCAGCGAAGAGAAAATCGAGAACAGTTATTATTAAGGATCATACAGTTCAAGAGCTTGAATGTATTGATAAATTGAATGTATTGATTTAATCTGTAACTTGAACCATATACAAGTGTACTAGAAATAGGTTTCAGGCAGAACACTCTGGATTTAGTGAGTGACCTAATAGAAGAAAAAAAAATCTCAGAAAGCATCACAAATTCTCAGGAGACCAACGATTGCAATTATAGTTCCAATTTATGATCTTACAAAGCAATCGAGTCACCTCAGCATTTTACTGTGGGAGGTCCCCTTTACATCTCCCCAAGCATCCCCTCAGTGAAAATAGCAACAGGGTGGTGGAAAGCTCCAGGGGAGTGTTCGTTATTTATCAACAGTGGGACTCCGGGAGGGGGTGGATTGGGGGAGGAGCAATATAATTTTGACACCTCAATGAGGGGGGGGGGGATATCACACATTTTCAAAAAGAAGCCTATGGATTACTAAGGATGCTGCCCTGAGGCAACAGCAGCAGTTCAGGGGTATTTTAGATGCATCATTTTAGATCCTGAGGGCAGCAGTGGCCCTTTTCAAAAAATGGGTTAAATTGGTATAGGTAGGATAGAGTAGTAGTGCCCCCTTATAGTGGCCTGGACATCGCCTTGATTTTACACTGACATTGATGGCAGTGACACTCATTGAGTAGATGTCTGAGGATTGCATGCATGTAGGGCCTATAGGTAATAAATTTATGTCAGATGAATGCATTAAACTTCCCTACCTTTACAAATCTTATTACAAAAGTTTTTGTTCTTGTCAAAACCAAAGCATATTGTGATTTCTTGATGACATGATGTCATGCAGCCCATGACCCCCCCTCCCCCCCTGGTCATGCTTGGTCATGGCAAGTGGGACCCCCCCTTCCCCCCTTCTGCATGACGTCATTTGTACACAGCCCCAGACCTTCTGTAGTTCCTTCTAGTTCACATTATAATGACACACATTTAGCTTGTTTCATATGATATCTTAACTATGGGTCTTAAAATTATTTTTTGAAAATGTGACGTCACACAATCCTTGACACCCCCACACCCCCTATCACACTTTGTCACAAATGGAAAATAGCCCCCCCCCCCTAAAAAATAGGACCACTTCCTTAGGCCAATATTAATGATGTATAATATGATCATGGGAGTACAGGTCCTATGATGATTCACAATGGAACGATATAAGACTAGCCTATCTGGTGATAAAAAAAAGGCTAAAATGACAATATTCTGAACTACTTCCTCGTCCCCGGTGTTCCTTTTCCCAACCCTTTTCAAAACATTACAAAATAATTTTTCTTTTGGACAAGGACAGACGAAATTCAAAATTTATTGACAGGTGACATGGTCTATTAAAAAGAAAGAAAGATGAAGAGACAGTAATATAGGCCTTAGATGGCATGGACGTTTCTTAAAGGTAGTAGATACAATCTGTCTATTTCAAAATTTTCTCTTAGTAACTTTCAGGGATGTTATGATTGATTGATTTGTGTTTTACAGCACTTTAGCGGCACTAAGTGGCTATCCCGTGCTTCACAGGTTGATAATTTAACAGAGGAATGTGTCAGTGCCCGCGCATATGTGCACCACACACATCCTGAGGGGATAGGAAAGAGGAGAAATAGACCCTTTTAAGTGGGCTAGGGAAGCCCGTTCAGGGATGTTAGTTTGATACTTAGGTAACATGTAGAAAAGATAACAACCATAGGTTACGGTGCTTGGTTGGCCACTGGAGGGCATTGAAGTTTGGTGGTCTTAACAATAGCTGCCTATGAGAGATTATATTTTTCTACATTAAATTCCACATAAAAAAATTCTCTGACAATTTTTGACCAAACTTCAGGTATCCATAAGTCATACTTGATATAGGTATTACTGTGTGCCAATAGATCAGTATCCAAACTATAAATGGAGCATATAACTTTGAATTGCGACAATATTTGCATAAATAATATTTTATAGGATTAAGCATTCAGCATTTCCTCTGTTTTCTTTTGCGTGTACTGACTCATACTTTATGATCAGCATACCACCGTATATCCGACCTCTGTATTGAATATTGTATGTCATTTCACATGTCTGTCATTTGAACTTTATGACCTAACAGGCCATTAAGTGATTGTCTTGTCCATGCACCTAGAGGGACATATGTCTATAATGACATTGCTCTGAACCAAGGCCCTATATAATTTAGCACGTTGGCTCATTACATGTTTTGCACTTTTCTCATTGATAAGCTCAATGACTAATTTTTGATAACATATTGAACCTCATTGATTATTGATTGAACTGTATTGATTACATCTTGTATGTTTGCTGTCCTTGTATAAGACATGACATATCGTAACTATCGGGCTTCCCTAGCCCACTTAAAAGGGTCTATTTCTCCTCTTTCCTGTCCTCTCAGGATGTGTGTGCTGCACATATGCACGGGCACCAACACATTCCTCTGTAAAATTGTGTAATGTCGTTCTCGCCATGAATATGACCTTAGCTGTCGAAATGGCGTTAAGCCTCTATTACTCACTCACTCATATCGTAGCTATTATGAATTAGTTAGGGAGAAGGGACTAAAGGTTGTAACCCTTAACGCTCAGAGTTTGAGGGACAAAATTAATAAATTTCGTTTATTAAACTTTGAGTATGATTATATCTCGATCTCAGAAACATGGTTAGATAGTAACATATGGGACTATGAGGTATCAATACCGGGATACCACCTATTCCGTCAAGACCGAACAAATGCAAGAAAGCGCAGTGGGGGGTAGGATGTTATGTGAAAACATGCTATGCCAATCACACCTGAATGGTGAATGAGCATAGTGTAGTTAATAGGGATATAGAGTGTCTGTGTCTGGTTACTGAATTTCCAAACCAGAAGTATAGGCTTAGCCAAGGTGCTATGAAACCATAAATAACATCCTTAAGTCAGATCTTGCTGAAAATAAGGAGGTCTGGGTCCTAGGTGATATAAATGTAGATGCTTCCCATAGAAATAGTCCAAAATATAAACATATGTTGCGTTTTCTAAGGAACCGGAAGTTGAAATATCTACAAACTAGACAGACCTATTTTCACCCGTATGGTAAAACTACACTACCGTAATCTCCCGCGTAGAAGGCGCGTCTTCTACGCCAAACAAAATGCTGCTGGGTCTTATACGCGGGAGGTAAATTGCCTTGAGTTTGGGGTCCGCCTTATACGCGGGTTTTTCCACCATCTCATTTGGGAAAATGCGCCGATGACAGCTTGAACTCATATAGCCAGCAGCGCGGCAGCCCAGTCGCTGTAGATTTGCTCGCCGGGAATAAGGCCCACCATGCGCCGATGACAGCTTGAACTCATATAGCCAGCAGCGCGGCAGACCGGTCGCTGTAGATTTGCTCAGCTGACAATACGCCGACCGTGTACCGATGACAGCTTGAACTCATAGCCCAAGCAGCGCGGCAGAACGGGAGGTGTCGACGCGCTCACCGGGAATAAGGCCCACCATGTGCCGATGACAGCTTGAACTCATATAGCCAGCAGCGCGGCAGACCGGTCGCTGTAGATTTGCTCGGCGGGGAAAACGCCGACCGTGTGCCGATGACAGCTTGAACTCATATAGCCAGCAGCGTGGCAGACCGGGAGGTGTACAATAGTGGGGAGGGGGGGGGGTGGGGAGGGGGCACCTTCTACGCGAAACAGCCCCCCTGTGAGTTGGGGGGGCGCCTTATACGCGGGTTTTTCCAGAAATCGATCCAGAAGATGTACGTGCGCCTTCTACGTGAAAAGGCCTTCTCTGAGTTGGGAGGGCGCCTTCTACGCGAGCTGCACCTTCTACGCGGGAGATTACGGTAGATCATATGTATACCAATTGTGTGCATGTCGCCTCTAATGGTATCATAAATGATTTCGATGGGGATCATGCTCCTGTTTATGCAGTTAAAAAACAGGCTACACTTAAGCATGACACTAAGCTGGAGATTACAGGTAGACTATATAAGGATTATTCTAGTCTTGGAATGTGTGAATTCTGTCAAGACCTTATGGATATAGATCAGGATGACATGTCATGTGTGGAGTTGTATGACTTACTCCCATGAGTAAGTCATACAACAATCATGGCACCTCAATAGAAATAATATGCATTACAAAATGAAACCATGGATGGTGATTCCATCTCCATGGATAGATCATTAAATCAAAAGTGTAATTTAACATGAGTGTATTAAGAACTGATTCACTAACGTATATGTATGTAATGTAATGGGCTATTAACAACTTGATGGATGTTGTCAGCTATGATCCCAGTAATTGTAAATTAGCATGGGTGATGACTATTATGGTTACTTGTCCTTATTGACCTATTGGCTTGTGATAAACTTAATATCTCTACTTATATTTATTATATTGCTTATGATGGCGTATTGTGAATGTATTATTTTTGACCTTGATGAAAATAGCACAATTGTATGTGTGTACTTTCGGTCAATAAAATGCTTTAACAACATAACTATGGCCATCAGAAATATTCAGTAGACACAAGCAGTAGGTAACAGGTAAAAAGAAAATTTCCTAAATGAAATAAAACTATTACTTATTCCTTAAGGATGGGAGTCTATATATGGGTAATATGTTTATAGGTTTAGATAAGGTAGAAACCGTAATTCAGATATCCGTTCCAGCAAAACATAATTGAAGTGGTTATCTTTATAAAAACAGGGGTTAGTGGATTTGAGGGGACAAAAACAAACGAGACCTATCTTGGGGTGGGGGGGGGGGCAAAAAAAAAAGAGATATCCGAAAAGGCCAGTGTGCACTAGAGAATAAAGGAGGGACTGAAACATGTTCGACCTTGTCAAGGGAGATATAAAATCCACCAACCCCACCTACCCCCCCCCCCGTTTTTTGTTGTAAAAAATTGACCACTCCCTTAAAATTTTGAAGACCATAAGCCACGTGGGAAAAGAGCCCATAAGGAACCTGTGAGCTATGTCAGTCATAGGTGAGGGGTGTAGGCAGAATAATATTTCACCAGGAAGTTTCTAGGCTACATAGGATATGGGAAGGATGACCTCCATATGCATGTATGTTGAAGGGAACTTCCCATGTATACGAGGAGAGATGTGTCGTGACCTAGTCTAGTTTTACCTTCACAGGGCATGACTCCAGCACACAGGGCCAGTCTACCTCCAGGACAGTAGTAGCCTGACATTGAGACATTCACGATAAGGCCACGGGGCTACTTAATTTGGACATGTCTATAGCCTATCGGCTGCAGGGGGTGATGTAAGTATCATCATTTTATTGTGTAAGGGGTAGTGTGAATTTGGTGCTATTATTCATCAAATGACAAGCCGACATACCTAGTCGAATAGGGCTGTTTAAATATGACTGTGACCAGGCAAGCAAAAACACCCCTCTGCAGGGAAATTCATTATCAAAGTTTTCCTAGTATACATACTAGATATGTACTGGATATGAATCCTTAACTACACTTAATTCCAAATATCTAACTGTATGACATATTCTAATGTGCAGAGGTGTCTTATTGTGTCAGAACCTCTCCTTGAACATAGGTCATTATTCATATATGAAATCGATGATTAAGCTCAAAATACATTACAAACCATAATAATGTCTAAAAACACAATAAATCAGCCTTTTCCATAAAAGATACATAACAATGTGGTGATTTTTATCATAGATTTTTATTTGGGATGGTTGCCATGGCAACCAGGAACAGGCATATAGGTTGATTTCTCATGAAAAATGTTAATTTTACCATTCATATATGGGCCATTTCTACCAAAAATGGTGAATTTTTAATGAGACCATTTAATTCTGCATCAACTATGTGGAGGGACTAAACAAGAGGTAGATGCACTTGGGCCAGTCCAGTTGTAGACTACTGGCCTATTTATTTAAACTAATAAACGAACAGGTAACAAAGTTACAATTACAAAGAAAATTGAACTGCCAGCTATGCCTGCCTGCCTGCTACCTGTGAGTGGTTGAGTGCACACCTGGTGACCTACCCATGTAGCAAGCCCACTCAGGGCCAATTCAGTTTTAGCTCAGATCAGCTGGTTCAAAGCGGGCAGAATACTATTCATGGTTTTAGGTTGGGCAAATGGTGGGTTTCCAGTCAGGGCCACATTGAGTTGCCCTAATAGGGCAAACTGAACTAAGACTGTTGGGCTCCTGACAGTTTTTGTCCTCAGCAAGTTGTGTGGGCCACTAACTGATTTGGGCATAGAGCAGCTTCAAAATGGGCAACCACTTTAGGCACAGATTGGTTTCAAGGTGGGCACCCCGAATCAGGCATAGATCAGTTCCAAAGATAATTCCCCAGACAGGGTTGAGGATGGTTTTGCACAAGGCATACTGAGCTGGGAGTACTGAACGTTGCCACTAGATGACCCCACTATGTCTGATGTACAGCTTTCCCCCATGTCAGTATTGATTTTCTTTAGTATGATGAAAAAAAAATAGGCTAATGAATGATACAAATCATAACAGTACACAACTTTTCTCAGAGTTTGGATCTACTGGCAAAATACATTTGAAATGTGCAAAGTTAGGTGATGTCAGCAGTTTTTAATGTGACTACACCATTCCTGTGGTAATCATTTTATATTGAAGTATGCTACCCATTGGGAGGCACTATGAACTTGAAGGCTAGCATGTTACTGGACTAGGTCTGGTTGACATGCCTTGGCCAACTAAGTTTGAATTGATGGTTCTACTGTATTATGATGATGGAGAGAGTAATACATTATCTTTAGTCTCCCTCCAACTATGGAGGCCAAGGGAAGGGGCTAGCACCTATAGGCTAGCAGAGCATTTCCAGGGTTCAAAATTTTAGAAAATGAGGAAAAAATAGATTTTCTATAATATCTATTCCAGATGGCACCACCTGATCAAAGTGGTCAGCCCACTTTCAGCCACACCAAAAACCCATGTTGACCTCAAAATGATAAATTTTGACCAGATGGCGCCATGTGATCAAAGTGGCCAGCCCACTTTCAGCCACACCAAAAACCATGTTGAACCCAAACCCACTCTGAGACTGATCTGTGCCCATATTGGTTAGCCCAGTGTGGCCCACACACTTCACTGAGGACAGAAACTGTCAGCAGCCCATCAGTTGGCCATTGCGGCCCACATCAGAAGTGACACCAAATAAAGTGTGGGCCACAGTAGGGCCACACCACCGTTGCTACCTGGGTAGTTGGCCCAGGGTGACTGGAGGCCTGTGTAGTGCCCCCTGTATTTAATACCCGAATCAGTCACGTATAACGGACTGATTCTAACCATAAAAAAATAGCTTAATGTATTTTTATAATGATTTTAGAGTAATTTTGCCCCTCCAATGCCCCCTGGTGGCCAAATGGGGAATTAAAAATCCCCCGTGGAGGGGTGTTCTCCCTTGAGGGGTCACATGTGTACAATACCATGTCTGTATGGTGAGGCTTATATTGTACAGTACATATGTAATGGTGCCCACCTCTATTTAACTGTTGGGCTGACATGTATTGAATTCAATACCAATGGCACATGCTTTCACATTAGAATCATTAAGGCTTCTCATTCATATGATTAGTGGCTGTACTGAGAAAGTCAGGGGAAATTGGTGGTAGCTATTAGTGTGTGTGTATGTTGGTGGGTATCCATGAATGAGTGGTAGTAGCACTAGTGGTTCTTCTCACATACGGTCCGATTATAGTCAAATATTATGTTAAAAGGGGGCTGGCATGGGAAATTAACAACATGGGTACTGATTCAAACAGCGATCGTAAAATCGCGGGAACCAGCGGAAAATTGCGACGCCCTGATTGGTCAAGGGGTGATCACGTGACTTTTAAATGCGGGCATGCATTACCATGCCAGGGCCCCTTTAAGATCTTCATATTCTCTGCATATAGACAATGATAAATGATTTCACATACAGGTGGATATTGTGGTATACAAATTTTCTTCGCTACAAAAACTTAACTATGTGAAATGGGTCTATAGATGTCATTTAGTTAAACAAAACAGGCTGACACATTTAGCTAGGTCAACAACCCATATGTATTTGGATGTAAGCATATAGGCCTATCTCTTCCTTGCATGTGTAATGGTTTGGATTATTAACTTGTATGGTTCGAAGTAAAACCAGACAAGGTATCTCGGGTTAGTACAACAGGCACTTATTTATTTCTGTGAAGGTTTACATCCACCTCGAGGTTAAGCACTTAATAGAAGAACTAGCTCAGAGAAAAGTGGTCCGATGGCCAAAACCCATGAAAACTGTGCATGGCCCTAAAATCCAATCTGCGGACCTGGCATTTTTTCCAGGGTAGTTGCACTTCTGATTTCTCTTGTTTATCTTATAGAACTCAATCAGACCTTCAGGGGGACACCCATTTATATGGGAAAAAAATCACTTTTCAGCTTCCAGAGGCCTCCAAAGGGTAAAAAAAGGCCCTAAAATCACCCCTGTAGAGAAAATTTGTGTTTCCTTGGTAATTTTCTCTTAAATCAGCAATAGTCTACAACCAGCACTCTTTTACCTTTGTAGCCTGAAGCATTGGGCTCAATTTGAGCCCAAAACTGTGTCGCTAGCCCAATTTTTGGCTTCTCGAGGGCTAAAAATCCTTTGGGGAAGAGGAATGTCCGCCCGAGTAACCACAGGCAGATTACTATGAAATGAGATTGTACATGAAAGATTTTAATCTTATATGAATTCTCATTTAATTCTAACCATTTTCACCAAAAATCATGTTCCTAACCCTATTTTTCACTTCATGGGACCCTTAAATCCTGCTCTGGAACTGTGTCCGCCCAAGTAACCATAAATGGTAGAAGAGCATATCCTAACATGCAGAAAACACAATTTCCCTGCCTTTTTTCCCCACAGTTTACAATACTGAGTGCACTGTGTAAAGGCCAAGAATTAGACCTGCAGCATTTATTTTCACTTCCTTGGAGGCCAAAGTCCCTTTTCATCAGCATGAGCACCCGAGTAACCATAAATGGTACACAAGCATATCCTACCATGCAAAAATCACAATTTTCCTGCCCTTTTTTTTCTCATTTTAAAGTACCGAGTGCACTGTGTATAGGCCAAGAATTAGACCTGCAGCATTTATTTTCACTTCCTTGGAGGCCAAAGTCCTTTTTCATCAGCATGTCCGCCTGAGTAACCATAAATGGTATAAGACCATATCCTACCATCCAGAAAACACAATTTCCCTGCCCTTTTTTGTTCTCCTCCAAAAATAGCAGTTCCTACCCTGTCTTGCAGCCAATATCTACAGTTCTATTTCTTTTTTTTACTGCTTTGGAGGATTCCTCTCTACAGGCCAATATAATAGCTCAAAAAACATAAAAACCTGCCCATTATTTTTTATCATTTTATGTCCCTTTAACTGAGATAACATGATAAAAAAGAAAGTTACTTTACTGGGCAAGCTGAGCCTCAGTCAGCCCCACTACTTATGAACCTTCACCTATGTCCACCCGAGTAACCTCCCTGGGAGGGCTGTGGGCAAGAGAGAGAGAGAAGATATCATGAATTGGAATAGATCACAATCTTTCCACACCTGCCACTTGTAGGACACAATATTATTATGAAAAGGAAAAAAAGATATGGTCATGGTACACAGTGGAGAAAGAATAAACCCAAGGCTGGAAAGAGGCCTGCTGCTATGGGAAATGTCTGCCCGAGTAACCTGTTTAGATTGCTGTGGGCAGGAAGAATGGTAGAATATGGCTAAAACCATGCTCTCTGACATAAACCAGGAGTGGCACAAGGGCTTTACTACACACATGCTTTTAATGGAACCTGTGTTCTCTCCCACTCCCACCCCCCTTTTTTTTATTTAAAAACCCTTCTGTTGTCTGCCTGAGTAACCAAACCTCCCTATTTACAGGTCCTGTTAAGCCAGTACACCGAATTTTGTGACACTAGTCCAATATACCATGTGAAAGAGTAGACCTTCCTCTATTACATCAATATAAAAGAAAGGACAGGGGTCATTGCTGGTGAGTTACAGAGCTTTCATAAAGGAAGCTTATTTATATGAGATGTCATTTCTGCCTGCTTTTCTGGGTGAAATTTCCTTTCCTTCAGCCTGCTGCTAATTTTTCTTTTCTTTTTTTTTTTACTCTGGACTACCTCAATAGTTGGGTACATGTGCTTTCTAAAATGAAAAATGCTAAAAACCTAAGTTATACCCTTTTAGCCTAAAAAAAATACCTTAAACCAAAAATCCTTATATTTGGTTACTCGTCCGGACATGCAGGATGGTACCTCTTCTCCTGATGGTTGCCATGGCAACCGTTTTTGTACCTGGACCCTGGTACTATACACATTCATAGCCCAACCCATATACATTACGCACAATAAATATAAGAACTCTCCTCCAAACTTTTTTCTGAACCCCCCTACAGGGCCCATGCAAAGGGTTCATGGGTTTTGGCCCGACTCCGAGCTTGGACAGAGCCAGACTAACCCCTTCCCCGGCCCCAGGTAGGAGCTGGAGCAGGACGAACAGTGCTGCCACCACCCCGCAGCGACCAGTGATCGTAATGACCTCTAGTGCCTACCGGTGATGGGCGCACCGCTCGAACCGCCCTCTTGAGGAAGACGCTCACACTATATCATGATCTACGAGCCCCTACACATGCATTGACGTTCTGCATTTGCTCTCTTCTTGCAACTGGGAAATATGGAGTCCTCGGCCCTAAATCACAACTAAATATCTACCAAATACTGCATTTCTATACAAATCCTATCGGCACGTATAAACATAAGCCTCTAATTAGAGGTGGTTGGGAGGGTCATCCTGGCTCTAACTAAAATGCAATTGGTTCCTACGCCACATATCATTTATGCGCAACTGAAATATTCCAGTAAATCAGTCCCTATATATATTGTAAAGTATGACATAACACCTCAGATTTTACCATACTAACAGACTGATAGTTTCTCACACAATCTGGAGGTTAATTCAAAAGGTCCTGGGATCGCTACCTCAGCGATCTTAGGAATTATTCTGCCTTATCCAATTAAGCAATCTTGTGCTGGAAAAGGAATAGTAAAGGGATCTCAGGACTTGCTGTACCTGACTGGCCTGCAACCACTGCATTAGATAGGGTAGACTGACTAGGTGTTATGATATGTGCCTACGCTAAGATCGCAGGGGTAGAAATCCCAGGACCTTTTGAATTAACCTCCTGGTCTGTGGTGGTATATTTGGAACCTGAGGATTTTTAAAATTTGTCAACTTTGTGGCTTTTAAGAAAATTCCGTCATCTACTGTTTAAGAACGGACATTTTCTTCCCCATATATTCCCTGGAGTAATTGCAATTCAGAAGGGTATTTATGATACAGACAGCAGACTTGCCTGTTGCAGTCTATAATGTCACAATAGACCAAATGCATCAGGCATTGGATTATTCAAGCATGGAGGGCCTTACAAAACAAGTTTTAATTAGTAAAATCATACCATCGTATAGATTAGCCCAATGGGACTTTGTCGTGCTGGCAATCAAAAGAAATATGGAAGTATTATCCACGGAAACTTTTTAGCAGCATTTATTTGAAAACAGACACGTTTAGTCAATACTGGGCTGCACCTGGTCTATTGTGACGTGATAGACGGGACCAGAGAGGCCTCCTCTGTGTCCCTATAATGGCAGATATGCTAATAAATTTGCCATTTTCTTTTATTCAGTAGACATATTACCAAGAAAAACCTATCATGGAAAAAGGGTGGTATTGTCCTTTAATTGAAAAAAAAACCCAGTCAATTTTGACTTTTTTTCCAGAGTATCATTGTACTGGAACTATAGGCTTCAGATGCATTTTTAAGTGTGACGAGCAAAATAAAGTCATAATCAAATCTTCTCCATTTCCCTTACAGAGTCGACCATCCTGTGAGGGCCCCATAACAATGCTTCTTTATTGACAATCGTCCTGGGACAATGAGAACTCAGAGAGTACACAATCACCTCTTATTCCTCATTGTGAGCCTCTCCTACATGGTGCATATTGTGACATCGAATTGTAGAACCATAAAAGGTGAGCTCAATACAGAAAAGAAATACAGTGATGTTTTACGTCTTTCAGAGAAGGCAGTGAAGAACCTTAATATCAGCTTTAAAGTTAGCTTTCATAACAAAACCTCATGCTGTCCACTAATGAACATCCGGGCTACGTTAGATGAGGATCCACCTACAGCTAGGACATGCTTCAACCAAGCTAGAAATCTAATTGCCAACAAGCACTACATCGCCCTGTCCAACACCTATGGCAAAAACTGTGAACGAAATGGCACATCACTTATCTGCTCTGACAAGCAGGCCTTTGTTTATCTTCAGCCGAGACACTGGTTTGTGAGCTTTGGGTATGAGTGTGGAACAATAAATAAGAATTTGTCACTCCAATATGAGTTCTGTTTGACTGATAAAGTGACACTCAGCTGCAGCCGACTGACTGTGGGAAATCCAATGTGCAAGAGAAATATCGATGACAAAAGTGGACAAGACACTCATGTATTGTTTCCTAACCGATTTGGTCATATGAATTCTGAAGAAGCATTTGGGTATCGGCGATTTATTGATGTGTTTTCTACCTTATCTGATATTGAGTCTCAGTGCTATCAGTATATCAATTATTTCACATGTAAATCTTTATATCCTGAGTGTACAACACCGATACCTAAACAAGCTATAAACTACTCAAGTAATTCTGAGGGCAGCTCCGTTATCACGGTAAATATTACCACAACAGAGAACCCCTCTACTGAACCGTCTTTCAATGTCCCATGTAGGAGAATGTGTCAGGAGTTATTCCTGGGGTGTAAAGCCTTTCTGGATATAAGAGGAATAATAGACTGTGAAAACTACCCTGAAGGCCTGCCACCAAACACACCATGTACATATTTGCAAGTGAACTGCTCTATATCAGGCTTAGATATCATGAATGGGACTTTTGAAACTTCTGGACACTTTCTCAATGACACTGTCACATACAGCTGTGGGAATGATCTTGAGATAGTTGGAAATAAAACCTTGACGTGCCTGCCTTCGGGCAATTGGAGTTCTGTACCACCAGAGTGCATGCCCAGAGGTCCTACCCAGATCCCCCATCTAGATATCATTATTTGTTTCACTGCTGCTGGAGTCATCCTGATAACAGCTGGTATTACTTTGTATATCTTCAGGAGACACAGACACCTCTGCCGTTGCTGTAAACCTGTCACAGTAGGCCATGATTTGCCTCTTCCTGTACGACAAAAAATCTTTGTCAGCTCCTGTGCTGAAAATCTGGATGCTGTCGAGAAGTTTCTACAGGAGTTTGAAAAAAATATCCCACAATGTGAATACTTGCACTATCACAGGGACTTCCTAGGTGGTGAGAGGATTATGGATGGTATTCATAAAGGAGTCTGGGAGAGTAAGGGGATGATTAACTTCATCACACAAGACTTTATCGACAGCCCCTGGTGTAAAACTGAGTTCACACAAGGATGTAGTCGGAAACGGCTGGAGAAAGACTTATTCCCATTTATTGCTGTATTAGATATGACTGATCATGAACGGCACCAACTGCAAAATGTTCCAGCAGACATGAAGGGTTACCTTACGCAGAATGTCTACCTACTTCGTAATGACCCTGCGTTTTGGGATAAACTGTCTAGGGCACTGCTGGTGGAGGTTACTCAGGGTGAAAGGCCCATAAAATGGTCATTCCATTTCAGCTGCCCGTGCCTACACAGACAAAAATGATGGTTAGAAAATAAGGAAGAGAAACTCTCTTTTGGTCAAAAGATGGCGAATCTATCCACACTTTCTCATTCTTTCTTTTGACTAATTTGTTAGTCAACTGAGGTTGAGTTCTTGGGATGACCTTTTTACCTAATATTTACCACCAACTAGTCCAGTGGACACAGACATTGATAAAGCTGGAAATGGTGAGATAAGTGCTGATTACGATGGGTACCAGTTGAACTCAAAGAATTCATCTCTGAATCAATGGAATTAATTCATTAGTCCAAAATGTATCCCGCCAGAATGTTGTACGGACCAGGACTTTAGGTCACATTGCTGGTGATAACTGAACCAGCTATAGGTAGGACTGGATTCATATTAGGCCTCTTTGTGCGATTAACTTTGATGGGCTCTTGCTCACTTACTATCTTTAAACATTTATGCATGGAACTTCCTCACTGGGAGAAATTCCTCATACATTACTTGTACAAAACTGCCTAAATTACGGAAGGTGGCCAACGTAACCCATGGTGAGTGCACCCAAGCCTCTTCTCTCACACCTGCATCAAAGGGAACGTATATTGGGTGGTTATGGTAGGGGCATGCTGCATCTCATCAGTCTTATCAGAGATCCTGATAACATATTCACACTTAATACACTGCTCTGGAGTGGGGGCCTTACCGCAATGTTCTGCTCCACACAGTATGGACGCCGCCATCTCGACACGATATGTTATAGCCCCGTTATATTCTTATCAGGTGATTTTAATGCACTGAGAGACCATAGCGCACAATGAGTAGATAAACATTGGATTGTTTTCTCATTATTTTACTCTTGCCGGGTACTTTTGGTCAGGCTTGTTTTATACTAACATTTTCATTTTTAGAATTGAGGGATATGAAATGCCTTTACATATTCATATGACATGTATAGATGAATATAATTTTATCAATTACTATAGTGTTTATAAATGTACTTCTACTTACTAGTTTTGTGCCATGTTTATATATTCCTGTTTATGTATTGTGTCATATACTGTCAACACAAATAGTATATCATAATGAGATGATCATCATATTATCTTATGCATTTGTACATGATATGCATGTTGAATTTTGCTTATTCATATTGTATTTCCCGCTGCTTACGAATCAATGACTTGAAGATTGTTCCCGAATGTCGCTATACAAAATGTAGTTACATGTATATGAATCGATGGTAAATGAATGACTCTGCTTAGAACAGGGGGAATATTTGGGTGAGCTCTGTCGTGTATCGAAGATCTATGGACCCATTGGTATATAGATGGGGTAGAAAGTATAGCCATGTGCAACTGGAGCCCCCTCAAATAGTAGTGGGAGGTATTGAAGTATTGGAATTTATTGTGAACTCACCTCATGCAAAGAAAAAAAACACTTTTAATAAACTTACAGTTTCTGCATTTCGATGTTGCTATCGAATAATTCGATTTGACAGGTGACAGAAAGAGCACACCGTGAAGAGCGAGGCCTCCTATTCACAATGCTATTAACTTAAAGGCACATTAAAGGTTAACATCTTGAACAGGCATTAGGGTGCACCCCTAATTCTCACGTGTCGCCCCTGGATGGGTAGTTCTTAGTGTGCCTTGAGGCAAAAATTATCCTCAAATGTAACAGGTAGTGACCTGTCTACACTTAGTCTACAATCAATTTTGGGAGACAATTTTTAATGCGCCAGAATAAGGGATGTGTACATATGTGAAGTGAGGTAAATTTTGAGTGCAAACATTGGCCAGGAATTGGCTTCCATTTCTTTAAAACATTCAGACCAATACAGTAAATCAAATAATCACTACGATATTTTCAATGTAGGGCCAATTCGTAAATTGGACACTACAGACTCATATTTGGACAAAATTCAAATTGAATAAATGAATAGAATATAAGAAATGAATGATTACAATAAGTTCCTCCTCCCATCTAACCTCCCAAACGATGCGCTGGATATAACGGACCGACAGGACTAAGATCATTTACCGTAGACTGCAGACTCACTGAGACATGGTAAGCAGCCCAGACCCGAGTCACAACCCACGTCAGATCCTCCTCACGCAACAACATGAAACACTTCGGTATAAAAACTGTTTAAAGGCCATTTGAAAGGGGCGAAGTGCATTTCTAACAAGAACGATGAATTTAGGTACAAAAGGGAGAGATGGATTATGGTTCTTCTTAAGGTAAACACGGTTTGGTAGCCTTGGTAGCCCTTACATGCATGGTCCTAATCTTCATTTCAACATTTTGCATTTCACCCTGAAAACCACATGGTCGCACAATCTATAAATACATTTATAACTATACTTATATGCTACATAGGTGCATTATTGCTACTGAGGATTTCAGAGCTTCGAGATTTCTTAATTCGCATCCTTGTGTTACGTCCCATTATTGCCATCAGTAGGTATGGATAGGGAAACCATGTGTTTATGAAAAAAGAGCTTCAGGGAAGCTAGCCAAATGATTAGAGAAGAAGCCCGAAGTGATGACGCGAAAGGTATGTGTGACTATAACCAGTATGGCAGTCTGGTTGCAATTTCTTTTTCATTTTTTCTTAACCGATATGATCCAAATAGCTCTAGAAACTTTCAAGGCTGTACCTTTTTCGTTGCTAGTGTGTTAGGTCTAAATTGTTTTTAAATCTCTAACAACTCGAATATTCAAAAGGCCTTTACTGTGGAAGAAAATCAGAATAAAACATGGCCAGAATTTACTAAATAACAGCACTAATTAGAAAATTGATAATAACCGGGGTTTGAGAAGCACAGACAATAAGCATCAGGTACACCAGGTTTCATCCTCAAGGATATCACATGAGAGTGTCATTTATATTTATTAGATTAGATTAGATTTTAAATAGATCTATCTCTGGTCTCATCTTTTTGAAGAATCTTTTGGCTGTTTTCCTTTCCCTACAGGTTTATTTTCTTAGGAAAATTGCCATTTCGCCATTTTTACCATCTTGAAATGAGTTAGTACTGTATCCAAGCACCACATAAGAACGAGAAAATTGACACCGACTGCCAAGCCGAGAGAGGCTTGCCTATACAAAAATGATGCTGATATCAGATAACATGCTCTTCTCTTTAAATTCCATGACTAATATAGAGACTAGATATTAGTTGCAATAAATACTTTATTTTAGCCACCATAATTGATTCTTATTGCATGTCTTTGGATGTTGAAAATCACCATCACTATCTGTACAATTAAGTTGGAGGCTTCTCATATTGTAGGTTGTAGGTTGGATTTACTTCCTCGTAAATACTGGGAGAGGGTCTCTGAACGCCAAGACGTTTGCTAATTGAGGTTCCATGCCTCAAGCCACTGGAGGTAGACCCAACGGAACAACTTAGGTCTTCAGACGAACGACGCATACATGCATACAGACCAAAAATGGCAAAATTGCAATTTCCACATCAATGTGGAACTGTGGGGAAAAGAAAATAGCCAGAGTGTTCTTCAAAAGCGTGACGAGAAAAAGAGATGAATCTACAAAAAATGCAAGCTTGATTTGTTAAAAAGTGTTTTGCTGGAGATGGGGGCAAAGAGCAGGTAAAAAGCTAGCTCATCAATCCGGGGTGCCGAGGGATTGGGTGGACTATGGGGGTGGGGGGAGAAGCAAACATCCCGGGGAAACAATGCCATAATTACCTAACTTTGTCATGGGTGGGGAGCCCTGGGCACGGGACTGGGGGACGGACAGTGGGCTGTGTGGGTGGGGGTTGTGATATTACAGAGGGACAGGAGATGGGACAGGGAGGTGAAATCTAGGCCCACCCAATTTTTGCCTTCCCAAAGGGAGTCATGTCTTTATAGTTGTACCACTGCCAGATTCGGTGTTGACGAGAGGGGTGCCCCATCACCACCTACCGTACTCCGCCCTTCTACCATTCCCCCCTCCCAGCCCATTGCAGCACTTCCATACCCCTCCCCCCCGTCCCATGTCACCAGCCTGCACCCTGCATGTCACTGGATCTCCCTGGGCTAAATAAACCCCTCAGGGTTGGACTCATCAACACCCCCACCCAACCACCCCACACCTCCCTGATGCCGCCCCTGGTAGGCTGATCTCGAGACTCAAAAGTCTGGGCCCCAACTTTTTTTCCAAAGAGGGGTGAGAATTCTGTCTGGGTAAAATTGACTCATCTCCTCAGTTTTTTTAAACCTTTCTTTCACACTAAGGACCACACCCAGGCGGACAATAGAATATGGCCGTGATGGGTTTTAGTCACGAGGTTCGCGTGTGAGTTGTTAGTGGAATACAAATTGTTTGAAATGTTTTATTGGAGTCACGATCCAAAACGAAAAATGGTAATGACACAAAAATAAGGAAGATTCAGAACGAGATTGGATGTGTGACCAGGCGTTTCAGAGTGGAATATCCGTTGAAATCCAGTCGAAATTATCCAGGACCTCGGCACGAGAGTGGGCTCTTTTTAGTCGTCTGTGCCAAATTGGGATTTTTGTTTTCTGTCTGGGGATGTTGCCCCCGGGGGAGGATGAAACATTGATGAAACGGGTAGATGTTCATGTAAGTAGTATAGGTAAATGAGCAACTGCTCCAGGCCAATGGCCAACGCAGGCATACACCCAGCAGGCAACAGACATAATGCAAAACAACTTGAGAAACCATTGCTGGTAGAATAAAGAAAAAAAGTTTCAATATTCGTCAAAAAGTCAATGTAATGTCTCACGACACGACCTTTTTCACTCCAACATTTTACAACATTTATTTTCTTGATGGAAAAGTATATATGTACAAAAAGTAACCGTTAAAACAAGTCTCAATCATCCCCCTGAATACATTTGTATACTATTTCAGCGCAATAACAAACAGTCCCAAAGGTCGCTAAAGGAATCAAGCAAAGAAATTTATCGTTGATATCATCTTTAGCTGTCAAAGTTAATTTCCAGGGTTTCAATGTTCCATACTAAAATCTAAAGTCTCAGCTTAATTAAGGGTCACGACAGTGTGAACAAAAGGCATTTAGAATGCAAAAATGGGCGTACCCTCTTGTTGTACAGATCATGGCATCAGACAGCACCTACCTCTACTGACTATTAACTTCAAACGACAATCTTCATTAAAATGAATGATTCTGTTAACTGCACGTAGAGTTACACCCAATGATGTCTCTATCTATGCAGTACGAATTAATCAACTTTACCCTTCCACAAATGTTCATTTCCCCTAAGAGCAGCAAAATTACATGCTGAATTTTGGATGTTTTGAAATTGTTTAAACAAGATGTGTACCTATATTCTTTGTTTGCCAATAAAAAAAAATCAATTTTTAATTTCAATATGATATACTCAATTACAAACCCCTTTCCAAGCCGATCCCCACCTTCAGAATAATCTATAGGCCAAATCTGACTTTTGATACCAAAATGTGATCGAGTTATAAGAGAGGAATTTCGGTAATTATAAGCATGATTTGATTTGAAATGATTTTTATTTTGCTTCAAAGGTACACTACAGTTGTGCAAAAATCTACAGCAGGTAGTAAATAACACTTTATAACATAAATCGTTATGAAGCAAAGTCGCTTGATACAACAAAAGTTGATACAACACTTGATACAACAAGTCGTTATGAAGCAAAGTCGCTTGATACAACAAAAGTTGACTGTACCAGCTTACGTGGGCCCCCCGTGACGTTCTGTAGATGTCCTTTTGTGATTTATATTTGAGTATGATACAGTAAACATAATTCATTTTCTGAGTTAAATAGCCGATATAGAGTCCATTTTACCTCAGAATGAGGTAATCTTGATGTATTGAAAAAATTGTATTTCCAGCTTATTTAAACTCCACAACATATGGAATCTTTACAAATTAAATTTCTTTTCTGTTATACATATAGTTACAGCTACGTTGTAAAAACATAGCCACCTTGTACCTGGCCTCGTTTCTAAAACATGGCCTTTCTTTCAGGGTAAAGTGTATTGGATTTAGTTTAGTTCTTGATAAAATTTTTCAAGTTCTTCATGCCAGATTCGCATGAATTCTTGGAAAAGCATAACGGTCGGTTCTACACGGAGAGTGAGACATGCACTTAGTGATTCTGGTTATCATCACTTCGGTGTTCAAGGTGGGGGCAAAATAGCTCATAAATATACTTCGCCATTAGAGGGGCGGAGGTAGTTGGGTGGGTGGGAGGGTGGGGGTCATGATGTGTTCGCCTATCATGCATGGGCTGTCGGAGGGGGGGGGGGCGGTGATTGTGCACCCAGGCCTGTGAAGTGATTGCTGGCGTCTTTGTCTGCCCCTATCTCCAACTTTCAATTTTAATTTCGTTATGTTGAGTTGAAAAGATAAGCTCCCCCTTTCTGCCATCAAGCCCCTACCCTCTTCTCACTCCTCCTCACCCCCTTTCCGCTGGCCGCCACACCCTTCACTTCAACCCCCTGGATCACCTACCCTGGAAAACGCATTTGTGTGACATGAGAACATAGCACTGACATGGTAATCTTCAAAAGGAAATCACAAAACACAGCAAAGTTATTTTTCAAGGACAAAGCTTTTGAATTTTACCTCCGGCCTTTCAAGTACTGCCAAGTTGACACCATGTATAACTAATAATTGGGGGGGGGGGGGCTGTAGCAGGGATGCTGTGGCGGCAAGGCGGGTCTGTAAATGGGAGGGGGCAGGTTATTAGGGAGGGAGGGTTGTTGGGTCAGACTAATTGTACAGACCCTGGTCTTAAACTCTTAGAACTGACAACCCCTGCAGACCATGCTTCATTGGCTGCTGTCTGATTGTACAATGATAAACTCTGCTGTTGAACTCTTGTACCGGACCCTGGTAGTGGGGAACATTGAATTTTGTCTCAGGCACCTGATTTATGCTGTCTTTAATTTGTGGAGCCAATAAAAGAATGTGACAGGCATTGACATTGTGTACTGTTTACCACAATGTCATATATTACATTTAAAGCTGTCTGCATTAAAATATGTATTGAGAGCAGTGTGAACTGATTTGATGAATATTCAGATTTTATTATTCTTTAAACATAGCTATCATAAAGTATGGATTATGTCAGGGGATCTCCTGTTCTAACTGCTCATGTAGTGGATTTGCGTGTGAACATTTTATGATAGACCTATCAATCTGTTCTATATCAAGTTGGAGAAAGTTACCGCAACTTGGATATTCATGTCTTAAAAGAACCTTGCAGGGCCCTTTGTACCAGACCAAAAGAGTCACACTCTAAAATGACTGTTGAATCTACCAGGGATCCTCATGAAACAGAACGGTGAATTACCATAATCATATTGTCGTGAAGCAGTATGGGGTCTACAATGAAGCTCCAGATGGCAGTATGGTGGTACAAGGAATCTCTGCAAAAATAACCACACAGAAAAAAACCAAGTTAGTCAGTCTAACTTAACTTAGTCAAAACAGCTAAATAATCTTAGTTAGTGCATCTGACTAACATGAGACTAACAATGACTAACTTATGTTAGACTCATTGACTACCCCAAGGTTAGCCAATTTGACTAGGGGACATTGCCACCAGGTGGCAGGCTGGTTTGCAACAGGACTTTTGTGGTGGGTGTGTACCACAAAATGTTCTATGAATGTCAAACATATTGTGATTTTTGATTGCACTATATGCTCAGGACTTTCACTATTCAACCTAACATCATGCTTAACAAAAAGTACCAAATAAATTGATGAGTTACCAAAGGAACCAGGTAGTGAGATAGATAACACCTATTCTGTGGTAATTAAGATATATACATGTATGCACACTATTGTATCTAAATTTGTGTGGCAAACCAAGGTCTCTGGCTCAGGGTCTGCAAAAGAAAGAAATGGGAAGCACTTATCATGATTCCTAAATGATGATATTCTGCTTTATAGGTGTCTAAATTCTTTATAGGCTTTGGACCTACCTATTGAATAGAAGTGTGTGTTTGTTTCAAAATATCAGCATACTTGGTCAAAACCAAATCCTACCGTTAAACATAGCATATGAGGTACGCCTGTGGATATGCCCTGCCTGTAAGCCTCATCCTAAGTTTAGGACAATGCTATAAGCCAAAGTAGGCCACTAAGATGCTCTATAAGCCAGCAGTCAAAATGAGTCAAACCAAGAGAAACTGGTCATTTTGACTAACAGTTGGTCGTATTTGACTAAGAAAAACTTGGACACTTAGGCACATGCTTTTGACTGACTATTGTTAGAAAGTTATCCTTTTTGACTAACATTTGACTAAGATTTTGAAGATTATTTTTTTCAGTGCACGGATCACTGGCAAGTTTGAGACAAAGATTCTGCCACTGTTTAGACGACTTGATATGCATGAAATAACGAGATATTTAATCAGAGATTTCTGCAAAAATACGTTTTCGGCCTATAAGAAAGGCCTCAAACCGTGAGCTGACCTATAATGTTTATTTACTTATTCTAACTCATCATAGAGGGACAGAACTCGGGATATTTGATATTAATCTGTGACTATGTAGCGAGGAATGCATGAGACTTAATTCTTACCTGATTTTGCAGCCCAAGTTCTGGATGGACTTTAGTTCCAGGAACCTCCCCAGCCTCCGGCTATTCATGCCCCATGATGTAGCATAGAACCATGAAACAGGTTCCCGCAACAAGGGTACCTAATTCAATTTAACGGACTCAATGTCTGAATCATTATAAAAAGACATTGACAAAAGACTAGAACGCAAACCTGGAGAATCATTCAAAAATCAGAAACAATTTAAATCAGGAAAGCTTGCAACAAAAGGTTCCGGGACATTTTCAGAACTTTTTACCAGGGGTTCCTATCACGTTACAGGCCCAATTCATCATTTTGGTAGATTGGTACTTTTGTTTTCAAATTAATCCATCATGTCTTTGGGACAGACACCACAGCTTGCATTGGCTTTAGATGTATTGAAGACTGAATTGTCATTTAAAAAAAACAGAGCCGCAATATCCTTCACCCGTTTTCTCAGCTTTTGTAATTTAGCACAAGTCTGTATAAAAAGAGAGGTAGGGCATCTAATGGGTTTCACCTACGCTAGCAATAGTTTCTTTAAAATCTACATAATGCAACATCTCAAAGATTGGTTAACATGCAGCATGCTACACAGAAATTGGCAACATGGGTCCAGGCTATACCGGGCCTCCCTAGCCCACTTAAAAGGGTCTATTTCTCCTCTTTCCTATCCCCTCAGGATGTGTGTGGTGCACATATGCATGGGCACTGACACATTCCTCTGTGAAATTGTGTAATGTAGTTCTCGCCATGAATATGACCTCAGCTGTCGAAATGGCGTTAAACATCTATTACTCACTCACTCACTCACTCCAGGCTATACCTTGTAATCGTTACTAATCGTCTGTTCAATTATGAATGTCAGGATGATGACAAATATCATTCAATATACAACAACACGTATCATGTTTCTGATAACAATATAGATGATATGACATGAAAATGGGATCCTCCTGAGACATCTAAATATCGCTATAATAAGACCACACCGTAAATAATTGAGTTGCTGATTTGTCATTATCAACTGGACGAGACCGAGGGACCTCCAAGTTACCATAACCAATCCCCATTGTAACCATAGTCACCCAGGAAGTAGTATTCTGAATCTTGATCCTAAAGGTGATATAAGTCACCATGAAATCACTATGTAATATCCTGAGGAAGGCCAACCATAGCCGAAACGTTGACCACTCTGCATCTTGATGGCTCATTTCAATCAACATCACCATTCTTATCTAATTCTTATGAATTTTATCAATAAAGTTTCATCAACAATGAATTTAAAGGGACTGTGTTGGGTTTTGTGTGCATATCAATATTAGTCATTTGTCATTATTATTGAAAATGCCTAGGCCGATTGTGTAAAATGACTTCGGCTTTCATGTAGAACGTTTATAGGTTGAGTATAGTTTATTCTTAAAACGCCGTTTTAGACATATCACAAAAGATCAAGGTATAGTAGCTAAGATGGAGAATATGTTATATCATCAGAAATTTATTCATCGATGCTCATAATTCTTTCAGATGTTACTTAAGCATCAAAATTTTGATAAAAATACCATACTGTGCATGTATGTATCATACTTTATAAGGTGATACTGCCTAAGTCAATGAGGCATAACGATTTCTGAATTCACATTGCCAACATTATGTTCAAATGCCTCACTCTGGCGGGTATGAAATTCATATATTATCTTTTTTTTTATATTTCTAACGATATGAGACAACAGTGAAAATAATTTGCGGAAAGTATTCATTGTATAGATCTGTGCCTCATCCTGTGAAACGTGCGTTGCAGGAGAAATTATGCAACTGTATGAAATACACATCATTGTCCTTATGCTCTAGGTGTAGAGAAATAAGAAAGCAGTTCATTGGTAAGGTGTATTAAGTTTAAGCGTTAATTCCATATACGTAGGATCATACTTTCCATAAGATTTTAGGGCAAATCCATATACTTTTCTCTACTTTTTCCATACAAAATAGGTAGTGGAAGCCTATTTTCAGTCAAATCAGCACTGGAAACTGTAAACTGACCCATACTTTTTGTTTTTTACTCTTCCACATACCATACAAGTATAAGTTTTTCGTCTAATCCGTAGGCCAAGTCCCTAATTTCCTCTACTTTTCTGTACCTTTTCCCAAAATGAATTTTTTTTTTTTTTACGGATTTCTTAGGTCAAATCCATAGGTATCAGTAGAAATCCCCTGTTTTAACCCTAGGGGAAGCCCTGGTACCCTGTGACAACCTTTGGTAAAGCTAAACAATAAATGCCATGAACCATACATTCTAAACCACTAGCGTCCAGCAACCAAGACTGCAGGATATTTTCACACATTGAATGTATACTTCAGTAATCTCTCACGTATAAGGTGCATCTGGCATATAAGATGCCCCTAGAGTTCAAGACCCTTATGTTTTCTTACCTCTTCACCCCTATCCTGCACCTGACAACACATGGGGTAGTGATTAGGGCACAGGACTCTCAGTACATAGATTCAATGTATGAGCCCCGACTTTGCCAATGAATTTTCTTGTTGGTTTTCACATGTGACAGATATGATGAAAAGAACAGACTAAGACAAATAATTATTAACCAATTTCAAGTACATCCTTTGGTTTCGGCTCCTCGCCCCAGCCTGTCTAATTTTCTTTTCACTATCTCTACAGTACAGCACCATAACTATGGGACATTGGGGCCAGCTAAGACTACCTTCTACACTCGCCTCCTGATGTTGGTATTGCTTATACTACTATCTATGGGAAAAGATGGGACTGCAGAATGTTCTCGTCTCGTATTGTTCGGGACTCACCGAAATGGTGATCGGTTGGCCAGGATTTGAAACTTCAATGGAGAATTACAGCCATGTTATTTAGTCGTTAGGAACATCATTTCAATGTTAAAAAGCACAATTTTCTCCCCAAAAAGTACAAGTTTACTGGAAAAGTATACTTTTTTGCCTATGTGGAAGCCAAAAAAAAAAGTAAGTAGGGAAAAGTATACGAAATTAGGCCTTACGAATTTTTTGCCTCACTTATATGGAATCGGCGTTTTAACAGACAATACAATTTGAACGAGCAGGCAGACCATACACGTTGAATATGGATCCTAAAAGGATGTAGTAGCCTACGTGGGTGAGTTCTGTGATCCTTGCCCTCTTGTGTTCATTTCATATTCTCCTTTTTTACGTCCGTTACTCCTGGTAGAGCTGATACCTTTCCTCAATTTAATAAAGAGATTAGAAATCCCATTTCGAAACTGTTTCGTGTAATAACGAGCTGGGTGTAAAAGTGTGGTTTTATAGCATACTCAGTACGAGGTGGAAAAGGCTACAGGACAAGATAGCCTGGTGCTTATTATGCATTGCAGTTCTCGAGATGTCATACAGATGGCGCGTCAGTGCTTTCCACCCTACTTGGTGCTTTTCACCATGGCTGTCTTTCATGAACCACCCAATTTACCTGTTACATGTTTGTACTTCACACTGGCATGGATAAGTGGGGTGGGGTGGGGGTGTTATCGATGAATAACGCTTCATACCAAACTCTCATAATTCACCGACCCTATATCATAATATCATTTCAGAAGTCAAAGGGAAGTGGAATACAGCCATTGATACAGCAAGTAAAACAACCCTCACTTTCGACCGATAAGAGCTCAAAATGTACTTATTTCAAATGAGAATCTTGACAAAGACAAAACACCCTCCATACTCCCAACTCTTTACGCTAAGTTAGCAGATCACCTGTAAAAGATCTAACGTTTTGAATACGGTAATTCTGCAGGTGTTTCTTCCAATGGGACAGTGAAATAGAAGGTCCTGAAGATGATAAGACAGGTGGACCTTATACATACTCTTATCTGGCCACAAGGAAGTATATTGGTTTGTGGTCAAGTAACCATGTTGCTTGGGAAGGAGCAGTTTCGGCGTGATGCATTTGTTCATTAACCCTACGGTACCCCGATGGGTGGATTTAATTTACTCAAAATCTGCAGAGTGGCCCCTGGCCTTCTCAGATGACGTCTCATTGTTGCACGGCTCTCAAATGGAAATGGAAATGACCAACTTTCTTCACCACAGACTATTTACATCGTCCGTCCCGTCCACTCCCATCACATTTCTGACCTTCAGCAAGATGCTAGTACCAAGAGATGTGTTAATTATTGGCTTGTGGTTGGATGAATGAAAGCTTGGACGGCTATATTGGCCAGGGTTTGCACAGTTCAGACAAGTGGGTCCCCCGTGGTTTCAACTCTCTCAGCTACTCTCGGCTTCGGACCCACAGCCTTCTGCCGAAAAACAAGAATATTGGTTTGGAAAGGGGACACCAAAAGCGTCTCTGAACTTTCTCCTCATTGTTTGTTCCCAGCGCACCCTGGCTGTTAAAAATAGCTAGTCATGTTAAGGCAAGTCAGGCAAGTGAGGACATGGCCATGGCCTTGAAAGTGACCCCCGAGCAATGCAGCATACCATCTTGTGTGCACAAAGATGTGTTTGGGGGATTTCTACTTTGGGATAAATGGTAAATGTAGATTTTCAGAATCTCCACGTGGATTTTCATAGTGAAAATCTGCATCAACCAGGGCCTATATTTTCAGGCACCTTTAATTAATCATTAAGCTGTGAAATGCTATTATTGATCCACATGGCCATTATAATCTGTAGACGTGATCATCCAACTCTGTCAAAAATAAACATATAAAGGAGTTCCGAGCGAATGGAGTAAGTAGACACAATTAATGAAAGAAGACCCTACAACACATAGCGTAGGTAGCTGTCTGAACCTTTGACCAGTGGTCACAGTGGCGGAGTTCATGGTGAGGGCGGTGTGCAACACGATAGGCGCTCATCTGCTGATCCAGCACGTGTGGTTGGGGTTTGGGTGGATTTGGTTAAGGATAATCCTGGTCATGGATTAGGATTAGGCCTAGGCCTACAGCTGTCATGATACAAGATGAACAATCCACCATGGACGTGTTATGCAAAATTGTATTCAATGTCTGCCAAAGGGTATCTCACTATTTTTGGTTGGGGAACATATTTACATGTATTATGCAACCTGGAACAGTTAGGGTGTCGAAGGGATGGGAGGGGGCATTGATGGCAGATTTAGATATGCCATTTTTGCTTGGGGAAAATGAACGCCTCGCAACTCAAAGGGGGGAAATATGTTAATGCACATGACACTTCTGTCAGTTACATGCCGCTACTACACATTTTACTGAGAACAGAATTGACAAAACTTATATTGTTTAACCATTTAAGGGCCGCTGATGCAGGAATGCGGCATGCACATTGGTTAGCAAGGCGCCAATGAAGTGCTGGCGAGTCTGTCCGCCAGCTGGCCATTGAGGCATCATGCCGACCCTCTGGGAGTGCATCAATCCTGGTAGAGCCGTCATGATGCATGAATGTAACGCTGATGAGTTACTAGACAGGGTTGCAATCATGCATCATGATGATTTATGGGCATGATGCATTAATGCATAAGCGGCCCTTAAAAGGTTAACAGGCAGGGATAGTTGGCCATGGGTGCGTGGGATTTCACAGATGTGTTTGAATCGACTCAGAGTAGAAATTTTACATTTCTAAATCACGAAATGAAAGAAGCAGAGACACATTCTGTGAACTTGTCTAATTAGAGTGAAATATCACCAGGTGGAGGAGGAAGCTTAAATTAATAGATAGGTGATGGCCCAAAATCATACTAATCTGAATTGGTAATTTCAGTTTGTTTAAAATTGATTGTTTGCATGATAGATAGTTATGGATCTGTGCGCTGCATCATGATCAATTATGGATGCATCAAACATGTTTATTTCATTTAGTTAAATAAGCAGAAGGTGATTAATGGCTGTTTGCATACTGTGCCTTGCCCCGAAAAGTGTTGGTCTTGACCAGTACAATTATGATTTTTAAAGCAGCAATCTCCAAAATGGTATCTCTGCAACTACGCATCTAAAACCGACAGGGTGCCATTTCTCATTGTGCACAAAGTCTTTTAATTTTGGGATTTGTGGAAGGCAACATTTCTATTCAGGATCAAACTTATTTAGTTGGCCCTGCAATAGGATCCGAGGAAATTTGCAATGGGGAGTGTCATGAGCTTTGTCAGAAAGTTCCTCTAATTAGTTGTTATTGTTATAACAAATCCAATGGTGATCTATATGGTTCATGTAATATCCTAGAACTAATCATTAGCCAAAGATGAAAATTCTCTAATTCTCTATTTTGTCTTTGCATTACGTTAGACAGTGTTATTTTACCAGTATGTCCATTGAGTTAATGATGAGATAGTCAGCTATACCTGGATGATAAAAAATCATAAAGTTGGTATCAAGGTAAAAGAAAAAAATAGCAAGAAAAAAAAAATAGCAAGGTTACACAAGGATACTACACACCACTTCATCCAGTTACCTTACAAAACTTTAGGAAGCTATCCTCCACAAACCCGCAGATATGGTGGGTTCGTGTCACGTGATGACTCTCTCTGTTTATTTGTGAAATGTTAACACATTGCTGTATGGTGCACTCCAAATGAGAGTTTCTGATACCCATAGGGTATAGGAGTGGTGTGAGACAACCCCTATACCTCAGAGGTGGATATCTTACAAGGTTTGTTTGGTGGGGGATGGGGTAGGGTGGTACACTGCAAAAATGGTGTTTAGATCCTAAACACAATTCTAAACATATTCTTGCAATGTTTTTGTAATCACATTAATTTCCTAAACATGTTTAGCCAAACAATGTGCTTAGCTCAAGTGTTTAGAAATGTAGGTGTTTAGGTTAAAACTTTTGTGTTTAGATATATGAATATTTGTGTTTAGGTGTTTAAGAATTTTTGTGTTTCGATGTTTAAATGATTTGATAGAGAGTTAAGGTTTGCAGACATGTATGCATTAAAAAACAGATATATATATATTTTTTTCTCATTTACTTGGGGGGGGGGCATCAGCAGGTATTTACTTGTCAAAGTCTCCAAAAATGTCAGCCACACCTATATGTGTACATATATTACACACTGCATCAGAATGAGAGACTTGAGAAAGTACAACAGCTTGCCAGAAAGGACATTGCCTTATCTATTCCTGAATAACATCAAATAGGTGTCAGTCATGGAGTTTATTGATTATTTTATGGTAATGATGGTGGCATGAGGTGAATCTAGTCAATTTTCTATTGCCCTTTCTATTCACATGACATTCTATGAAATGAAACAATGATAAACATGGGATTTGGGGACATTTGTCACAACAATTGATTATAACTGTGTGCAGATAGTCCAGTCAAAGGTAGTGCTGTTAGGGAGTGGTCATTATTTATCAACAGGGGGGGGTGGGTTTGAGGGGGGGGCGTAAAATTTTCAGACCCCTCCCGAGGGGGGGCTAAAAATATTTTGACCCCTCTTGAGGGGGGGGCTAAAAAAATTCACCCTCTAGCAAAAAAGCCTGCGCGCTACTATAGATCAAAGAGGGGCGCGAAAACTCTCTGCGCCTCCGGCGCAGGGGGGCGCAAAAAATTTTGACTGCCGTCGAGGGGGGCGTAAAAAATTTTCACGCGTCCGTGCGAAATCCCACCACCCCCCCTGTTGATAAATAATGACCACTCCCTTACCTGGTGTGGATTCAACATCAAAGTATTTAAACATATTGATGTTTAAATCTAAACACCTATTATTCAACTGTCTCAACTCTAAACATCTAAACATGTTTAGCATAAATGTTTATGTAGTTAGAATAAAAGTGTTCATTTCCTAAATGTGTAGTTGATGAGACACCTAACTGACCTATATGTTTAGGTTTTAAACACCATTTTTGCAGTGTAGGTTGTGGAATCATAGGTTGCTTAGCTGCTCCCACGCAGCAGGCTTTTACGGTCTCTTTAGGCCTACACCTGCCGGGGTTGAGGACCGCCTGCCCCGCCGGGAGCCCACCCGTCTCCGTCACTAGCCGCCCAAGCCGAGCTGTTCATCTCACCTTACAAATCCCTGATCCTAGTTGAGCCGCTCGCCACTACGGGTCTCTGGCGGTTTACGAGCCGCCTGCGGCTGTTTAGCTGGTAGCCGGCAGGCATTCACCTGTGCCTGGTGATAATGGGTGCGGGTTTCCGTGACAGTATGGGCACCAGCATCATGTGTCGTGTAAGGTAATCAATTCTAGATCACCAATAAAAGGCCACGTTGAATATGGAATCAAGCCTTCAGCTGTCTCTTAATTGTAGAAAGTCGGCCCCGCTATACGCTCTATGCAATTGTTTGTTGGAGTTGTACATGGTTGTTCAGGAAAACACTTATATTTTGTTGGCATATCTGCTCATAAACCCGAGAGAACTGTTGAAGATTATTAAAGAGGACCTCTGGCAACACATGAGGGACGCTGCATGGTGCACCCGTCAGATGTCCATGGGACCGGTAGTGTCAATTGAATGCCTGGATCTCATGTTCTAAATGAGGCTATGGTGTTGCATTTGGTATAAATAATTACAGGTATCACCATTCAGGTTCTGCACCAAGTACCTACATCCCAGGCTCTAAACATTAGGGGTCTCCTATTTCACAGACTGAAAGATATCCAGGAAAAACACCCTCAGACTAACAAGATGTTTTCTACACAAGCATGTCTTTGATATATAAACATGAGAGGATGAGTCATGATGAGGGGCTAGATGTGGGGTTTTCTTTTGGTCAACGAGAGTAAAACCAACCACACCTTGCATCATGTTGACCCTTGGGAATCGATGATTATTTATGCACAATAAAATAAATCATAAGCTCCTTCTAAGATGTTGGTACCTTATTAGTGATCATAACACCAGAATAACTCATCAAGGTAAACATCTGCTGATGGGCCAAAATGGCAGAAACAGCTTTGACTTTTTATATGGTAGATCACATGCTAAGCTCTAATGCCAAGCACATACATGAAGACCAATCTGTATGGGGAGTGGTCCCATGAAAGCTTGAGGTTAGACAGGGAAACTCAATACAGAGCCAATCAACACAGCATTGTCACGAATATTGTAGTTTTAAAAGTTCTTAGAAATCTTCTCTAAAATGTCAAATATTTTAGTTAACATGGAATGTGAAACTTAGACCTGTTATAGTCAGATGATTCAGTCCCTTGATTATTTTCATGAAACCTGATAGCTGGGCAAATAACTTAATACGCTGGGACTGAAGGGTAAGAATGCAGCATTCACAAAGTCTTTACCTTAGCATGTAATAGACAGAGAGGAGGGGTCGGATCAAATGGGAACCAGCTGTTTGGTGGGAATGATATAATGAGATCTTTTCGAAAGTTTCTGCCTTAGTATCAAAGGACAGGGATTTTCTACACGGACAAATCATGAAGACTCATCCACAGGCAGTTTAATTGTGGCTGTACACCTGTGACTTTCCCTCTCCATTTTCACTTTTGACCTTGGTGTGGGTGTGTGACGTAATTTGATACCCTTGTGTCCAGGTACGGTGTCTCTGCAATCAGCATATCTGGTGTGGCTCTGGCTCTGGCAGGTTGAGGGATGTTAGTGTGGCCAGAGAGGTTTGCACCACCTCCTGTAGTTTCCCTGATGTGGCCCATGGAACTTCCAGAAAACAATGCTTTCGAGTAGCTTTAGCTCAACTTTTACATATCTCAACAGATTTCTAATACTGCTTTCATTTTACTATCACGGGGATGGCAGTAGTGATAGGGGTTAGGAAAATTGGGCAGTTGGCCGGTAAGGAGCATTCATCCCTGAAAGGCTTCAACCAAATAGGGATATCAAGTGCAATATCAAAGCTGGACAATTTCGGGATGTTAGAGAGAAACAATGGTTGTGGCAGCAGTAAAAGTAGACTCTAGTAGAGCTTAAGGCACATTATAACTGCTGGTAGTAGGTGTGTTAGTGCGAACCGTTGGGCAGAAAGGACGCTAGGAGGGTAATTCAAAAGGTAATAAGACAGCTCCCAGTCTTCATGATTTGAATACCAGCTTTATATAGATTTAGTACAATGCTATCCGAATTGATACGACAACTCCAGGTAGAACTTGAGGGTAGCTGTATTAGCATCTTTTGAAATTAACACTAGTGCTGTTAGATTTGTTGAGTTTAGGCCTGTCTATTGGGGTTGTTCGTCACCTTTATCCGCCTCCTCCCTGCCTCCAGTATCAGGTTCCTATGTACAGATGGCGCGCATGCAACCGAGGAGAAACCTTCGTGTAAAGTGCGCATGCGTGTAGTCATCACATGATCGTTTGATCATGTGACTTTAGCGGCGGCCAGCCCAAGCCTGCGATTCAGGGTTGAGACGTGTTTTAAAAACCACCAAATTTTATGACAACGGTTTACGGTTTAATGACCACTTATTAAAACCCGGGCCAGAATGAGTCATAGTGGTGGTAGAGGGATTGGTGGCAGCACTAATGGGGATTCCCCAGGTGTGGTGGCTGTTGAATATGTACCACGTAACCCTGGATAGATTGATACCCGGTCCTGTAGCAATGAGATAGTTTCATTAGGTTCGAAGTCTTCTTAATGGGCCAGTTTATTTGAAGACAATGCTAATAGCAGAGTTTAAGTTTATTTTGAATGTTAAATACACAATGTTCACTACGATGTAATTACCATCAAGGTAGCTGAATACTCCCTACATTGTCCTCAATATCAACACTGGCAAACATCTTACACCAGGGAATTCACAAGACATGATAGAATTGTTAATATAGACCTAGAATATCCATTTTATTGTACACCTGAAGATGTACACATCTTGAGCCCGAACACAAACAGGGTTCTTCTATACTTAAACACCATAAGAAATAACTGCCGAATCTACCGGGCATCTTCAGACAATTAAAAAGTGAATCACCATAATTGTAATGCAGTGCAGTTTAACAATATCAAAACTCCTCTGAAGTTGCACATCAAGTTGAAAAGTAATCTTAGCTCACCTGTACTGAAAGTTTATTTTTCAAAGAGCGGACGTCTTTTCTTTGAAAGGGAATGCAATATAGAGGTAGCGATCTCAGCACTTTAACAGGTGATGCTGGGTATTTGATCACTTGAACTCTCAGCTCCTCTGTTAAATGTGTTTGTTCAGTAACAGGTTACACCTGGAGTCAAAGAGACCAGACGACACTGACAAACTCAGTCACAAAAGAAAACTTACAAATGCTTTGAGCTCCCAATCAATATAAACAGCTATCAAATAACGCTATATAAGACAATGGAGACGGGAGGTCACGTAAAGATGAAATGAGTACAGATAGTTGTTATAGACGGAGTTATGTGGGAGAGACTGTCGTTTTGCACCCCTTGGCGGATGGAATAACAGTACCTATCCTTAGTCTACCAAATAGAGGCCGTCATTCGGCAGACAACATTGACATTGTACATATATACAGTCTGATGGAACGACTTGAATTACTGTTTTGAAAGAAAATAGGTATAGTTGAGTAGTTCAGGTTACAATTTTCCCGACATCGCTTAATTCTCTGAGATCAATTCCAAAGACACTGTCTAAGTTAGCGGCCTGCACTGCATATATATGTCTGTTCAGAAGAATACAGGTGACAGTGACAATTCTATTTGTCAAGACTATAGCGCCAGGCAGAGCACACCTGATTACAAATGTAAATTGTTCATTTCGAGATTGTAAAATAATCCCTTTGATATTTAAACCAGTGGCACATTCACTTTTAATCTGAAAACGCCATATATGATGCTTTGATGCATGCTGCTGAATGCAGTCATGGCTAGTATTGGGCCAAAACCTGCTGGAGAGATTTCTCAGCAATGTACTTATGCACTATATGTATGATAAAAAGAAAAGTGGAAATAGGATACTAACAAGGTGCTGTTTAAACAGTATCTAAGCAATACTAAATTTATCCTAGACTACTAGACTTCTAGACTTATGAGACGTTGATTGCAAGAATTTCGTTGCAAATTGTTATTTATCACCTTGCTCATCTCTATCCCTCTTTTTGAACGCTAATAACACAAAACAAAGAAAAGTTGCAATGACCACTATGAAAGAAAGATGGCCACAAAAGCACCAATTAGTTCATAGTATTAGGCATCCTGTGTGTTTTAGGTGTGCTAGGAGGAGTGGATGAGTGGGTGATAGGGTGGGGGGGGGGCGTGTTAAGGGCCGGCTGGAGGACCAGGTGCCTCATGGACACTTCTTAGTCGTCACAGCTGTAAAAGCCATCTTTTGTATCTTATTTTTATCCTCCATTGTCTCCTAATCACCATCCTACTGTAGATGTTATTGGCGGCATTATAATCACCATGATGAGTACAATATACCTCAGCATGCAGTACTAAAGAAAAGCAATGTCATCTGTTCATCATACCGACTTTGCATGTTTGCCAATGGGTACTAGTATACGTACCATACATGTGTACCAACTAACCATTTAGATTGGCCATGAACAGCCAATAGATGCGCCTTATAGGAACTCAATGTGCGTCTTATACGCGAGTCGCCTTATACGCCAGGTACTACTGTAACACATGTGAGTAGTATACAAAAAGTAGAGATTTCTGCGCGAGTAGTATATGGAAATTAGCCTTTTCTGCATGGTTCATGGAGGATGACCATGAAGTGTGAGAAAGGGAAGATACTTGCCCGTATTGTGTTAAATGGCCATTTTCAATGCGAGTACAGAATTTTCTCCAAATAGTCGCTGGGAAATTAATATTTAGAGGGGGTTATAATTGTTATACTCAAACAAATTGACCTCATATATGTGCAAGAGTTGGCACTCATTCCCTTTGAGATTTGATACAGTTTCTGCATAATTCGTTGAG
Organism: Acholoe squamosa; assembly: GCA_949317995.1. Lineage (NCBI taxonomy): Eukaryota > Metazoa > Annelida > Polychaeta > Phyllodocida > Polynoidae > Acholoe > Acholoe squamosa. The sequence goes on from OX439045.1 coordinate 26,639,364, forward strand.
AATGTGAAGAAAATCATCAGGAAAGTGTAAGAAAGCTTTGAATTCATGACCTTGTGCTTTCGCAATCGGCTTCATTCCAGCGTGAACCCAGCAGGCCCATTCCTATTTTCTGAGTCTCCTCTCCAGGCTGACTCAGTTATAATGGCTGTACTACTTGTGGTACGGGGAATGCATAATCACATAATGCCCACCCGCGGATTGAAAGACAACACGCACCTTTTAAAACATCAATATTTTGAGAGGAAAGGCGGCTGAGGGGAGGCGGAGGGGTGATTTTTCTTGGATAAGGGAGCGGCCCCCAGAACGAGGGGCTCCTTTTGCCGATTCAACTACTCAAGTGGTTGCGTTTCCGTGCACATGCGCATTCACAGCTCTGTGGAACTTCATCTAAAGCTAAGCTTCTGCTTCTACATTGGTGATCCAAGTATATATAAAAGCTAATGTTTCATAGAAAGGTTGATTGGAGCCGGTTGATATGAACAATACCGGTTAATACACCACTCTTGTCTGTCGTGTGGAATTTAGCCCTCCTATCTTTCCAATATTAGAAATATCAAATTCCGCAACTTAAAGACTAGACCACTCCACCTCAGTCATGACTTTGGGTTGTTATAAGTGGTAGTAGTGGGAGGGTGTTGGCGTTCGTCCTAGACGTTATGGTTGTTGCAGGCCGAGGTGGCGCGGCTATGGGGGTGTGGGAGGGAGTTGGGGGATGAGGGGGATCCCCGTCCCAGCACCCTCACCCTCCTCCCTCCGAGGCCCAGTAACCGGCACCGTGAACCCAGCCTCGTGCACCCTAAGCTGCTCTTTAATTAGATCACAAGAGCCCCTCAACTGCTCGCAGCATGCAATTAGCCCACGATAAACACTGCTAAAGTTTGCATTTCGTAACGACTTGACGCGGTTAAAGCCCTCTCTCCCCGCCATCACTCACACCCCTCGGCGAAATCGTCCCATGTAGACACTGCCTTTTGGTTAATGGGATATACCGGTATGGTGAGTGTTTCTGTTGGCCTTCCCATCGTAAATTTTCCATCATTGTTACATCTTCAGTTGCTATACATAAAGAGTGGGGAAAGTGAAAGGTTCAGGGATACCTTTACTGATACCCTGTACACATTATTGATTCCAATTGTCTCAATCAGAGACATAAAGATAATCTCTGTCTCAATGATACTACTAAAATGGTAATTAGCACACATCACGGCTGGATAGAAAGAAGAAAGAGAGGCTGAGCAAAGTTTTAAAAGTGGGGAGGGGGTTAAATTTAAATTTTTAACCAATAGTTTGAGACTCACCTCGTGCCTAGGCAGGTTAAACACGCCCCTGTCAATACCCTTGTATTATCCAACCTTGATTCATGTTATTGTAGGGGGCCGATTCCCGAGTTCACCCCTCCTCCTGAGCTGTTCTTTTTGATCAATAATTAGTCTTAGTCGGTTACCTTTGATAGACCCATCCCCCTCCTCACCTACTCCCCATAGGAGGCGCTTGTACCCTGCGGTAGGTAGGAGGCATTATACACACGGCATGGGGACCAGCGGCGGGGAATGGGCGTGGTGGCAAAGGAGTGGGAAACAATGATGGGCGGAGCGATGGCTGTTTGAAGGCAGCACTGGCGTCTTAGAAGATTAAAAAAAATAAACAATCAGTTCATTTCACGCTGATTGCACATAGATAACATCATCTGGGGCCTGGTGAACCAGATTCACGGTGAGGGCACTGGGACCCAGTTAGAGAGCAGTTCACGAGCTGCTCATTATAGTTGGGTAAAGACAGTGAGCAGTTAATGAGCAGATGCATGTCAGACTCAGTAATCCTCAATACACGTTCTATACTCCTACCCCTGTCTGTAAAACCACTGACTCACACTGCATACCTAATATCGGTCCTGATTTATGTTTACGGGGGATATCCTATTTGATTGATTTCTCACCATTTTTATACGTTTTACACGTTTGTATTATCGCTTATCATTTGCACACAAAATTCGAAGACGATTCACTGTAATGTGAGATCTCATCATTCCAATGTGAACCAAGCGTCGAAGATATGGAAAATCTTCATATAGATTTGTGACAAGGGTAACCACTCACTACCATATTTGTACGAATACCATTTGGCAAGTTCGAAACAACTATGAAAGTGACCACTCTTGATGTAATGCATACGTTCAACCAAATCATAGCATATAAATAGGTACATGCTACCATGTACATGAGGCTGTTCCGCGATGGGATGACAAGGACCTTGTTGTGATGAGGGAGGGTTCCTGTCATTAGGTAGGAGCTTGTTGTGATTAACGAAGGTTCCTATCCTAAGGTAGGGGCATGTTGTGATGAGGGAGGGTTGCTATCATTAGGTAGGAGCTTGCTGACCCGTGAGCTTGTTGTGATGAGGGAGGGTCCCTATCATTAGGTAGGAGCTTGTTGTGATAAGGGAGGGTTCCTATCATTAGGTAGGAGCTTGTTGTGATGAAGGAGGGTTCCTGTCATTATGTAGGAGCTTGTTGTGATGAGGGAGGGTTCCTATCATTAGGTAGGAGCTTGTTGTGATGAACGAGGGTTCCTGTCATTAGGTAGGAGCTTGCTGTGATGAGGGAGGGTTCCTATAATTAGGTAGGGGCATGTTGTGATGAGCGAGGGCTCCTATATCCGGGTTCCTATATCATAAGGGGGGAGCACATGTGTGATAAGATAGAAATATACTGTGATAAAGTAGGGTTTCTGTTGTATGAATGGGTAAGGTATGTTGTGATGGAAGGAGGGGTAACATTATACACCACGAGGCAGTGAGACGGGGAGAAATGGTATGGGGCATTTTGAGAGGTACTGGATGGTTCCATCAGATAACAGGTGCTCCATCTCTGTGTGTCAGGTGCCTGGTGGGGTGTGTCCACTATCTGCTCGCACAAGGGAACACCAAACAATTCAGAGAACAATTCGTGTGGGCTCATTGTTACATGACTTCCTTTAAAAGTCAGTTTCTGAGTGGGTTTATTGCAGTGTGCGCTGTATACATGTGAGCTTTTTTGTATGAGTTGCTGTGGATACTGCTGTGTGAACAGTATATGAGTTGCTGTAGTGATGGATTTTGTATGAACTGTTAAGTGAGATTGCGTATGAGCTGCTGGTTAAGCTTGAGTGTGAGCTATTATGTGAACTGTTGTGTGAGCTGTCATGTGCCTGAGCCGTTGTGTACGCTGTTGTGTGAGCTTATGTGTAAGCTGTTGTGTTAACTGCTGTGAGGGTTGTTATGTGAGCTGTTGTGTGTCGCAGCTATTATGTAAGCTGTCGTGTATACTGCTGTGTGAGTTGCTGGGTTTACTGCTGTATGGGCTGTTATGTAAGCTGTTATGTCAGTTGCTGTGTGGGCTGTTATGTGAGGTCTTTAGTTAACTGTGTGTGAGCATCTCTGTGAACTACTCCCCTGAAACAGGGCCTGGTCCTGCACCCAATGAGCTGCTCGTCACGGGTCAGCTAGGGGCCGGCCGAGCAGAACGCGAGCTGGAATCTGAGCAGCTCCCGGGAACACCTCACCGGGGGCCCCTAACGGCACCACCCAGGGCATGCATTTTTAATGATATTTTCTTAATTTGATAGGACACTTAAAAAGGAGGAGAGGTTTCTATTTTTTACGAGCGGCAAATATTTTATAAAGCCCCGGCGGATTTCATTAACAGTAACTTTTTTTACCCTCGCTTAGGGATGGTCGGAATTCAGTGAACTCTATTTCACCCCGAGTTTGGAATGCAGGATAAAAAAAAATTAAAATGAATCTGAGTCATTGAAATACCATGATGGTTGATGTCCTGATTAAAACCAGCTCAAGGGATGAAAGTTCCTTTATCGGATGATTATATGGAAGGCATCTCTTCCAGATGGTTTCTCTTGCTTGTGTAACTTTCCTTCCAACCGTTTTCTGCTCACGAAATCTGGATCCAACCCTGGGGGGCACTTGATTCTTTTCTGACGGGGGTGTGCAGCTGGGCCTCCGACACCCCTCACCCTTGGTGAGAGGGATTTCAGGCAAAAGGTAACCCTTGGTGAGAGGGATTTAGGTAAAAAGTATTTTCTTGAAATCTACGCTCAATGTGAGAAAATTCTGGCAAAAGTAACTTTATTTTGTAAAGAATTTGGTTAATTGCTGTTTATTTTGACGTGCGCCATTGAAATTTGGGAAAAATGACCCTTGCTGAGAGGGATTTTTGCTAAAAGTGACCCTTGCTGAGAGGGATTTTTGCTAAAAGTGACCCTTGCTGACAGGGATTTTGACAAAAAGTAGACCCTTGCTGAGAGGCATTTTAGCCAAAAAGTGGCCTTGCCAGCCGCACACTCCTGTCAGTGACATATAGTGAGTGACCCCCGGGGATCCACCAAGAACTTTTAATCATGATATTTGAATGCAACTTATCCGGGTATTACTTTGATGTCGGCCATGCTGAGGGCAAAGAACACATTCTTTGATTTGCTCACAGGTTGAAAATCGGACCCAATTTAGTTCTCCCCCAAAGTTACCCAATATCCCACCCCAGTGCAGAGGGTGACCCTAACGGTCAGATGTCATGACATCCACTCGGTCTCACCCTCTCCCACGCCCCACCCAGCGCCCCAGTCTTGCGGTTCTCCATGTAAGGGGGCATTCACGGCTGGTCGGAGATCGACAGGAGGGGTATGTAGGGGGCGGATAGGGGGTCTACGGTCAAGGAGTTCAACTACATGTTTAACCATTACATGTAGGGGGTTGAGTCACTTCTCTCGACTCTATTGGCAAGTAATGTACTTTTGGGCTGTTCCAAGTGAGAAATATAAAGCTCGCTCAAATATTGCAATTATGCTGTCTCCCCGGGCTGTCTCCCGATGGCCTGTTGGTGTAAAAGCGTGGGGTATGTCTGAATTCTTTTCTAACAACTAATAACAGCTAAGAAGAGACATATGATACAGGTATCTCTTTACTGTGCTAGACTGAGGAACAATTGTGTATTAGGTCTACCGACCCTACTATCATCACATATATGTAACCTAGACGTCTAAATGGATGTGTCCAACTCTGCACCACCATCAGAGAGAAAAGAAGACTGATCGCTTTGACACATACTGCACAGGTCACAATTGTCTCCCACATGACATGCATGAAAGGCATGTTGAATGAGGTTGACACTCTCACATTTGGTTTGTCAACTCCACTTGACATGTGTAATGAAGACAGTTGTCATGGTGACATATGTGCCATGTCCCAATGACATGTGCTCTATGTGTCAAATCAAGTTGACATAGATATACATGTCATTTTGTCAGGAAGACTTTTTTCAGTATGCATCTAGGCCTATAGTATAGATGTAGTCCGGCTTATATGCCCATACAATGTCATGTGTGCACTGCCCACCACCCGCTACCTTTTCCTCACCCAACTTGTTCCCTGCCCACCTCCAAGTCCCTTTGTCGCCGCCAGATGTCAGTTCTGGGCACAGACAATGGCCGCCATTGTGATCAGCGTGCATGCGTAATGGGTTCAGCGATTACCTCGTGTCCAGATTTAGTGGTCTCACCTGCACGTCAAAGCGTGAAAAAGACGCACCCTGCACGCCCTGGGTGAATAATGTATGAACCTTACCGACGCAGGTCGTTATGTTATTTTCAGGTGCTTGATTTTCAACTCACCTGTTCCTATAACTGCACATATTGGTAATCAGAACGCCGCCCTCTGTGTGCGTGCGACAACTGATGATTATTCCACGCGACAGGAGTCAATTTAGAGACCTTATCAGAGAGCTGGTTTTGAATTAATCTGGCAAAGATCAGCAATGTAGATTTACCTGAGATTATTAGAGTCTGCTCATTTAAAGGTAACAGTATGGCCCTCGTTATGTGGTACAGCCTTGAATTATTGGATTTGAAGGTTGGTAAAATTACTCATAAAGTGGAATCAGAGACTAATATTAACCCAGGTAGCAAGGATACATTGGGCCAATGTCGGCTTATATTGGGCCAAGCATGGACAAGCATGGCCCAATGCTCCATTGCTGATTGGGAAGAGGATGCCAAGGGTACATCAATAGCCCCAAGAATCATGGCGTGCAGAATATCCCCTTCCACAATGTATGCCTTTCAATTTCTTAGAACTGCAATTTCATAGAACTGCACTTTCAATTTCTTAGAACTGAACCGTCCATTGACAAACTGTCGGTGAGATATAGCAGATTACTAATGCAGCCCTCTAGGTTCCCACGTTGTGTGTTCTCTCCCTTACCTGCCACCTCCACATGTCACCTCCCTTCTTGGCACCACCCCACCCCCTTCCACCATGGGATCCAAACCCGTGTCGGCCACGCGACCACTGGTCCAGGACGTGATGACGTAAAAGACGTCACCCGTGTGCATTGTCCCTGCTGGGTGGCGTTGTTTGACTTTAAATGACGTAACTGGAGCTCTGGGAGGAGACCCGTCACCCGTGTACCTGACTAGAACCAGGCATTTAAGCTAGACTTGGTCCTGACTCCTTCTTGTAATTCTTGCCAGTCTCTGCAGAGGACTTGCAAACTGAGTTCCTAATGTAGGATACCTGAGTATCTCCCATTTTATGAATACTACTTACAACTGTGAATACCTGACCCTGGGAGGCATCATCCTGTCAATTTAGGCATATGCGGAAAATGAGATTTTTTCTCTCTCTCTCGGTGCACTCACACTAGCTGTTGTCACTTATTTTGCAAGAATTCCTCGGGGGCTGACCACAAATTTAAAGGAGAATGTCCCATCTATTTTGGAGACTGGCAACATGTCTAGTCCTGCCCTGGTACAAAGCTGCTGGGAGGTCCATCCCAAACTGGGCGCGGCCTGGGGCCGGGGGCCGGGCTTGTTTTGCCTCCTTATTGTGTGGCACGGGACTCTCATTAAAATCGGACAAAAAAAAAGTTATATCCACATCAACTTATTCTCTCAACTCAAACCCTAGTTGACCCAATCGAAGCAAACTTAACATAAATTGAGGCAGTTGGAATGAAGAGAATGAAACTTTATGCAAAACATGAATTTGCATGTATACGTGTGCAGAAGGAAAGAGGAATGACTTATCATTTCCGTAATAAGGTTGCTTTAAATACATGTAGCAAATTCTGCTAGTGTTAGCCCTGACAGTGAGAAGGACCCCACAGAGACAGGGGCAAATAGGTATGACTGCCTCTTAAAAGAGTCCAACATCATGGACATTTTGGACACCCTACACGGTAATCCTGACCTCTGTTCCGCTTCTCTCACAGGCTGCCAATTGTCTGCCAAGCTACTCTTTACTTTGTGTGACTGCATTTTTAAAAGAAATTAAAGATTGAAGGTTGGACTATCCCATCCAATTCAGTATATTGTATTGCCGCATTGCCTAACGATGGACCAATTAGTCCAGGATTGCAAGGCTGTCTCGTCCTTTAAACTGTGTATGGCAGAGTTGGATTATGTTTATTCAAAAGGAGCCATTTTATGATTTATCTACTTGTACTTACCCACCTGGAAATTATCTCAACTCCTTCAAAGTTTCATAGGAAATGCTAACAGGAATTCCAAATAGAAATTCGAAGTGTTATTTGTAATCGCTGATGCAAAAAAGATTCCAGAATGCTCAAATCAGTGTTTAACATATCATATATCCGCATCTATCTGCAGCTAATGCCTAAGTAATTAGTATGCCTGTTATGGGAAATACAGGGAAAAGGGGGTTTTCAAAGTGAGCATCAATTTTACAATTTTGTTCCAACTTGAAAATGGAAGAACCCATATGATAAATTTCCCCACAGAGATTGTCATATTGAGAACAGAATATAAATCCAAATTTTAGATCCAAACTTATTAGCAAAACTGTTGAAATTGTAGGATATTTTGCTAATTGGCCTGGTTGTGCAAATTTCAATGAATATGTAGAGCTTAAATATTAAATTCTCAATGAGAATAGGATGATGAGCACCCATATTAACGATGCTATTTCTCCAGAGCTTTTTGAGTTATCATTGTTGTTGAAGAATTTTATTGACCGAAAGTACACACATACAATTGTGCTATTTTTATTAAGGTCAAAAATAATATTCACAATACACCATCATAATCAATATAATAAATATGAGTAGAGACATTAAGCTTATCACAAACCAATAGGTCAATAAGGACAGGTAACCATCAAATCATCACCCATGCTAATTTACAATCTCTAGGATCATAGCTGACAACATCCATCTAGTTGTTAATAGCCCATTACAGTACATACATATGCATTTATGAATCAGTTCTCGGTACAATCATTTTAAATTACACTTTTGATTTAGTGATCTTTCCATGAAGATAGAATCACCATCCATTTTGTAATGCATATTATTTACAATCACTGGGATCATAGCTGACAACGCCCATCAAGTTGTTATTAGCCCATTACATTACATGCGTATACGTTTATGAATCAGTTCTTAATACATTCATCTTAAATTACACTTATAATTTAATGATCTTTCCTTGCAGATGAAATCACCATCCTTGGTTTCATTTTGTAATGCATAGTATTTCTAATGATTGATGTATAGCCAGCCGTGACACTCAATGTTGCCAACAGTTATATGCAAAGTAGTCACGTCTTATTACATTTAGATCTGGGATAGCTCGATCTGAGTACACCCATAACACTTTAGTTTTTTCGGCATTCACCGTTAGTTTAAAGGTGTTACACCAGCGAGTCAACTAATGTGATGTATACATCATTGGAAGGCTCATGACTTCATATTTAGAATTTATATTTTTCTTGGAGGGCCCCTTTCCCTTGGCTGTCCGCGTCATCCAAATATACCGCAGGAAGATAAAGAAAGGCCAACCAAAAATCGTGTTCTTGAGTTTTTTAATACATAGAGCCTCCTTTGATTATGTTCTGATAGTTTTTACTCAAGTGCGCAAGCGCCTGGTATGAAAGTTATACAGATCAGGCTAAGGTAGTGGCCCACATCTTTATAAACAACATGTATTTGACGTCATGTACTATACTGTATACACACGGATTTACAACTGAAAACCTTTCATTGAATGTCATGTCGCAGACTAAAGTGCCAGATTAATAAGACAATACTAAACTATCCTGTTCTGGGATCCTGTCTAGCCATACTCCGATCTTGTGATTATTTCACGATAACTGTGTAACATAATATTTTAAGCCCCGGGAGCTCACAAGTGTGTTATGTCTTAATGAGGAGGACGATGACATAAATGATGATATGATTATATAAACACAATAATATAACAATCACATGAACACCGAAACAGGATGCCATTTCATGCCTGTACACTTCATACCACGTGTTATAGTGTATGCCACACCATCCTTATACTCCTGATTAAGTAACGTAAACATCCAACGAAAATCTTTTTCCTCATGCACTCCATCATCGAAACATACTGCATTGTAATTCAATTCAGTTGTCCTGAAATATCACGGGATAAGAAGACGGCATTACATCAATTTTTGATCCTCTAAGGGAATATCGAAAAATTCCAAGGGTAAGACACCAATGAGACAGGGTTCTTTTGATTTAGGGACAGCAGAGAAAAGGTTGATGTACACTCTGACAGAAATATCTAGAAGACGCAAATGTCATGAGAAAATTCCAAAGTTTTATTAATAATCAAGCACACCAAGAATAAAGCATTCTATATGTAGAATGCACAAGCTTTGCGTGGTGCATAGGGCATCACACCAGTATAACCCAGGGACGTAGGAAAAGGGGGGACCAGGGGGCCCAGCCCCCCCCCCCAATCACAGAGGAGGTGGGGCCTGAATATGTCTGGGCCCCCTCCAATATTTTTATAAACCCTGAAAGATAGTAAAAGTCCAGGTATAGACTCCATTAGAGCTGAACAACTGAAACATGGGGGGAAAACCGTAGCAACTAAGATTGCTGAAATCCTAAATGAAACATCTACAACTGGACAATGCCCAGCAGAGCTAAAGGAGGGGATTCTTACCCCTCTACAAAATCCTGGAAAGACAAGAGGACCTCCAGCAAACCTAAGACCCATAATCCTCCTTTCGGTACTTAGAAAAATCTTAGCTGTATGCATGATCAAACGTATAGGCCAGAAAATTGATAAAGAGATCCCGACAGAACAAGCAGCATATAGAGCTGGTAGAGGTACAACTGAACATGCCTTCGCGTATAAACTGCTCGCGGAAAAGGCTATAACATAAAAAAACTATACCATGCATATCACCCTCATGGATATGAGCAAGGACTAATCGAAGATCTAAAGAACATCCTAACAGCCAGAGAAATATACTTAGTCAAGATCATAGTAGAGGACGTCAAACTAAGAGTAAAAATCGAGCAAGAAACATCAGAACCATTCACCCCCAAAATGGGAGTACTGCAGGGAGACTGCCTAAGTCCTATACTTTTTACGTTATACCTTGCCAAGGCTCTAGAGAAGCCAATAGACTAAATTGCTCATGATCACAATTACCAACTAGACACAACAGAATTAACTGAAACACCAGACAAAAAGCTAAGAGAAGAAATCTGAGACCAACCATACGCAACCTACCAAGACCACGGTGTACTTATTCAACCGAAATATGTGGATGATATAGGCTGGGGCGCAGCCAACTGCAAAAACCATCTTGAAAATGAAAAAGAAGAAACTCTACCCAAACTAAAAGCGAGAGGCCTAAAAATAAATGAAAGCAAAACAGAAGAATTTACCATCAAGAAAGACGACTGGAAGAAGTGTAAGATACTAGAAAGTCTCCTTGATACCAATGAGGACATAAATATAAGGAAAATACTTTCCAACACCGCCATGAAAAAGCTCAAACATATCTTTGAAAACAAACAAACTAAAAAACGAGGTCAAACTGAGAATCTTTCACGCATGCGTCGAAAGTATATTTCTCTACAATGCAGAACTATGGACAATCAACAAAGCAATGCAGAACAAGATCGACTCCTACCAATGCAGACTAGAAAGACAGGCAATAAACATCAAATGGCCGAAAAAGATCTCCAAAGACAGACTCTATGAAATCACCAAGCACTCAAAGTGGAGTGAAACCATAAAAACCAGACGCTTAAGATGGTTCGGTCATGCAGTAAGACTCCACAAAGATACTCCAGCTAAACAAGAACTGGAGGAAGCAACAAGAAAAGTGAAAAAGACAAGAGGATGACAAAAAACAACCTGGCTTAAAACACTGGAGAAGGACCTAGAAGGACTAGGTCTATCCCTTGACACAGCCATAGAGAAAGCAAAAGACAGAAAAGAGTGGCTGAAAGTGGTTTGGAAAACTAGGCTGCCACATACACCTGCACTTCGTGCGTAACAGGAATGAGAGAATAGTTTTCAAGCCTCAACATAAATGTACAAGATTCTCCCAGCTCAGCACTCATATTGGCCAAATTAAGGTAGGGAAAATGGCAGCATTGGATAAAGATAAGCCATCAAGGAATACCTTTTTATATAAATCCCATACAACCATGCATCAGCACCAGCCCATTCAAGCCGATAATTCAAGGTGGCTGGGGTGGAGGCCCCCTGGGCCCCCCCCAATGAAGATTTGCTTGCTATGCGTCTGTAATCTATACAGAACAAACACGGTTAAATTTCTGTGGCTGACAAATTGTCCTGTCCAAAATGAAACAAAACAGTCCACAGTTTCGTACACCTTATAGATATAGGTATCGTCTGCTCTATTAGCCTTATTGGTGAATAAGAGACAATTGTGTCTTCACCAAATGCTGAGGCAGATATCAAACATTTCTGAAGTAAAAGAATACGGTAACGGGCTGTGTGATGATGCAAGTCCAACTAGAGGTGCACTTGAGGTGGATAGAGCGCTACACTCTCAGCTCAAATTGTAAATAGGCAGCACATACCGCCGTAGCACATACACTACAACCCCAATCAAGTCAATCGGTTTGTAGGTTACGTGGACGTAAATGCTGCCCTCTCGTGAGTCATATGGTATTCAGGCCTGTACTGAAGGGTGTTCTGACTGCTGATTGGTTTAGAATTAGACAGAAGAAATATTGGTAAAATCATGAAAAAAACACAGGTGTTCCCAAATAGTTAATAAATGGAAAAGTAGGTGTGTTTTTATATTATGCCAGGCTTTGGGGATTTTATGAGGCATGCAAAAGTTAATCTGGCCAATGGAGATTTTTAAGCCCAAAATAGGGGAGAATGGCACTCACTGCACATATCATTCCCTTATTCAAGATTTTCAGGGTTAAGCCTATCCAACATTCTGTAACATTGTGTATGAGGGATGAGTTAACCGTGCTATGGTTGAAATTTTTACCAACGAACATTTTAGGCGGCTGTTTTTGTGTGTTACGCTATATAGAAACATAGAGGAAATGGATTTAGTTCCCCGTGACCTGTACTGACATCAACTCTTCCTGTAGTAGCAGGCGCAGCTCTTAAAGGGGCCAGCAAGGTCGGCTTTGGCCCAGATCCCAAAAAGCAACTAACGGTGAGGTCAGATCTGGGGGACCCCACTGCAGGGGTAAATGTTCACTTTTCTTAAGCAAGGATTCCCCAGGACAAACAAGAAGATTTTAAACCAAGAGTATAGACCAAAGAAAATTCCCATATTTATATTTTTGATACTTTTTAAAGGCACTCAAAATGGAAAATGATTTTTAAGCATGATACATGTCTTATACTCTATTGTCTAAAACATTGCTCATAGGTACCATCATATGAATTTAATATATAATGATTAGACTTGAACGAGTTTACTTTAGGGGGTGATAAAAGCAAGTCTAATCATTACACATTGCATTTATAGCATGCTTTCCACCATTAATTATATTTATTTACCTTTAAAATTGGTAGAATCCATTGGTTTCTGTTGTGAGTCGACGAGACAGCCCTCCGTCATCTTTGTTTCATTTGTATCCGAGCAGACAGCTAGTTCAATCTCTATACACCAGGCTGCGCCACTTTCACGGTGTAAACTTACTCGCAGTGGAAACGTACAGAAGGGGTAGTAGTAGCATTGCTTAATACAGGTTCGCTATGGTTCCTCTTCTATTAAGTTAATGCCCGTTGTTAGTTGATAGGCTATACACCAGATGGCCTGAGAGGTTATGTTGACAAACGTAATGGCGAAGACGCACGGCCAGTCAGCCGCTTCGAAAGTTTACAATTTTTTTATATTAAATACAGCCATAATATCAAGGAATCTAGTCATTTTATTTGGTATATATACTTCACAAATGGAGGAATTATGTTGGTGTCAACTCGTCATCAAGGTATGTCCGGTCCACTGTCATTTTTGGGTTCTTTTATCTTGTTATATGGGAACTCGTTTTATCCACTTTTAGCACTCAAATCAGTGCCGAAACTCGATAAGCGTTATACCATTCTATTCATGTCCATTGGAATTATATGGAGGTACACCCGAGATTCTATAGACATATTTGTGAGTAAATCCCAAGTAAAATCTCCCAACCTGACCAACAACATTATTTACATACCAACACCCCTCACTAAGCTTTGATTATTAGGGTAGAGTGACCTTGAGTCGTCCATGTACCTTGAGTCGGCCACTTTGCATGTGTGTGGTGCCAAATTTGAATTACCTATGACCACCTTAGATTAATCTAAGCTATTTATATTGATAAAAGATGGGAAGATGCAGCACCTGCTATCCTTCCATCTCTGGCTTCTTTGGGTTTATGACCTTCTTCAGGTTGTCAATGACAGCATGTTTGTGATAATATCCATGCAAATAGAGAATGGTTTCTGATGATTTGCAACCCGCTTATTTTGAAGTGCAACTAGTAAATGAGGATAAACTTTAAAATAATCATAGTTTTCAAGGAACACAGTAAACCTTTATTAAATAGTGTATATGGAATACATGCACACCCTGTCAATTATCAGTAAACTGGAAATTTTGCCGTTTCCTTGCATTAAGTACACAATAGGCACTTTCCTATACAGTAGTTGATTCATGATATGATGTGGCCAACTCAAGGTACTGGTGGCTGACTCATGGTACTGATGAAGAAAAATACACATGACTTGGTAAATGAAGGCTTATATGGCCTGAAGGACATGAGTATAACAGTTGCTATCTTACTTACTGGAAGGACAAACACTTCCAGATTATTTTCATAACCATCTTCTGATGCCCCCTACAGGTTAGCATTCTATAGCACAGGTCCTAGAAAAGTTTGGGGGTTGCACAGAGGTCCAGGTGGACGACTCATGGTCACATACTAGCTTGGTGCTGGCCTGTCCTGATTAATTGGGCAGTTGACCCTGTTGTTAAAGTCAAGTATGCAGGTGTTGTTGTGCCATGTGGGGCAAATTTAGGGTCAGCAGTGAAGATTTTCTCACCTCAAATGCCGTTTCATTTAATCATAAGCCTAGATACCTCAACAAACATATACAGAATAGTTAGATTACTATGATCACTTCCAATTTCTTTATTGCAGACACTATTGGGTTTTGATGTAATTACCACTAGTTGATTTTGGGGATGTCTTTTTCAACTTTATTTTTTTTTGGAAAATGTCTGCCAAATTTTGAATATTTTGTCTATAATTTTGAAAATTCTATATCTACATTTTAAATTTCATCAGCTTTCTAGCGGTGTATTGCAAATGATTCTGACAATAATATTTCCAAATCAGCTGTTTATGCTACTTAAAAGTGAAGTCCTCGCTGACTTGAGTTGTGTTTGGTGCGTATTTCGTGGATAGCTTTACCGGGACCTGTAGCAGGGACAGGGCTGTGGGTAGAGCTCAGGTAAGAAATGGATCCATACCATTTCTGCCCTGGAGGGTCTTGCCAAAGGATCGAAAGAACCTCTGTATTTTCCTTTTTTTTTTAGTACGGCCTAACTGGTTTTCATGGTATTAACAAAGAAAAAGGACATTGATCACAAACTTGCATGGTAAAATCTATAGCTTATCCATCTAAATGTTTTGATATCTAAATATATTGGACTTGGACTATTCTGTAGTAGGGAAAAATAAATCTGCCTCCTGAAAGCTGAAGTATTAAGCTAATATTGATATTTTAACTGTGTACCGTACTGGATCGTTTTTGCTACTAAGATACAAAATTTGTTTACTTCCGGGAATATGACAAACAAACCGAAAAATACGGACATTTACCCAACGTCTCCGACTGATTCTATAGAATACTTGAAATTTTGAAGAAAAATAAACAGGAAAGATCCCAAAAGATTCTGTAAAAATATGAACAAATTTCTTTTAAAATAATCTGAGGTTGACCCTGTTTTGCGGAGGTGGGTCGACGAAAATTTTCCTCTTTTGGCCTAATATCAATATGTCCCGCCACGGCATAAACCTTGACCGTACCTCGCCCATTTATTATAGTTCAGGAGGGACGTGCGATGTCACCCCTTCCATCAGTCTCGCTCACTCACTCCTTCACCACTGACACTCTATTGATAGCCGCTGGCCAAGGCTGTACACCCATGCACAAATGGCCAGAATTGCACCCCTCCCCAAATCCAGCGACATGTCCCTCCATCCCCATCACCAAACCTCCACTCCCACCACTGGTGGTGCGCTATGGTCCTGGGTCGGGGTAAAAATGCATGCATGAGGAGTGGGGCGTTTGACACACTACTTGCACCAGCACCCCCTTTTCTCCATCCTTGACACCCCCTAAGTCCCTGCCACCCTCCACCTCCTAGCCGGCCACTCTGTTCACCACGCTGCTGCTGCTGCTGCTGAGGCTGACATCATCCAGGCCAGAGATGAGGGGACTGCTGCAGCAGGGACCCCCCTCCCCCCTCCCACCCCTCCATGATAAAGCCTGACGTGCACGCGCGGCCCGGCAGACCGTCACCGGGTGCCGCCGTGAGATGCACGTGTACCGTTAGCGCACACCCGGACTATACTACTACTACACCAAACTTTAGTTGTTACATCATCAACTGTTACCTGATTATACATCCTACTCATCATCAATGTGCACATTTGGATTACTTCTACTAACATATATCACACCTGTTTGTGAAGTGAAGTGAATCTCTACCATTTACTACAACAAGAGTTGCAGGCCGGCCTGGAGTCCCCTGCCACTACTACTTGTTGTTACTACTCCTTGTGCTACTACTACTGCACCATATAGCACCTCCTCCAGGGTGTCCATCCTTCAGTCAGGATGCTGGGTGTGTTCCTCCAGCGGAGTCTGTTCTACAGGATGGGGCGGATGACCAGTAGGACTGCCGTGTCCGTCCTCCTAATTTTGGCATGGTTAACAGTACGCACACAGCAGTATGGTAAGTTGATGCAACGGCAGACTATTTATATTTTATCATTCTGAACTTTTACTTTGTTTCAATCATTACAGGGGATCTGGTGGAGAAGAGGACATTGTCATAAAGTTACATGCACTTTGTATGCATGCATTGTGTGCACTTTTACAGTCAGCTCATTTTTCATTTCAATAACAAACGTCTCCCCCTCCTCCCCACACACTCCCTAAGCCCACAGCTCCTGTGTCACATGTGTTTAATGTCCAAATGAAAGCCACGGTGACAGGTGTTCCCCTAAAACCATGTTCCTTATTTTGATTATGCGCTTTGTAATTTCCATTATTCCACTGCTTTATTTCCTCTTTTTACCCTATCAGATTCGTAATTTTATTCCAGAGAGCTCGTTATTCAACAGAAATTCGTATTCCCATCTGTTACCGGCATGATTCAGTGCAATATGGGAGTGTATGATTTGCAGTGCAGGGGGGACAGACGACAGGAAAATCATAAGACTGTTTGTCTGGGAAATGGAGCCCTTCATGGTTACATGTACCAAAAATCTCCTCCAGGGTCTTATTTGGTGTTAAGATGTGGTCTGGAGAGGTCTGTGGGTGTGAAATGACTGTTATTGATAGGAGGCCGTATTGATAGGCACTGTCCTGGATGGGGGTTGGGAGTAGAGTGTGGTTCCAGAGGAGATCAACAGGGGGCGTTACCGCACCTGGAGCGCCCTGGAGGTAGCTGCCATGTATGAGGGGTGTCCTCCAGTACAATGTATTGTGTGTTGTGTGCTGGATAGGGTAGACAGATGAGGTGGGTGTGAATCCAGTCAACCTAATAGTTCACACAAAAACAGCTACCAGCAACATGTCAACCTCCCATACTGACTTCAATCTAGGCCAATATTCAACTTGTAACCAAAGAGAACAATGTCTATTGAGTTGATGCAAGCAGGTTGACATACCTCTTACCCATACCTGAAGGTAATTATCAAAGTCAGGATCCTGGTAATTAATCTCAGGTTAAAGGTGAGAAATCAGTATCAGGGTATGAATAAGATGAAAGTGAGGGGAGCAATATGGTGATCAAAATCCACAGACTGCCTCAAAAACGCCGGCTGAGTTTCATTTCATTTGGAACATGACACGAGCTGAGGTAGTAATTGACGCCCAACGAGGGGCTGGGAATCACCTCTTATATTACGTAATATGACGTTGCTGGGATCCCCTCCCAACTCCCCACCTTTCCCCCTGATCCAGCACAAAAGCAATTCCAGAATTAACAAACCCATGAAAACAAACCGTGTGAAACTGAATGGGCGCTGTAAATACCCCTCCCAAAACAACACCCACTAATTACGTGCATTTGCTTAAATTTCTTCCTGGATTCAGTTTTTTTCAGGCCTTGGAGCCCTTCCCCCTCCCACTCGGCTCTGGTTTTAATCCTTTTTGGCGTCCAGGTTCCTGGATGTGGTGCCCGCCCTTTAATGGCGGGAGGGGTTGGGGGAGGCCCGGAGAAGGGAGGCTTTTGTTTGATGGAGCAGCGTGCGGACCCTCGGCGCATTGCACGTGCTGTTCCAGGGACGTGCATCCAGGGCCGCGCTCTGCTGCACGTGCATCCCTGCCTCCCGTCCACCACTTGACAACATGAGCACGTGTGCCACCCGGCGTCCTCTCCCATACCACCCTACTACCACCCTGACCTGCTCTCCACTACCTTACCCCATACACCACCTGAAACCCTTCAATGTCTACTTGATAAATTCCACTTAAACTAGGGTCAATATTAACCTGCTGACATACACTAATGTCCCTGGTGACTGAATATAATGTGGTTAGTGCCATACCAGGCCCCAACTGTCTCCAGTAATGATCGAACACCACCCCCACCCCACCTGTCTCAACACGCTCCTCATAAAGTGCTCAATCTCTTTGTTATCTAATGCTAACACAGCTCTGTAATATCTGACACAGGGGACAAATATGTACCTACCTGACTAAGGGCAATGATAATATTAGTCTGAATGAGACAAAGGGGTTTATCTCTGAGGGGAATGCTAGTGAGTGAGTTAGTAGGAGGGAAGGGTAAGAAGGAGATGTCAGGCGTAACACAGTGTCACATTGAGCAGGTGATGAACTGCTCCCTGCTGACCTGTGCTGCTCAGAGCTGCTCACTGTGCAGTAACCACTACAGACAAGCTGCACTCCCTGATTACAGCTCCTGCTCATAACTGGTGATTTGTAGGGACGGTCACATGACAGTCACATGGCGTGTCAGCTGACCGTCACATCACAGGTGCAGAGGCCCCCCAATGTTCATCTTGACACCCCCACCCCGCCCCATTCATCATCCCTCTACTGACATCTGGTCATACCCTGGTCAGGCTCAATGTCCTCCTTATCCCTCATTTTATGTCAATCCTTAATTTCCATTATCATCTTATCTACATAGTGCCGTCTGTCAATTATCTTCATCCTTCATCTGTATGCATAGGTTTGATGTTATCTGTTATTGTCATGAATATTGTATTCCAGTTATATTTTTTGTTCACAATTAGATTAACACAACAAGAAGGCATTGCCAAATCCGGTGCCGGATCACTGAGTGTCAGGACATGCCAGTTTCCCGAATTGCATTTTACCAGCGTCCATGATTTAATACCTCTTCCATGTGAGAATCACATAGTTTCCCAATTTCTCCTATCATGTCACCAAAGCTGGTTATAAATCCTGCGTTCTGCACCATAAGTTCAGAAAGGAAAACCAAGAACGGTTCAGCAATTCACAGGATTATTTTAACGACACCACGCGGGGAGCCATAGCTGCATTCATCTTAAAAGCCACAGTTCCATCATCCAAACTTTTTAATTCTTGGAAAAGGTGGTAAAAAGTGAATGGACAGATGAGCGCTTGACCGAATTTGAATTTTAATCGACTCGAAATATTTGCCAACAGATTGCAATCTTTCAGGGAGAGAGCCGGACAAACATGCACAGGGCCGTGTAGGCAATCACATCTTTTAATCTGTTTCCCCTGGTTGCCATGGGAACCGATTTTAAATTGTCATTTCATGTGATCTGAGCAAGATCGTATTGGATGCAGCACCAGTTCTCCTAACCCAATGTCCTGATATTACTATAAACTTTGTCAAATGGAGAATAGTCCAATATTGACCTGAGTATAACTATGAGAGGTGATCCAGTACGTCCAAAAGCAACAATTGGACACGCAATCGTCCCCAGAGATATGTTTTGGGGAAAAGTCGTCTGCTAGGATCGTGGGAAATTCCCGCCGAAACACGCCGTTCAAGTCCACACTAGATGGATACCACATGTGTTGGGCAATCATCCCACAGTCCCTCTACCCTCCCACCCACCCCTCACCAGCCATTTCCCATATAGCACCCTAGAGTCTGACGTAAACTATGGGGTACTTCCAGTTGGCAGTTGTCCAAGTATAGACGTTTTCCCTCCAGATAAGTGTTCCTCCATTAACTGCTATCTCCATTTTCCAGAGCCCTTTAGTGAGCACCAAAGGAAGTTTGGAACCATAAAAGATAAATAGCAGCAATGGCATATGCTACTAACCATGTAAACCAATTAGATTGTTGATGTTTTATTGGGCTGAACGCTGCCCTGGACGATGTCAATTTTACCAAGGTAGACAAGGGGTTTACTATTCCACTAGAATATACTGTGTTGCCACAGGGAACTTGTGCTCAATCAACATTTCAAAAGACCAAGCCGTTTTAAGGTATTAAATACATGACAGGGGTGATAGATAACCATCTTGCACGACCATTGAAAAAAGATGGTTGTCATATAAATTAAGGTAAACTTAGTCCACATATACATATGGCTGTTATGATAGTTATTTCAGGCTAAAACCAAGTATATCCATCCCAGATGGTACAGATAGTATCAAAAGAGGTTGAATCAATTAATGATCACAGCATAAGTAGGTACCTGGTGCTGGTAATTAGACGTCCAGCTAAAGATGAGGGATTGTCTCTGACCCCTATACCCCCACCCCCTGCCCGTGAGGCATCATTACTCAACATGACAGCTCTGATCGACAATGATAACCTCCATAATGGTCCATTTGCCGACCCAAGCGTCATCTTATCCTAATTTCGTCCAGAGAATTATGATCATAAATCACCAACTTTTTTTTCCAGCTTAGCTATATGTACTTATAGAATTACACTAATAACAACAGGCTCCTTTGTGCGACATACCCCCATAGAGCTGTGTGTATTGTTTAAAACAGCTACCATCAGTGAGAGTGGGGTACACATTGGGTGCTATAGAACTTGGTGGTTGGTTATGAGTCATGCTGTAATGTAGGCCACAAAGGTGAACTCCATGGCCGCCATTCACTCTGGGGTAGATCAGCAGCTCCCTAACCCATTTATAAGAGCTGCTCATCGCAATACACTTCTCATCGATTGATTAAATCAAGCAGACATGAATATTCCCTTTCCCACTGACATCTGAGCATCAAGTGTTCTAGAACTAACATTGATGGATGTTTGGTTCCTACATCTATAATGTCTATCTATTTGATTTTCCCAAAGAATGATAGAGAGTGATCATAACCAGAAAATGTAAAGAATCAGCAATGCTTGGGACAGCTAGATCCCCTCTTTTTTTTAGAAGCAAATAACTACAAGGAGTGTATATCTTTCTTTAATATTGGATAATATTGAGCCTTGTGAAAGTTAACATGTATAGAACCCATGTACCAATTTTGAAGTTTATTGACTCGACTGTACCTAAATACTTTTCCCGTCCATATATCACCGGGGGTCTAGGGGAGGTATTCACGATTTGTTTATACATGTGGCTTCGCTTCCATACCTCACGACCCAGACAGGGCAGATCGTAACTGGAACAGCTCAGAGTAGCTCAGTGTGACACTTGTCCTCTAAGAGCAGCTGGGATACTTTAGACATGGGACACCTCCGGGCCAGGCCGTCAGGGAGTGCCACATGCCTGAAACAACGTCCTGAGGTCGGTACAGGTCATTGGAGCATTTGAGAGGGGTGGGCAGGGGGATACACCAAGCCCCATCCCATTCCCACAAAGGAGTTTTTTGGGGGGTGGGAGAGGCTTGGGATATGGGATGGGGATGGATGCCCTACATGATCGAGTCTAGGTCATTTGGGAGTGTCTAGTTCCAATATCATCCCAAGAGGACAACAGAGAGTGCTTGCGTGTGCTTACACAATTTTGAGTACTACAATAGTGAAGTTGAACTTCTGTGATAGATATGTGATAGTCATGTAATAACAAGTTCCACTGAGAAAGGTACAAAAACTCATTCTGATTCAAATAAATGAAAAGAAATACATAAAAAGGAAAGACAAGTTGATTGTGACAACTGAATCATTACATTGTTAGGCATGAAGTAAATCTTGTTGAATCTACAACTAGACTCTATCTCGTCACACTACAGACATACCGATATAGTGACCCAAAGGATCTAACTCAAAATGTGAGCGGACCCCTGGGTCCAAGGGGACTGATGTGGCGGGGCTGTGGTGAAGGGAAAGTGTCTAGGGGGCAATGGACTTTCCATGTTATTCCACTTGAGTGAAAATTCCAGGTGTTGCGTATAAGTCTCAGGTTTGGCCGACCTTGGGGGTCAGTGGTCGGCCAGAGAGGTAAGGTAACACATTTAGTCTGGCAGGGGGTGGATTTAGTGAGAGGAGGGGGTGGCACCTAGTGGGTTAAGGGTGGAGATGAGGGACAGGAGGGATAGGTCTCGGACAGATATACTGATAACTTGGTGGAGCACAGAGTGACACATAATAGGGATAAAAGCATGAGTTGTATTGGAAACACATGCTACTGTCACGGATTCTGTGGAATTCACAAGGGTGATGGTCGTCCACTGAAGGTAGCAGACCAAATTTATCACTTTTGAATCTGAGTACTAGATGTGGTCCATCCATACAGTACCGAATGATTTTGTGTACATATTGATCAATATGAAATTTCTTATTCTCCTAGCTATTCCTTTAGATTCCAGGTGATTTATAAAAAAACTATTGCTTTGCTTTATACCTTCTGGTATGTGCTAGTTACTTTACCAGAGTGTATGTACTCTTCAAGCATCGTATCTGCTAAGGTAATACACGTACCTGGCTTTCCACCCTGGTGGACAATTTCAGATCAGAGTCCAAGTTTGACCTGACCTTTCAGTAGTTCACCAAAGCTTTGAACTTCTCCCCGCTCCCTATGCGGCCAGTGCCCTATGGGGCTTCCTACCATGGTACTCTCCCACGTACAGGGGGGGGGGGTACTGTTATGGGACCCGCCCCCCCCCCTCCCTCACATACACAGGGTCCTGGACCTGGCCTCTGTACGTGGATGAGCAGTACAAGACCTGGCGAGCTGCTCAGTTAAAAACACCCGTGGGAAATTCCACCGGGAGTGAGTGGATTCCGCTCTGCCTCCCAAAACCCCCTCGCCAGCCCCCAACAGGAGCTACTACTACAACAGAGCATTCAGGTTGCCAAAAAAAGTAGTCCCTGACAAAAGCTGGCTTACAAGCATGGATGGTGCAGGATGGATCATCCATCAATGTCGGGACACGACTTGGTTTTTACTGATAAATGATCCCTGCCGCTGGGCGATAGGGATCAAGCCCCTGCCGCGGCATTCCTCCTCAGTCCAAGCTTAATGTGTCAATGTGAACCAGAGATAACGCCCTTATTGTTATCAGAGGAATATATTACCCCACTCACTCACAACAAATATTGCCATTTATGATAAAACAACATGGTGAACCTCTCCACTCTTGTACCAAAGTCTTGTCCTCCTGTGTGTGACAAGGGCTGGTTAGTTTTAAAAGTTGTCAGGACACCTCTCGATAGCATGAAGCAGACAACAAAAAGGACATGAGAGTGACATTGACATGACGGATTGGTTGACTATCATTCACAATTTTTTTCATAGAAATAAATTATTATCATCAGACCGAAAATTGAATATTCACCCTACCCCCATGTATCCCCCATCCATTTCCGGTATGCTTTCGTAATTTGCAAATTGACTATTGACGTCGATGGAATGTGGAAGTCAAATTACATGCAGGTCTGTGCAACTTTCTTTTACAACAGTGATAATGGGAGTGCTGCCAGTGCTGCGCTATATTTAATGAGTGCATGTGATGATTATAAAAAAATATCACATGGGGGAGTTTCTGGGACGTGGTGCACGCGTTTGCCCCAGATTCGAAACAAATGGAGGTCATATTGCGCGCGCATCGAGCGCTGTGCCTCTCATGAGCAGACGACATTTTAACTCACCCTCCAAGCAGAGTTCATGTTATTGGACTGTTATTCTACAATTCATTAGCATCTCATTCTGCATCCATTCTGCCCCTTTCTCTCCATTTCTGTTATTCAGTCTTCCTCCTTGCGAAGTGTTTGCCAACTCATGAGGAAGGAGAGGGCGTAGGAGAAGGAACTCAGGCTCAGCCCGGTTTACACATCACTTCACTTCCTGCCACATCCGCCACAAAGACACCCCTCTCCCATTCAGCTACATTTCACACATAGGTATCAAGATGCATGATACCAAATATTCAGATGGATGACCAATAGAATTACTGAAACTGCCAAATAATACCAATACATATACATTGTATCGAGCTTTCATTCAAGAGACAAATCGTGTGCAAGTGAAAAGAATTGAAAAATCTTGTACAATTAAATGATTATTGAAAGGGAACTCTTGAAACAGCCTTTAGTCTACAATCAAAAATGACATGAGAGGGTGTCGTAGAGCCTTGTTTAGGTGCTTAGAGGAGGCTATGCCGGACAGACACGCGACCATCTTTTGTGTCGTCTGCTTTTGCCGGCATAATGAAGGGTAACCCCGGCGTACTGAGAGGCCCATCTGTGTATGAATGGGGACCAACGTGTTGATACAAAAGATGGCGGGCGTTGATCGTGCCATACCACCTTCTGCCCTCTTTGATGTGCAGTCAGGCGTGGTAGGGGTGCGGCCACTCAAGCGGAACCAGGGAAGGCCACAAAGGAACATCACCAAAAGCAGCAGCAGCATTAGCTCCCATTCATACAACACATGGTGCACCATCTTAACCTATCAGGAAATGCTAAAAACTAACACTAGAACCACACATATGGAAAACTGCAACAGTTCTCAGATATCTATAGATTACGGTCTCTACAGTAGGAAAATACATGTTCAAGCCAATATTACTCATCTTCCTTTGATAATAATATAATAGACATCAGTTGGAAGGTAACTGTCCAGAGGATAATGACAACTCACTCTAAACACTTTGCCTCATTTGTGTATATGGGGACACCTGCTACTACCATCACATATTCCAGCCTGCAAATTATCCACATAAACAGTAGAACTGGAGACTGAAGTGCAGTGTCTTTGTCTCTGGAGACATGTCATCAGTTCCAGCCCCAGCAGCAGCATTATCTCTATGTCCTCCATTGGGAGCTTCCTGGCTGTCAGATTGCCTCAACATCTATTGCTGACCTCATACTATAGCTGCTGCTGCTGCAGGCTGCTAGGCCATGCTGACATCAGCAGCACCTACTGTACATTTGCAGTAGTATTGAGCCATGCAGCCTGGCCTTCCAGTAGCGTCCATCTCTCCTCTCTTCCACCTACCACTAATGGAGACTCCCACCCTCCCACCCTGGAGGCTGACATCATCCAGGGGGTCCATACTCGTGACCAGAGAGCTAATGCCCCGTCTGTATTGCTCTAGACGACTGACCATCACCCTGGAGACAAGTTCAGACTTGCTGCCACCCCTACTACCACCCTCCCCCATTACCTTTCCTCTGTAGGTTAATGCTAGTGCTGATGTCATCCTGTGGAAAGCCCACATTGCACCATTGTCTGACTGTTGATGAAACAGCTGAGCTAGACTACACTGAGCAGGAAAAATAACCACAGTACTAAATAGGTGTTTAGACTGATCAAACATTAGAGACCCATGCAATTCGATCAAAACAAGGTCAATAATAAAAACCCCTAGAACTATGAGATATTGCAAACAGGCTGGGTAAATGGGAGGAGGGGAAGGGGGAGGGTGGGTGTTAAATGGTTAATGGTCAAATCGCAGGTTGTCCATTCTCCCATCACCCCCTGTAAGGCAAGCTGCCCACCTGGCCATTTCCCCATACACCTGGCATGCAATCTTTGACCTCCTCTCCTCACCACCTCCCATAACACCTGTCTTCTTGGCGACCACCCACCCTTCTACCCTGTCCTGCGCTTCTGTGACCCTGTTGAGGTCAACTGGTCAGCCTAGTGGGCAGTAATTGAAGCCTCTTGTTAACCTTTAATCAAGTAACCCTTGATTTACATGGCCGGCGGCGGTCAAAGCAGTGATAGTTTTGTGTTGTTTTCCTGCCTGCCAGCATCTGTCCAGAATTATAGCGACACAAGGGATGCTAAGGCTATCACCATATTTGGCATGTTCATTTAAGAAAAATACCTGAGGGGTCTCGTTCTACATCATGATTTAATCACTCGATTTGCCAGTCACATGAATGGAGTGAAATCCAGAGGAATTGCCCAGGTTAAAATGAAAGTAGATGCAAAAATAACCATGGAGTATGTCTACAAAGGCTCATTACTCCCGGCATGTATTCCCCGCCCTATATGTAGATGAAATGCACACACTGGAAATGCATACATACGTCGATCTCTAGTCAACGCTCACCCAAACAACGGGTTATAGGGATAGTAAAAGGTAGAAAAACACAGAGTATCAAAAACACTGTAAACGCACGAACCGGCGCACGAAGGCCTAATAGAAGGGAATAAAAAAGATTCACAAGAAAAAAAAGAAAGAACACTAACAAAAGCACCACTTTAAAAACAAACTAAAACAGTCCTCTCAATGACCTAAAAACCATCACCAATACAAACAAACATACACAAAGAGCAATAAAACTGACTTAAAGGGAAATCCCCAAGTACCTAATTGACTGACTCAATTCAATCATCCTCATGTTTAGATATCAAGCCCACTATCTATAAATAACAATATTCCCAAATTAGAAGACAATAGAAACTGCATTTTAAGATACGAGAACCTCTTGACACTTCTCCCAATTAAATGATTAATCAGTGGTATCAGCTGAAACCGCGCAGCAAATGGCAAGGAGACAGAAGACAACAACAAAAAAGAAAACACCATTTTAAGACTAATTATCTCATTAGTGAACGACAAGAAACAGAGGTAGTGTTGATCAAGATAGCAAGCATGACCTCGCTGACCGCAGAATTGAATCGCAGGGCGTTTTGATCATTTGGTGCCGAGTGTTGTGTGACTGTGATGTCGCTTCCCTATAGTAACAGCGACCATGTGAGGCGGTGTACTTCCCGGGGCTGCTCCCAGGGACCGGGGGTGTTGGTGGCACGGTCGTGCTCCAGGCACGATGACCTCGCCACCCCTAGCCCTCCTACCAACCCATAAGCCACACCACAACCTCCTCCTCCAGTGCTCTATGATACCTCCATGGTATCTATCAGCTCCCATAACTTGTATTGACCCCATCACAGAGGGTGCTCCTTGAGCAACTGATTAGAGATGTGAAGGGTGGGGATGGACAAAACATGAACCATGAGGCCTATATATAGGATGCAGGAAAATGTATTCACTGCTCGGCTGGGATATCCACTCCTCCGACACTGTAAATATCTATCGTATGACACCATTCACCAGTAGGCCTACTGCTAGTTTAAACAACACACCTCTTTGATGTGTCGCACATACTCAAAATGATCTCATTTCTCATTATACTAATATAGGAATCTTTGTTCATTTATCAGCCCATAATGTTTTCTCTCTCATACTAAGGCTAAAGCAGTGCTTGCGTTTTATTCCAGGGCTTTCATCAAAACTAGCATACTCTAGATCCAATCATATACAATTACATCTAGAATATTAAGACCTCATGAGCATCCCTTTCTGCCTATCAGTGCGTCGTATCATGGCTCTATATTCTAGGAGTACAATTATGTATATGAAGTAGTATGGAACTGATAGAAGGACGATCCACACCCAAACACAACCCAACCCTTATTTCGTTAACATTGGGTGTTGGCAATATTGAGTCGGCATACTCAGTGCACCGACTGGAATATTCAAGAGACACGAAAGGCACCAAGGGAAAATAATCCCTGTTCCCAAAGGCAAGATGATAAGTACTAAAAAAAATCTGGGTTATTCATTTTCTCGTCAGGGGAATCCCCGATTGCTCTCATCTCCCCCTCCCACGCACACAACCGCTAAGATCCGTTTTCGGGTTGGCGAGGGTGGTGGGAAGTGAAAAAAGTAGCTGGAGCTGGATGGAATTGATTACTGGTCTGTAACTAGAGCGCCGTCTTGGTGTCACCACAATTGTCTCAGTTCTCTACTATCTTGTCTCTCTTTTCCTTTCTTTCTCGTGCCAACTTTCAATTCTCTTCGCTAGATATATGAATTTCCCACAGCCATACTATACAGGGGCGTAGGAAGCAAATTTTTATTGGGGGGGGGCAGGGGTCTCGGTTGGGGGGGGGGCCTGCTATATTTTTATATAGGCTTATATAGGGAACCTCCATATTATTGGGGGGGGGGGGGCCCAGGCCCCCCTGCCCCCCCCCTTTCCTACGCCCCTGCTATAGAACCTGTGATACATGAATTAGATCTATACATGCTTGCTTCCTTAGTCGCCGCCTTCTCTGCAATAACATAGTCTTATTCACATTCATTTTATTTTCTTAACCATTATTTAATCTGTCCCTCAAGCCTCGTAGGGCCTATCTCATATGTCCATCTTACTCTCCGAGTCATTTTGCCGACAGCTGGGTCTGCGCGCGTGGACGATGTGCGCAAGATGCTCTTCTCATCGGTAGCACTTCCGGTTTGGCGCGTCGTCGGCCGGCTCCTTGAAGGCGGCTTCCCGGTGACAGCCTCCTGCCCCCTTCCCCCACCTCCTGCCTTGCTGATTAGCAATTCAAAGCATGTTCAAACTCTCCTCCTGGGAACGCTGGACTGAATCGACCCAAAGCGTAATGAAAACACAGTTAAGATAAAACCCAGCAATTACTGCCAATCCCTCTCTGCAGCCCCTCTGTCCCTCCATTCTCCGACCATGGAGTTTTCCTTGGAGGCCTACTCGCTGCACATTTTTTTTTGAAAGGGCCTTGCGTGTACAACTGGCCTAGTTCTCTGCTATCTTTATTAGGTCAGCACTATTTGTACCCTTTATCCCTGCCTTGCAGTTACACACACGGCAGCCAGTACTTTTGTACTTTGAATCTGAACAATATGTTTTCATTTTCTTATACAACCCTGTCACTGCTGCTCTGGAAGCACAGATTGCATCTACTCTCATTACCTTCGCTCCCCATCGACCACTCACGACAGCAGAGAGAGAGAGAGAGAGAAAGAGAGAGAGAGAGAGAGAGAGAGAGGTATAGAGAGAGAGAGAGAGAGAGAGAGAGATAGATAGAGAGAGAATTATAACTGAGTGGATGATGTTCATCTTCACTAGTAATTGAAACGAGGACGTTTTTGAGAACTACAACCACCATCAATATAATCAAACTCCTTAAGAAATTAAATCCTCTTGTGAAAGAAGCAAAGACAGTGTCGAGTAGCATGACATTTCTGAGTGATTTTTGCTTCACCCAATTTCTTCAGGCGCCCACCCTACACGCCCAATCCCCAGTACAAGCAGACGCTCCAGTTCCGTCGACTCCATGCCAAGGGACACACACCCATACGCCTGTAGCTGCCGCGCATGAGCCGCGCCGATTCCAGTGAAATGAGCGCGTGCCGCTACGTTATCTCTCTCCCTTATCTTTAACGTTATAAACCCCCTTTACTGATGGCAGAGAAGCCAAACCAGTTTAACAGCCCCTTATATTCTCACTGATAGTGACTTTGCCACTGCTTGGTCGTGGTATCGATGGACAGAGCACAGAATCCGATCGCCATATGTTTGCCTTGCACCGGCGTCCTGAGTGGAGAGCAGCAAAAAAGGGACAACAACACGTGGTTGCCATTATGCAGCGTGGTTTCATTTAAAACCCGGCCGCCTTTTTTACCTTTTAATTTTGGGCGGATAATTAGAAACCCGGGAGAACGCTGGGCGTGGACAGGGACGCGATTAAGGAGGAAGAGAAAGGGAGCTGTGAAGTAATATGGGGCAACATATGGCATATAGACAGGTGATAATAGGAGAGTAAAAGAGGGATAGGAGAAAAGGGCTATAAGTACTTGAGTTTTAGAGTATAGGAAGGAATTTCTCATAATATAATATAATAGGCCCCATATCTGATCAATATGATGCAAAAAGTATTGGGTGGAATAGGCCTACATGCATGTGTTGGACGATTGGATAAATCTTTTACATTACTTCCTCTGTATGGAAGTTAGTTTTAGGGCTAAAGAAATTTTCCTTTTGATACATGCATTCTGAAAATTGAATATCCTATACTACTTTCAACATTTATCTTTATTGCGGATGGCAATATTAATTTGCACCTGATAAGGATAACTGAATCACTCACTCACTCTTTCACATACACATACGTCTTCGAACGACACAGCCAAGAGAGGGTGGGTGGGAGATGGGAGGAGAGATTTCAATGGCACATTTTTCATAGTCTGGCGGAATGATATCAATCTCAATGAAAATAAGAAACTGTCTGTTGCAGTCGTGGTCTCGTCTCGCCAAGCAAGATTTTAAAACATGGCGAAACATCCTGGCTGCTGTGGGCCTATTATACTAGGAAGGACATAGACGAAAGGGTCATAGATGTTCATGACATGACACAGCCTCAACATCCACCTTCCAGCTCATATTTGTGTCAAGAATGACAATATCCCAACATGAAGGCAAACACCATTAGTTGGAAGGTATAAATGGTCACAGGGATACCTCAAGATAAGGGTATCTCAGGACCAGTCGTTTGTTTCTCCTATCGGTGACATTAAGACCCATGCAGTACTTCCTCTTCGAGGGATGGATAGTTTTCGGACTTTTAATTAGCTGCACCAATAAAAGCCCTGGCTGTCCCTTTGCCTTCCCCTGGATTAATGCCACAGCCTGTAAAAGAATGCTCCAAATCGCCGAGGCATTATGTAAAGATTACGTCCTTTG
The DNA here is from genome assembly GCA_949317995.1 of Acholoe squamosa. Taxonomy (NCBI): domain Eukaryota; kingdom Metazoa; phylum Annelida; class Polychaeta; order Phyllodocida; family Polynoidae; genus Acholoe; species Acholoe squamosa. The sequence goes on from OX439045.1 coordinate 26,669,790, forward strand.
CCCAGTGCTTCAGGTTTCCCGTCATTCAATAAATCTAGCATAATCTCCCACAAACCCTCCCAATAAGAAAACCAGGAGAAGCCAATTTTTATCTACCGTCGAAAAGAAACATGTAATACCAGTGATAAATCGGGGGAGGGGTGATAATTCAAAACTTTCCCTTTAAAAAGAGGCCGCTTTGCAAAGAGAAGGGGAGATGCATATTTGTGGAGATTTCCCTGTGTTTTTGCTACGGCGAAATCGATCGGATTTGAAAACTTGGGTTTCTTGTACCATTAAAAGTTCTTGTTCATGAGAGTGAGAGACCTAGATATGCAGCCTATAAAGGCAAGGCCAGCAATGGGAATGAGGATGAATTCTTTGTTACATGGGAGTTGGGCTGTGGGCACCTCACAGAGATAGCGACACACCCTTATATTGCGTAATGCACCTTACTACTCCAGATATTGATATCTGCATACCCTGGCATCTTACCTGTGTCATTTACCTCTGGGGGCGTGATAACAAGATACTCATAAAGGCCAACGTGTCAATCAATATGTCACCTGGAAACCACATTTATATATCTTCTGTACATGCAATTGTGGCCTCTAACATGCTAGATACAGAAATACAGAATAGGCCTACATGCATGTGTTGGACGATTGGATAAATCTTTTACATTACTTCCTCTGTATGGAAGTTAGTTTTAGGGCTAAAGAAATTTTCCTTTTGATACATGCATTCTGAAAATTGAATATCCTATACTACTTTCAACATTTATCTTTATTGCGGATGGCAATATTAATTTGCACCTGATAAGGATAACTGAATCACTCACTCACTCTTTCACATACACATACGTCTTCGAACGACACAGCCAAGAGAGGGTGGGTGGGAGATGGGAGGAGAGATTTCAATGGCACATTTTTCATCGTCTGGCGGAATGATATCAATCTCAATGAAAATAAGAAACTGTCTGTTGCAGTCGTGGTCTCGTCTCGCCAAGCAAGATTTTAAAACATGGCGAAACATCCTGGCTGCTGTGGGCCTATTATACTAGGAAGGACATAGACGAAAGGGTCATAGATGTTCATGACATGACACAGCCTCAACATCCACCTTCCAGCTCATATTTGTGTCAAGAATGACAATATCCCAACATGAAGGCAAACACCATTAGTTGGAAGGTATAAATGGTCACAGGGATACCTCAAGATAAGGGTATCTCAGGACCAGTCGTTTGTTTCTCCTATCGGTGACATTAAGACCCATGCAGTACTTCCTCTTCGAGGGATGGATAGTTTTCGGACTTTTAATTAGCTGCACCAATAAAAGCCCTGGCTGTCCCTTTGCCTTCCCCTGGATTAATGCCACAGCCTGTAAAAGAATGCTCCAAATCGCCGAGGCATTATGTAAAGATTACGTCCTTTGCCCAGTGCTTCAGGTTTCCCGTCATTCAATAAATCTAGCATAATCTCCCACAAACCCTCCCAATAAGAAAACCAGGAGAAGCCAATTTTTATCTACCGTCGAAAAGAAACATGTAATACCAGTGATAAATCGGGGGAGGGGTGATAATTCAAAACTTTCCCTTTAAAAAGAGGCCGCTTTGCAAAGAGAAGGGGAGATGCATATTTGTGGAGATTTCCCTGTGTTTTTGCTACGGCGAAATCGATCGGATTTGAAAACTTGGGTTTCTTGTACCATTAAAAGTTCTTGTTCATGAGAGTGAGAGACCTAGATATGCAGCCTATAAAGGCAAGGCCAGCAATGGGAATGAGGATGAATTCTTTGTTACATGGGAGTTGGGCTGTGGGCACCTCACAGAGATAGCGACACACCCTTATATTGCGTAATGCACCTTACTACTCCAGATATTGATATCTGCATACCCTGGCATCTTACCTGTGTCATTTACCTCTGGGGGCGTGATAACAAGATACTCATAAAGGCCAACGTGTCAATCAATATGTCACCTGGAAACCACATTTATATATCTTCTGTACATGCAATTGTGGCCTCTAACATGCTAGATACAGAAATACCTACATCATTTTGTATTAATGATCATAGCGAAATACGACCATATACCGCAGGCATTGTACATGTATACATGAATGCATAATAAGTGGACCAGGTTTTGTTAATATTCAGATGTGTTGGTTCTAAGTGGGATCTGTAGTAGAAAAGGAACATGTTGCGAATACAAGCCCACCATATCCATATTAAAGTGAGTGAGTTAAACATTGCGCTTGATTAATGGATGAATATCCCGCATACGTCATTACATTTGCATCAGAACAATAAAAGCTACCATGTTCTCAACCTAGGACAAACCCATGACACAAAACGGCAACCCTCGAGTTCTACTTTCCATGGTGACTAACGACATGGGTGGAGTCTACAATCATTCTGCTTCCCCTTATAGATTGGTGTGGGCGTTTGAAACCGGAATAAAGGTGAGGAAGGGTGGGGTGGTGTAATAATTCGGTGGAAATAAAGCCCAGATAATGCCAGAGTGGGAAGTGCAAGGGTGGGGCAGGTCGTCAAAGTTTGGATTCAATTCCATGTGCCTCAAACACACGTCACTAACGTCTCTGAGTGATCAATCCTACTTCAAACAGGCACAGATCAATATGCCCATCGTTAAACGATATAAGGACAGCTAACAACCTTTGTATGAAGATGGGAAACTATACATTACCAGAGGAAGGCATCCCTATGATGTAATAATGTTACCTTTAAGGGTAACAAGATGACATTATATTCTGGTTGATGTTAATTTTCGTCATGATGCAACGATGCAGAGCTGGGTAGATGAGTCTGCTCGCCAGCAATGCATTGGTGCATCATGAGTGTATCAATCCCATAGCGCCATCATATGATGCAATGATGCATTCATGCATCATGACCAGGCATGATGCTGAAAGTGTTAATCAGTAACCACACCTGAATGTCAGCAGAATCAATGTTAAGGTGTTTGATGGTTACGTCATACAGGTGATAATTTCTACCTACACAAGGGAGGGGGTCATGTATGAATCACCTGCTAATACTAGTGTTCTAGTATACCTGTGTTGTGAGACCCCGGATACGGTACCAGTGCTTCTCAATTACAAAATATGCAGATGCAACTACATGATAACTAGCCCATTCTATTGTTCATAAGGTTTGACTATGCATAAATGCCCACACTGTTTGATGTGGCATGGCCCTCATCAAGGTCCTAGAAGTATACATCTTAGGCTCACCTAATTGATCTCAATAAACATACCCAGTATGAATATTATCATAGCAATAATATCATCGGTGTAGGGCACATGTGCAACTGGTCCTATTTCATGTGTATAAGGATTTCAGCAAACTCTAGGGGTATGGTATCCAGGCTATATGGCAGGTGGGAGAACCTATACATAGGGATGGGAATGGTGATATTAGAACTATGGTGCCACGCTCAGGTGAGGCCATATGGTACACAGATAGATTCAAAGATAACAGGGATCCAATTTGGCAGGTGGGTGGGTCTCAGGCTTCAAACACCTGCCTCCTATAATAACTCCGTAGAACTCCAAGCCCTCTTTAAGCAAAACATCAAATCGTATAGGTCATTTCAGTAAAGGTAGCAGAGCCCATGTGTTATTCCTCAGACACTCAGGGGGAATCGTTAATCTGATGGTTTATGGTTATTGTAAGCTACACAAAGCAGTCAGAATTTATTGCAGTCCTGCTGACGCCCTTGCTGACGACCGGGAATTCAAATACCTCCGGGAAATTTGATGAGTGAATTTTATGGGAGTTTCCTTTTCTTTTTGAGAAATGGTAATTTCAAAGAGAACATATTGCATTCACTGGCTCTGGTCAACGTCTTCACCTTGGCATGAAACAGGTCAACTTCCGGTTCATTTGGCAAGGTTTCCGGCGGGTAAATAACAACAGGAAACTGTCGCCAACTGTTGCAGTCGTAAATAACAAACTCACAAGTGATTCATGGTTTTCTGTCTTTTGTACTACAGAAACATCTTCCATTTTAATTAAACTAGTTTCACTGCACAACTGATTTTAAATTTGAAGAGAATTACGAGGAGAAAAGGGGAGGGGTTGTCCATTTGGAGTCCAATTGTAACCCTTGTCACACCATACCCCCTGCTTTAACCCCAGCTTCACCTAAGACTCTCACATCTGTTCACTTTAGTTAAACTCACCCCCTGCCTAACCTATGCAAATCCACCCACCCCACCACTAATGCACACACCCACCGACCATCCACTCTTCCTCATCAGTGTGCTTATGCGGAGTTTTGCCTAATTGCAGAATGAGTATTGCTATCCATAAATTAATGCCGGGACGAGATGTAACAAGATTTATGAGACATCAAATGGGCAGTTGGCGTTGCAGGGCGCTATAAAATGACCATTTTATTGCTGTGGTGCCGAAATCTGAGCTCCTCAGCCAAATACAGTACACACAGCTCAGGCCCCATCTGGGTGGGAATGAGCTGTTCAGTTTGCTGCTTCCCTATCTGTATGAGTTACTCGTGTTGGACACAGAGAGAACAACTTATACTCTGGTGGAACAGAATGTAAATGCAAAAGTCACTTTTTGGCTTTGTGGATTTGTCTTGAAGGCCAGCATAGTTTGCTCTAATCACTAGAGAGAAGTATCTATATCCATATCAATGAACAGATGCAGTGTAATATGAACCGAGAGTTTAACATATCTCATTTATCTCAATTCATGTATTTATTTCCTTCTTTGCAGGTGTACAAGAGTACTGTGAAGGCGAAACCTTCGAGGCCAAATGCAAACATGACGAGGTTATTGTCATGAAGTCGGCCTACTACGGCCGTATGCGGTTAGGCCGCTGTGTGCGTATGAATATGGGATATATTGGATGTGAAGAGGAGGTACTAGATCTTGCCGATCAGAGATGTTCAGGTCGGAATGAGTGTAAAATTAAAGTCCCCGATACCAATTTCGAGCGGACTCAACCCTGCTTCGAGCTCAAGTCCTATCTGGAAATAGAGTACACTTGTATGAAAGGTAAGGGTCTATGTACATTTATTGAATGCTATTGTTTGAGTGAATATGAAGGTCTGTGGATTGCAATGTTCTTACTGAAAAGTTGGAAGGCAAAGGCTCATCAGAATAATTGGAATAGTTATCTCTAGAAGGTGGCTAAATTAGAATGGGGTTTCCAATACTAATTTGGCATCGTTTAGAATGCAATTTGCTTTGATGAGGACCACACCAAAAATAGGCAATGATGTTTTTCATGGTGTCAAACCTGTGGGAGATACTGATGGGGAATTGATCGTCCAAGTATTCCATAAACATGGCAGAAGCTGAAGTAACCAGCAGGAATTCAGCCCAACCCTGCAGGCCAATCACTCCAGCTGCCCCCTGTTGGCTAGCAGCCGTACCACGCCGTTAATTGAAAATGCAAATGAGGTGGAAGTTTTTTGAGAGGGTCTGTAATTCGAATTGCGTCACAAACCGGCATGAAAAATTCACACCGCGCTGGAGGCGAAGTTTTAGGGGGAGGTCGGAGGCGATGGACCAAATTCTGGACCGCAGGGAAGGGTCGTGAATGCCTAAAAAGATTGTATTAATAAAAAGGTTTAGAAATACGAGAGAAAACGCCACCCTTGCCGGCTTTCCAGGGAGATTTGAGCCGCACACGCAAATGCTGCCAATTCATGGGAAAGAGGCTGTGTGGCGCATGACGGATGGGAGTCGGAGGGCTGAAGAAAAAACTAAAGGGGAAAAGGTGGGTTTTTATTGTAAAAGATAAATAACCTGGGCCGAGGGGAGGAGCAAATTGCCTGGCTGTCTTGTGTGTCGGCCTGAGTGGTACAAAGGACAGTGTTGGAGGGCGATGGGCGCTTTCCATGTTCGGTATTGCCGATTCTGTATTGTCAGTCATCCTTTTCACAATGTAGGAAGTATTTTGGTAGTATCTAGGGTGTTTCATCATGCCCTGGTGAAGGAAAATGATACCCAACTGTCCTAAAATAGCGACATTCTATTGTAAAATGAACTACGTAGTGACCGTCTGCTATACTCATGGCCATAAATAAAAGAAATTGTCAGGTAGCTTTTTAGACTCGCAGTAAGTTTATCTTGTTCATCTATAGTGGCTTAATTAAAGTAAAGTTAAGATGGCATTATAGATTCATAACCTACCAACGGCTGAACACACTAAGAGTTGCATGCCAATTAAGGCCTATGTTGATATTTTCTACTACACAACTAGCATACCCTAGTGGCCCAGTTTCCCGATGGTGAAGTCATAATGGCTCTAGCTAAACACAACTTGTTGAACACAATACAGAGTCCTTCCTCGCAGTTTGGCTGTTGCCAGGAGCATAACAGTCATTTTTATTAGATTTAATCTGCTTCTTGCATTTTCATTAATATTGGCTGTGTTCCTCTCAGTTTTTAAAGTTTCTCTTTTGGTCTCAACTATTCAATAATTCAAGTACTTTTTGCGAATGGGAGATTACCAGATGACACCTGGTGACACTAGTGAAGAAAAGTCTCTTTCACAAGCCCAGGTCCGTGGTGGACTGCCATCTCAAATGTTGTTAGAAAAAGTCTCTTTCATGTCAGCTGGGAATGGAATAAGACATAAAACCATATATCAGGCTATCCCTCAATGAAGGCTCTCCAACCACGGCTTTCATGAAGGTTATAATGCACGTCTCTCACGGGAGGGGCCAACATTAATGTTACATGTTGTGAGCAGATATTGACCAACAGAGGGCATCTTATTCAGATAGACATGGATGTTCATTGAATTGTTAATAACTACATTGTATACGTACAAAGAGATTAGCTTGACATGTCTACAATCCATACTATACAAGGAACATGAAGGATAAACATAGAATTGCTCATACCTAAAGTGATTATTAAATTTTCATTTTATCGTTCCCACAGTCGCCACGGCCAGACCACAGGTGTGTCAGACGGCTAAGTACGTCAAGTTGACGTCACCGTCAGCCTACCTAGCCTCCAGCGTCACCCAGTCCACAGGATGTGGAAGCTCGTCGTGCCCGTGGGTCATTGAGGTTCCGGCCGGACAGCGCATCAACCTGACTCTATCTGACTTCGGCTGGAGGGCAAGGCAAACGTCACTCTCAGGGGACAGTATCTTGGACTCGCTTCAGGTACGTCTAGAGCCGCTTGGAGCAGCTCCTAGTGGTCATCTCTATTATTTCCTCCTTCTGAGCAGCTCAAATGTCACAGAATGTGTCCTGATCCGGACAGTCACGAACGGCCTGGGTAATGGCTACTAATTAGGCTTTTTATTCATCAAGGTCTATTTTAATTATAACAAGAAGGGAGCTTAAAAAGGGACAAAAATACTCAAAGAAAACAAGGTTAATGACAACAACTTTTTAAGGTGGAGTTGGCATAGAAAGTAACCTCCACAGGATGGGTTTCTGATCTTCTAAAATTATCAATCAGTCGGTATTGTTTTGTAACAAAATTGAAAGTAGGCAGACTTGCTGAAGAGGTATTGATCCTTTTCAACAAAGATTTTAACGATATGACCCTATGTACCTGAGTACCCATACCTGCATACAGTAGACAATGCTTGGTGCTAATGCATTTCCTGAGGCACAGGTCCTTCTTCATATACTACTCACAGTACATTAGACTCGTTAGGTAACTAGCTCTGAGGCACACAATCCCTGTATAGATTCTTATTTCCTGAAACACAGACTTATACATATAATACATAACCAGACACATCAAGGTAGTTACACATAACCATGCCATTGTCTCCAGCACAGTGCCTGGAGGAAGAGGCACCAGCCCTGGTTTTGTACACTGTTAATAACCGTTTAGCGGCTCTATGATGCCTCCAGGCTGGTGAATTTATTCACTGACACTGCATTGGTACCCAGGGAAGCCTGTGGCGGCTACATGAATAAGGTACATCCTGTATGGTGTAGGCCTTAGTGTGCACCTCAATGTTGGGATATAGAGTTACACATGTAATCATTCATTGAGGTCCAACCTATACAACACACAGTCACTGACGCCATATTGCTGCCTTGATATGACCTTCATTGGTCCACAAGTTAGCCGATGGTTCTTTCTATCCCAGCCTTTAACAGTGCACATACATGGGTTTTTTGAAAGTATCCAACAAACCATAGCAACTGGTATCAACCTGAAACTTGGCACTTTGGATCATTTTATGAAAGTGTGGTGTTCAAAGTGTCGTCAGTGATGTGTGGACAGTATATATCAGCATTATCTTTGATCAATCCTTGATCTTCTCTCTCCTTACATGTACACAATCCTCATACTAAGGGGAGGTGCGTCCATTTAAAAAAAAAAGAATTGCTGCGAACCTCAAGGACTCTTACAAAAAAGGGGAAAAGAACCAAGGGCAGCCAGCTCTCAGAAGCGCTCTGGTTATGTAAAGAAACCGATAAAAAATAGGTCGATAATTGGGGCTTATTGAACCTGATTACTCATAATGAACAGGCGCGGGGTCTACCTCGATCTTGCAAGTAGTCCTTTAGGCCGGAAGTCGAAGCGCTAATTATATACGGGCATGAACACATACACGGACGCATGCGCAACGCGACACGTGTGCGTCTAGTTGCTGGCAGTGTCAATAGATGGCGTTAAAGTGGGTTAGGTAGTGGTGGCTGGAGGTGGGTTACGTCTAGGGAGGCAGGGAGATGCCTAAGGTGCAGAATGTAGAGGCGATGGCGCAACGATGACTCATAGCCACTAATGGTGGAGCCAACAAAGCCTAGCATGGCCACACACATGCTGCCACCACCCCATAAGCATCTAAGGGGTGGCGAAGGGTTTACAACTCCTAATACAATACCTCAGGTACCTGTTTCCATGTGTAAATGCTATTTGGGAGTTGTTCCAGTGAAGACAGTGCCAACTACCAGGGAATAGTGGGTGGGCATCTTTTTATTAATGCTTGAGTCGGATGGCGAGGACATGAAAAGGGAGGAAGCTCTGATGTATGACTTGTCTCATGTAGCGGTAGCGTGCAAGCCATCAAATAAGATATAGGGGTTGTAAGTCTGGCTGTACCAAATTGTGCCTTCCTGTTACTGGAGAATGTAATGCCCCAGACTGCCAGTGCCAGACTCCCACTAGACAATGAATTAATGTAGACAAAAACAGCCACCCTCATGTATTTTGTCGAGCAAAAAGCGTTCCCAGTTGTTGAATGAGTGGAAGTATAAAAAGCAGTCAAAGAATTGTGTTTTAGCACACTTGGTAATGGATCACTAAATTACCCCTTTATTTATTACTATGTGTTTTTACAAATCATTCGTGTAACTTTTGCACAGTGGAAGACCATAGAATAAGGCTGACTGAACTAGCACCCGGTGACCAGTCAGTTATTAAAACATCAACGGGTATTCACCCAGTGGTCTATTATTGACATGTTATAAGCGCCTAATTTGTTAAGATCGATAGGTTTCATACCAGTTTTGATAAGGAGCAGGGGGTGATAATGTAGCTGGTGATTCATAGGACTGCTCTCCAGTGGACAGTAAACGATGAGGGGTTGGGGATGAGGGGCGGGGGTTGTTCACAAAGACTCCAGTGTCAATAAAAGCATGCAACTTCCGCGAGCATTAAATTTTTAACGCACATGCGCTCCAGAGACCTCAACTTCAAACCCAGCAGTCCCATATTAGGTCACTATTCCCATGCCGCTACTTCCTAACAGGAGTATTCAGAGGCGAAATATGATACTCTCCAATTAATAAATGATGTGAGAGCGAATACGAATTATAATATCTCCCTGTAAATATTTGAATTTCCCCTCCATATGTTGGCTGGCGCCATGGATACGCATGATATACATGAATCATCTGCAATACTTGATTCAAATTTATCACCAATAGAATTATCTTTATATCTATTAGACTAATGGAAACGCCTTATAATATTAATGTATTTATCTCGTTCTCTACTTCCTCAGGTGTGTCAGAAGTATGCCGTGCTGCGTGAATTAGGCACTACAAAGTCCATAACGATATGTGGGTCAGCAGAGCGTCAGAGCGCCATCTACATATCTGAGTCAAACCAGATAGAACTCTACCTTACACCCAAAACGGCGTCAGACGGCTCAACCATGCATTTCCTGTTGAAATATGAAGGTATGTTTTCCCCCTTTATGGAAACAAAATTTTCGTGATGTCACAAATGATCAATGATACAGAGGATTTCCCTATTTTCTCTACATTAAAAGTGGTGCATTACAGGTCGTTTCGCTTTGTAAGATATAACTGTATCACAAGGACTAGCTTATTTCAGGTATCAGCACTTAGTTATTAAGTGCTAATGTGGGTCTATTATTATCAACAACACAAACAGGTAGTACGCACCTGTATACCCCTGCCATTATCCCTGTTATCACACACCATGAAGCAGCAATAGTCCCAAAGTAGCCATTCACAACCAATCTTCTGTAACCAATTCCATCCCTCCATCCGTCATGCTCAGGTGACATGCGCATCAATACTAATCCCTTCCACTTCCGGTTGGCCGCCATGTTGAATCCTCTCTACGGGACGTCGGCGGCCATCTTGGATTTTTTTAGGTGGGGGGAGGGAGGTTGGAGAAGTGGACACAAGGAGGGAAGTAAAAACAGAAACCACCCAATCTCATGGGCCTCGTGGACGCTGGACAGTTTGAATTTCACTTGTCCAATTAGGTTTTAATTCAATTAGAAATCCAGGGTAGCCTCGGAATGGATAATCCCGCCCCACACCCCAATGTCCCAACCCCTCTTCACGTAGCCCCGCCTCCCTAAAAAACACCCACTCCTGGTGGAAACGTGAAAAGCGGTGATTCATCACTAGGGATTGGTTGTGGGTGTTTTTAGGAAGAAGAAGCCATAATCAGCATCGGCCGCGGCACACGGGGTTGGCATTGGCAACCAAAGACACGAACTGCGCAGAAGCGTTGCTGGCCGCGGGGTCCAGCTCTCCTTATTTGGGCATCTCTTCAGAGAATGATCGCTATGAATTTTGACGCCCATTTCTTAGGATGTTTACCCCTGTTAAATAAGAATCCATGTTTCCCCAAAATGTCGCCTGCTTTTGGTGGCGCCACTGTGTCTTGATGTATAAGGGTCAGTGTGTGGGTAGAATAAATAGGGCGTGGGTGGTGTCGAGGGGCCAGATTTAATTCTAGGAATAGCTGGTGTTTGTTGTCCAATGACAATTCACGAGGTACAGTCAAGCCAGGTCGATATTAAACTCATTTGTCAACAAACGCAGAAGGTGTGTCTCAATGAGGGAAATATATTACATCCATCCATCATTCAGAATGGAAAAAGGCAGCTATTGGTACTACTTGATCTTCATGAATGACATTTGGCTGAATACCAGTGGTATATAGATTACTGATGTATTTGCCACCTGTCTTGTGACAAATGTGGCCTATGTCACCCCTCCCCACCTGGCTTCATCCCACCGTAACATATCCCACTCAGGGTCAGGTTTATATATGGCTATTTTGTTAGAAGCAGACATTTCCCTGTATTTTGGAGAATGAGATGTGTTCTATTATCATCACTTTGGACTAAATACATGGGTTCGGATAAATTCATTGTAACCATTTCTTAGGGGAAAAAGACAAGATGGAATAGTGATTTGGCTTAGAAAGAAAACACCAACAAAATTAACCATGGCTGAGCATCTCCATAAGGACTGGAGGCATACAGGGGGACCTTCCGGCGGAACCGGAAACAGGAGGATCTGGTTGAATAATGGAGGATGACTAATGATGGACTCACATAAACCTCCTCCATCGACTTACCAACTGATAAATTGTACGCTTTGCTTAACAGTATGTTTTGTTTTCTATTATTAAAGCCATCGGTTGTCCGGATCTGACTCCTCCAAAGAATGCCTTCGTCCGGCGCCATCAGGACGAGACGGCCACTGTGCAGTGCAAATATTCCGGACAGAACTGGAAGGTCAAGTGCCGGGGAATGCAGTGGTATGGAGCCGTGGGGAACTGCACACAATGTAAGTCACCTTTATTTTCCTCTAAACTCTAGTTAAATTTCAATAATGAGGGTTAAAATAAATACCTTTTAATTGATATCTATTGTTAAGATTATTCTTCCATAAATTGTGACTACAATTTTCAATATCATTCCTTGACACTTTCAGAGGAAGTATTTCTGTCTTCATAAAGGGATAGGTTTTATTTCTAGGGTTGGGGGTTGGGTGGGTTGGGGGTTCTGGGATTAAAAACGTAATTCACCAAGGCATCAATATTGATGGAATCTCCTCTTTTGGGTTCCTTGCATAAAAACCACCGGCATTGATTTGTGCCTGGACTTGTGAACCCAACCAAAGAGAGACACCCTGTGCTGAGCATCTGCACGGAAGTGCGATAACCGCTGCCCTTTTAGAAAAAAAAATCATCAAAAGAGAAAATTTTAACCTGGGCTTGTGTTTCAAGTCTTGAGTAAAATTGACAAATCCATCTGTTCTTTTTTCAACCCCTTCTCCTTCCTGAAAATCTAAAAACTGACCCAGTCTCCTTGATGTCTTTCAGGGGCTAGGCTCCAACTGTCAAACCCTGATAAGGCTCTGAGTGTTTTAAGTATGCTTAGCTTAAGTCACTCTCTCCTGGCTAGGTTCACACGTCCACGCTATACTTACATACAAGGTAATTAACAAGGCAACACACACTTAAACTACTCCGAGAACTGTACTCATTAACCCATCTAAAAAAACATCAACACAAACCAAACATTCAGCTCTTAGTTGCTTATTTAAATTTAGGATTTACAGGAGATTCATTTTGTGAAATTCAGATTCAATTGATTTGGGTGGAAAGAAGTATTTGAAATTCTGACAAAAGTGAAATTAGGTCAACTAAGAAAATACCTAGGATCTCATAGGCAGATTAATAGAAGTAGTGGGAGGTTGGTAGGATATGGGAGGCAGAATTACACAAAATAGGTCAATTGGTCGGGATTGTCAGAGAGGGAAGGGTGGGGTAGTGCGTGTAGAGAGGGAGGCTTGTGAAGCTCACAATTAGGGTTGTGTTTTTGAATTCCTCAGAGTCAATTTCTCTCCACATCGGTCCTGATTTAACTTAATTATCCTGCAGTAGGGGGAGCTCTACCATCAGGCACACGGGGTGGCTGATACCAAGTGCAAAATCTAACTGCAAAGTGCAAAGTCACTCTTCACGTTCTTACCTTTGGTTTCTTTTGTGTCTTTTCTCTCAGATTCTCCCCACACATCGGGTCGCTTTGTCATAGGAAATGTCTCGATGCCACATGGTAAGCATACATACACATACTCTTCTACTTCTCTCAAACTGAGATATCTATTATCTCCCCTTTCTATAAGCCTACTTAGGCGTAATGCGGTAATACAATGCCAACCTATCTCATCCCAGATTCAGATCATGGCACAGCATTATTGATCAGGGTTAGTGTAACCATTAAGGCAGGAGATTTCTTAATTAAATCTCTGCCATCTGTTGGTGGGTTTTACCATGGTCTCTCTGGGTCATACCTTGGTTCCATGGTGCCAGTGTTATCTAGACACCCTAGGGCAACTTATTTGACCAGGGTGGTCACCCACTGACTTGATAGTGTTTTTGCATGCTGATTGGAACATTCGTAAATAAACCGGTAGGTTGAAGGGGTGTAAATGTAATCAGACATCAATCATCTACATGATATATGACGCTTGTACTGACATTCAACACAGTTCCACATAATCCAAATTGACAAATAATGGATATCTTCAAAGTTTGATACCTGTATGAAATCACTTATTCGCTATACTACTAGGGGTCCATGGGAGGTCACCCACTGACTTGATACCGTGTTTGCATGATGATGTAACATTCGTATATAAACCGGTAGGTTGGAGGGGTGTGAATGTAATCAGACATCAATCATCTTCATGATATAGGACGCTTGTACTGACATTCAACGCAGTTCCACATAATCCAAATTGACACATAATGGATATATCCATTATGTGTCAAAGTTTGATACCTGTATGAAATCACTTATTCGCTATACTACTAAGGGTCCATGGGAGGTGGCCGTGCCGTACAAAGCAGCCCATGTAACACCCAGTCACCCCTCTCAGCCACAAAGGGGAGTCTCATCCACTCTATAGAGGTTTCGGGTTTCATTCACACGAGGTAACCCCCTCACCTTTACATTGTGCGCCATCATCCCCCATCTACTGCTAATTCCGCCGCCCCCGACCCTGTAGTACCCCCGGGGCACAACCCCTTTGTGGGTCCCCATCTATCCTTTCTCATCTCACCCCCTTCTCATTTTCTCTTTCTACAGGGATCGCCTTCGCTATCGTGGCCGGGGTTGCTATTGTCATCGGAGCCCTCATCCTGACTGTCGGCCTGGTTATCTTTAAGAGGTGAGTAACTCATGTGTAAAATACCAGACCTTAGTATGAGAAGCTCACACCTCCCTGATGGAGCAGCTCGTGGTTAGAGCAGAAGCTGTAGGTGTCTGCTTCCATTATTAATATTACCAACCAGGCACCTGCCTGTCACCCACGCCTTACCCACTGGCGGAACTACCCTCCTACCGCCCCGGGCGTTAACTTTAACAGCCTGTATTTCTATGTTGATACTTTACCCTGAGCTGCTCCTAGTAAAAGGAGCAGTTTAGTGTCGGGCAGGGATGGGCCCAGTAAGCAGGCTATAAAGGTTTGAGTGTTAGTGTCTCTGTTACATTTTGAGAGTGTGTGATTCTCTGTTGGCGGAGTATCGATGGAATTGTGGTTAATAAACACAGCACGTTGATTGGGTAAATACTGAGCCAATAGAGCGCCTCCCAGGGTCGGGCCCTGGTGGTTACTTGGGGAACCAGGCTGGTGTTACCGCCCATCAGCCCCCTGGGCGTTCTGGTCAGTCCGCCATTGTTCACGCACCGGTAGTCGCGCGCGCATGCGCCGTGACCTCACTGTGAGGTCACTCTTTGACCGAGCCACAATCAAAACCTTCCTCACGAAATAATAATTAAGTGGTCCAATCAAGAACAACAACCCACGCCCCCGGAATCATCATCAAAACAAGAATTTTCTTGTTCAATATTTCCATACCCAAGTCAGCAATTTAAAATAAATCAAAATTCATCAATTCTCAAAGCTAGTCAGACATTCAGAAGCTAATTTCAGTTATTGCACCAAGTAAACATCTACATTCTTCATACGTTATCCTACTACAGCTAGGTTCAGTGATTTATTTGTAATAGGTGTCCTGTTGTTATTAGACCCAGAGCTTACTTTGGGCAGTCCCAACCTGCGTCTCATCGGATTTATTCTGCTTTGCACGGCCAGTGGCAGCACTATGTGTTTTTAGTCCCACCCTTACCACGTAATTACTGGTCTCTGCTGAATTGCCCCACGTTAGTGACTGGCCGAATCCATTTGCACGTCCATTAAAATTGGAAATTGCACAATTTTGTCCTCCTCCTGCAGGAAAAATCCAATAACCCAAGGGCTCTGTCCCAGATTTCTTATGGTCTTCCTTTTTTGTTTTCTTAACAGGCACCGGAGGAAGTACGACCAGGGCGTTGGCGGCGGAAGTGCTAGGAGCCCACTGCGGCCAGGGACTTCCGGTATGGGTGACCCCAGATGTGTGCCAACAGATGACTTCCTGCCTCCACCCCCTCCCCCACATGGTGACCAGCACGACGTCGGACACCCGACATCACCCCGCAACAAGTATCCTACCACGGGCCGCAAGCACGGCAAGAACGAATACACACATATATGGGAGATGCCACTACCCATGCCCAACGAGTTCCAAGTGCCCCTTCCCGCCGTTATCAACACGCCTACGTCGTGCCCGTGACGCCATTCAGCCTAAGGTTGGACAGGGAAGGAGCCGCTGTTATCTGCACACGGCAGTTAAAGCTATAGGGGACCAGGGGTGCTGCTACAATAACTGACATAATATTACACTTTTCTCCTTTATTTTGAAATGTTGTCCGATTTCTCCCTAAAAGGGTTAAAACTTGATGACACAAAGGGCGCACTGTGACCGGGTGATACTGGTGAAGATTGGAGAGACGGGTGTCTAAGACAAGGGTACATTAGATGTGTATATGTTTTCTTGTATGTGAAAATGTGATTCCTGTTCCTGACCCGGGCTCCCAATCTCACTTCTCACAGTCGCACTGATTTGTATAGAGGCACATGTAGGTGGTTAGACAGAAAGGATGATATGCGCGTCCTGCGCAGAGCACCCTGTCAGTGTGACTGCTTGCATATTTGAAACTATCCAGCTGAGCCTATCTAGTAGGATCCCTAAGGGGTATAATACACTGCCTAAAAATCAACTATAAGCTGATGGAACATTTGGTGCTCTTACTACAAGCCATCCATGGTATTATAACCAACATGGACACTTGTACACCCAACACATTTCTGAAATTTATTTCTCCTATGAATGCTTTCAACAGTAGGACACCTTTTTGATCAGAAAGAGGTCAATGGTTGTGGTTTATAATTATAAGATACGTTATGTGACCAACGTTGTGTTGGGTTGGATTTGCACAAGGATCGAATGATATGGCATATTATATTATACTAGGCCTATCACAGAGGGTTTCACATCGAAAGTCAAGGTCAAGTTTCAGACCAGGCTTCTGATGGCTGGAGAGAGAAGGACATTTGAGTGAGAGAGATGCATGAGTTTGTGTGTGAGAGTTGGCAGCAAAGTTGTTATGTCTCCATATAAGATTAACTTGTCCTGCGTTGCATCATTCCATAAACATACTTGACAAAACATAGAATGTGCCTTTGGGCACTTTGTACATAAACAGAATAGGAGACACAGTCTTCTTACACATATATAGTATACATTTTGTAAACAGAACAGAGGTTATCTTTGGTTCTGTCAAAGGAACTTTGTTTCTCCGCGCATGTCATGGCACCAAGTGCAGCATGGCGGAGGAATTTGATCTCAACATTCACATTGGTTAAATAGTCACTGAGCTACCATTGACCCTTGTTGTGCCCCCCCCCCCACGTTCAGCTTCATTATGTCGATATCTTATCTCCATAACAAGTGATGGTGTAGTGATATGTATATTTGTTAGAAAATAAGAAAAGAACCACTGGCTGGCCAATACTCCTATATTGTCAATGATAAGCATTATTAGCACTAGTATTCTTTTATCTCTTTCTGTTCTTTAGTCCGATGATTGCGTTCGTCAATGTAAACAAATGACCTGCGTTGTGAATGTGTGTATGCGTGAGTCGTCATTTCTGTTTTGTAAGCAAAACATCACTACATGTAAACAAAACAAACCTGCAAAATGTATGATATCATATTATGGTGTGCTTGCATAGCTTCACCTGCCAAAATTCCAGGGATTTTTGAATAGAAAGATAAGAAAGTTAGCTCAATCTATAAAAGTTACTTTTAGCTCCCTCCCAGCTGTGCTGTGGAAAAGGGAATAAATATATATAGTGCGCACAAAGACTTAGTTTGAACATTGTATGATTAAAATGTAAGCGGAGTATAGAAGGTTCTGTATATTCACTATTGCATTCCAGTGTGCTCTTTCTTTTCTGAGGATATTTTCAGTGCTAAACTGTTCGAAAATTCCAATTCCACACAAGAACGCATTCTGTGTTTTTGGTGTGGGCATTTTATTGCGCCTTCCATTTCATTTTTCTATGCAGACACCGACATACTTGTACCGATGGCCTTATGATCTATATAAGAAAGGCGTATAAAATACGCATATATGTATGTGAATTTTCTGCTCATGATATGGTTAATTTGATGAGGAAAAAAGTGTAAATAATGTTTGCATCAGGTCAGTGTAAAATAGCTTCAAGTTGATCTATGGAGGAGTCAATATATTACACATACATATATATTTTCACCATATCATGTAACGCTGTGCATGTAAATGCCATGTAAACATGTAAACCAAGGCTACTTGTTTATCATTAATAGCATTATAACCCAGCATACTATTATTACTATATAAGCCAGGTTGATTGTATTAAGGCAGTGTGGTGGTGATCTTATACAACTTGAGACACTCAATGAGTGATGTTAGATGATAAAGGCTGTAGTGATTACATAGACTGTAGTGAGACTAATCACCCCATCCCCCACTCATGCTATACTCTACCGTGTGATATGAACCTATAGTATAAATATAATCAATGATAATGGGTGCTGTCCATCATTACCCAATACAACTCTTATCAACCTGTGGCAAGTACCATCCCCCCTTACCCAAATCTCCATTAACATGTTACCGGACTTTCCAAGCCATGTGTATTTGGATCAGATAAAAATCCCGTCCTACCAACCTCGTTTTCCCAGATTGGGTGCCAGGGAATGATTAAAAGCAAACAGTCTGGGAAAGCAGCCAAATAAAATTGAAGAAAAACCCAAATTCAAATATTCAAATAGTTTTGGCTGTTTTCTTCCAAGGCCCGCGTGACGTCAGACATTTCGTCCCAGGGTGTTTGATTACATTGGTCGCCATAGAGATGCATGGTCCGTGTCACGTGCCACTTGAAAGAATTCTCCACACGCAAAATATCGATAAGTTAGCCAAGGCCTCTGAGGGTGTGTGTCAGATGGATCTCACTCAAATGAAAAATCAAAATATATAAAGCATTCGAGACGGAATTCTTCCGCCAAAACTGACCGTTTCAATGTCATCTGCTTCTGAGAAACAGACGACATTTGCTGAACTTTATGAACCATTACTTTGTTCACTCAACTGGTAATGTACTTGGCATGGCCACCTACTGACTGACCTGCTTTTAATGTATTTTGATCACGATTTATAGTATTATTACTGGGATCTGTGCAGCAATTTCAAACTGCGACCTTAACCCCAACATTATGTCGATACATGATCAATGGACAGAGACAGATGGCAAATGAAGGTCACATGGTAGTTAAGGTGCCAAACACGCATACATACATGTATGCAGATGTGTAGACATAAAACAGACTAATCACACACAAGAGTGCTTGCTGAAAAATAGAGATCAAAAGGTTTATTTCAAAGTTATTACCCTGACATTTTGTGTTTAAGATATCCATAAAATCCTCTACAATTTCCAATATGTGATGCCTAAATAACATGGAACTCTATGATAACCAATTCAAAGCACAATTTTTCATACTTGCCGCCCTGGTTGAACTTTACAGTATTATGCTATAGTTGGTCTATTTTCCTTGATGCAGACATTTTGTCACCATAAAGGGAGTCCATTTTGAACTTTCACACAGCGCCAAGGCACAAAGTGCCAGAACGCTCTGTTAAGCTCTCATAAAAAGCTGATAGTCCTGTTTTTGACATTGTCTGTAACCAAGGATAGATGTAGATACTATTTCAGAGAGAGAAAATATGAGAAATACAGAGCAATATCATTATGTGTATATGCCTCGCAGAGGAGCAAAATAAAATATGAAAACCCAACATGAACTCTTTGTTCTTATTGCTTATCTATATATTATAATACGTGTTATCCCACATCACAAGAAGAAAGGAGATAAGAAATATATTTTACAGTCATAAGTTTAGTTAAACACAACATAAAGAGAAAATTAGTAGCGCATATGTACGTGCTACTATATTCCATCAATAGTCATTATGCAAGAAATACACTCATAAAATTTAATGTAGATGGTTATGACCATTCTAAGCACATATGAAATATACTTATACGCACATCAAGCTAATCCAATAAAGCTTTATTTTGGATTTTCAATTTACAAGAAAATTACAGGATTGAAATAACAACAAGTTAACCACCTTGTTTGAATCAGATTATTCACATTGAATGTGTCCAACCCTAGCGTTTATGATTGGCGAGATATTTGTTGCATCCACATCCATATCCGAACAATGCTGTCCTAGTATTATGAAAAGTATTCATCACTAAATTATTTTTCCTCTTACTAAGTGAGACGAATGGCTTGAAAAGACAATCTGCATTGAAATCTAAATGTGACCAGGCAAGCAAAAACACCACTCTGCAGGGAAATTCATTAACAAAGTTCTTCTCAAGATCTTTAAAACCAGACATCATTGGCTTAGATATTCCTAGTAGTTATGTCAGAAAATTCGCATAAATTATGCAAATTCAGATTATTGGAATGGTTGCCATAGCAACCTGGAACAGGCATATAGGCCGATTTTTCATGAAAAAAAAATGTTCATTTTACCTTCCAAATATGGGACATTTCTACCCTAAATGGGTCATTTTAAATGAGACCATTGAATTCTACATAAAAATTAGCTTAATGTATTTTTATAATCTTTTTAGAGCTATTGTGTCCTCCAATGCCCACTGGTGACCAAAATAATGGGGAATTAAAAATCCCACGTGAAGGGGTGTTCTCCCTTGTTGAGTCACAAATGCGTAGTAGTGTGAAATCAACACAGGCATCATTAGAGAGCTCCATCCAGAAGGTTTCCTCCTACCAACTCTACCCCAGATTTCAGCATGGCGGCACCCTTGTGTAAATTCTTCCATGGTGTATACAAATGCATATATAGATATTAATGTTTAAAGCTGAATAACGTTGGCTACACTCTCATTTTTTAAAAGGACACCAGCTTCCAAAGCCCAGCAAGACCTTGATCTTCAGTCCCAGATACCGGCAGTAGAAAGCTGACAAGTTCACATAAAAACCTCATCAGTAGTCACAGTCACACATCCAGCCTTTGGGCTTTTTGGCACCACCAAGACAAACTCTATAAGAAAATTTATAAAAGGGAGCTTCTTTATTTGAAAACTTATGCCAAATGGATAGCTTAATAACACATGGCGTCGCACTTCCTTGACACTAAAATTTAACATAACACAGTGGCACGGACACAGATATTGCTCGACAGAGAAATACACGTGTACAGATTTCGATGATAGAAAAGAAATACAATCAACAGCAAAATGACCTTGCAAAATAGGATACCCGGCCATACCTAATGTAAAATATTGGCTGGATAGATCCTGATCTGTATTTACCTTTGTTTCAATTTTGGTTCATTAGCTCTATTATGGCTTGAAGCACATTCTAACTCCTACCACAATGATCTTTACCTTCAATGGAAAAAAAAGATCTCTTGGCCCTGGAGTACAATCATCTAATCAGGCTAAACACATACGGTGGTACAATCCTTTGATGTGGCGAATTTAGATAGTTTAAAGTTGACAAGTACTCGATAGAAAAGGTTAGCTTCTCACTTACAAAAAGTTAGCTGCTCCACGCTCGTACTAACATTGGAGTACTATTAAAGGTAGTCCAACTGTTTATAGAGTGTTTTTAAAAGACAAAGGTAAATGACAAAGGTGTGTGCCAAATAGTATGTCCGACAAAATTAACATATTGAATTTTCCTCCACTGCTGCCCATTTTCATTGATTTACTTCCACAGAGAACCAACTGTCAGTCAGAAACCGCTTCAGACGGGATTGCCGGGGGCGCGTGCGACCTTCTTTTTACCCGTGGTGTAGCGTTCATCTGACACCCTGAGACCCTAGATTTACCCAGAAACATCGGGCGTGGTCCCTCCTTCTACCTAAGCTAGTGCATTTCTCTTTCCAAACCTGGACCCGTGGCTGGCAACAGAATGAGCCTGCAGTGTAAAATCACTGTTTCCTATACTACTATACGATACTGTCTATTAACAGAAAATGTTGCTGTTTATTTACAAAATATTTCTCTGTAATCTTACAACACATTTTGCTGTTAATTTACAGAATATGTTTGTGTAGAACTGATTGATCTTGCTGTATGATCACAGTGACTGTTACTGTATGATGACTCTGAATTGTTCTGTAAAATTACAGTGATTCACCTCCTGTAGATTTACAGCAAAAGGTACTGGAACCAAAGTTGCCAATGGATTTTACTGTAAAATAACCCTGCCTACCTCTTACAGTGTATAGAACATGAGTTGGGTGAGAAACACAAGCCGAACCCTTCCCAGGAATTGATTATTTTCCAAAGGTTTCAATTTCAAATATTCCGATCCGATATTACCTGGTAAAGTACAACAGAGGAAGATATGCAGCTGGAGGTAAACTGATACTTTAATCATGTAAAAGAGGGACGAACCTTTACTGTTGCAACTCCTTCTAATATCTACTGAATTTATTACCTGCCTTTGGTATAGGACTTAGTCCCGGAATAAAGGGAGAATACCTTCTTGAAGGATGCAATTGACCAGGTCTAAGGTTTTATGTGCTACAAACAATGAACGTCTCTTGTTTGCTATACCCTTTATCGATGGCATAAAATAGATAGGCCTAAACTACAAGCACACAGATATTTCCTAGTCAAGGTAAGACGATATTTTATCTTCAAAAATGACCTGAATTAGCATAAAATTATGGTGATGGTGTCAAATATGAAGATATGATGATTTCTTATAGTTAGACTATGCTTCTGCATAGCTCCGATGGTATATGGCATATTGTATGGTATATGTCTATGCGTCTATCAAATTCATTGTATAATGTACACGACGTGATTGCATTCTTAAATGATATACCCGTATAAACTATTCACCATAAAACAGGTATGAACTGACTTAAATTGAATTCGACCCAAAAGGGAAGTGATGTACGCTCATGTTCTATATGCAGCGCGAGATATTTGGGCTGGCTGAGAAAGGAATTTATAAATGACTGACCAGCACAGTGTCTGGAAAAAGGAAAAGATCAACCTATTTTCAACACGGATTCATTTCATTGGTTTTGTAATGAATAATGTGACTGTGCGACTTTTATATCACGTTTTCTATTACAAGGAAAGGAAGCTGTATGGTGCACTGCATGGTGTCCCAATTGGTCAGATGCATCACAGTATTGACTGCACAGCATTACTCATCTATAGACATATATGCTTCTCATAGGTACCTTTTGACACTATTTGCATGCTATTTCCTTTAATGATTGACATTTATATGATCTAAATGATCACATAGTAAAACGATCATGTACACTTAAGTATTGTAATTCAGAACATGAATATAACAGCTTCCAAGCTAAAGGAATGCACCACCTGTGCATTTTTATCAATTTTGGCATCATATAATCTACTAGAGAAACTTGCTGTCTACCATTGTGATACCAGATGTGTTGCTAGGTATATTAGGATCTTTATTCAATTTAAGACTCCAAAAGAAGTCATCGTGAAAAGAAGGTGGTCTTTTCCTTTAAAACTAAAGTACATGTATACAGCTGCACCTAAACTGGGGTCGATCTACAAACATGTATATTTAGACCTATTTCAGGTCACCCACATCACATCAGAAATAGATAGGCACAGTTTCATCTTTTAAACAGAATTAGACTACGCCTATTTTTAAGCACATGCCTTGCAACACAAATTACACAGCATAGACATACTGGGCTAAACAATCGCAGATTGAGTATATGGTTTGCCTATAACGTTTGCCTAAAGGGGAATGGCATTTTGGGACAATCCTTTATAATTTGTACATTTCTTCCTGCCATCTCAGTAAATCTGTTTCATTTAAGAATGCCAAAAATGCAATTTAGGGGCTTCGTGGGGGCTGGGCATCTAGGGACAAATTGTATTTTGGATGCTTTCAAAAAGCTTAATAAAATCCCTGGGAGGACACCCGACAGTATTGCACCCCCACTCCCACCCCTCCCCTTACCAAGAGGCTCTGTTTACACCGTTCTCCACTAGAGGACGCCCTTGACAACCAATGAGATGGGAAAACTCACTCTCCATGCACACCTCCAGTGTCGTTGCCTCTTAGGACACACTGATCCAGGTTCCGCTGGGAGAAGGGACAGCCGGGAGGCCCTGCATTGATGTCACGTGGCAGATTGTTTTAAAAAAGTTTGGAGCCCAGGTTTGCTGAGAATAGAGTCTGTGACCTGGGTGAAAACGAACGCACCAAACGTGATTCCCTCTGAGAAATTGGATCCAATAAAGAAACCGCACAACTGACATAATTTGCCGCTATTTCAGTGCTGGATGGTAGAACCATGTGCTGGGTAGCACAACAATACCGCAGGTGACATTAGGGGACGTTCTCTTGGGGCTACTCCTACATGGTTCGGCCAATTTAGTTGTTATATCTGAACGAAGTTAATTCCCTTAAAATCATGATCATTTGACCTTCAAGGTCTACTTATACGGACTTAGCAGGTTTAATTATTAGCCAATGAGAGAACTCCAATCTATTCACTGCGGTCCTTCGGGGGCCAACTGGTACCCATCTGATAGGTGTTATCAGTAGAACTCGCTGGCAATAAGCTCCAATAATGGCCGCGCCCATGTGACAACCTGCTAACTCGGAATAGCGCACATGCATGCCATTACTCCAAATCATATTTACATTATCTAGACACACGTAGAGTGATATGGCCGAATACAAATTAATGATCTTCCCTGGATTGGGTACTAAAACACAGGTATACCGGGGTTAATAATTATACCTTTCTGATATTGTATTGAATGAAATAAGTTAAAAACTGGTATAAATTCTCTATCAGTTCCTGCTACATCAGCGTTCTGGCATCAATGCAACCACTGATACTCACATAGCGATATCGATTTATGATGACCCAATTATCGTCTAAATATTCATAAATAAAATGACCCAATTTCAAGAATTTTAAATTCAGATTTAAGCAAATTCTAGAGTAAAAAGGTTCTCATTGGGGATCATCATCTTTTGGCCGGTCTCCGAGGTGACTCAGCCAAAGACCAGGTGAACTCAAGTGTCCCCGCGTCCTGGAGGTCCATCAAAACCCCAGGTTTTTTTTTCACAAAGGAAATTCTCCCCTCCCCTTTAAAAAAAGCTAAAATGTTCCATTAAATAAGATTGGTGCGACTCACGCCCAGTGCCCGCGCCCGACACCCCACTTTTGCCTTGTGCACATCCCGTGTACCATCCAAAGCCTTGGGGGTGGGGTGAGGTTTGGGATGGGTGAGACCATGATTCAGGCCCACGTTTCAGCCTCAATTTTTTTTCCTGCTGTCCAACTTCAATTTGATGTAATGTCAAGCCTGGATGAGGTATTTTTTTCACTGCCCCAGGTTTGTGCTAAAACAAAAGGGAGAATGAGGGTGGGAGGCGGGTATGGGGTGGGTGGTTGGGTGGATGGACTGTTGGGTGTTAGGCGGGTGGTGGTGGTGGGGGGTGGGGGGCAGGATCTTAGGGCTGGGACACAGGGGGCTTGGCGGCCAACCGTCCAGGGTTCCCGGGCAGAGTGGATCCTGTGTGCGCGTGGCGACATGCACACTGCACGCGTTATGCATGCTGACTAGGGTGTGGGTGTTGATGACTACGAGAAGATAGGGTTGTGGGTTGTGCTGCCAGTGTGGGTGGGGTGGAGCCCATGTTGAACAGAAAGACAAGACTCGCTTACACTAGTGCTGCATTATGGCGTGTGTGATTGTACAGATAGGCTGAGCGAGGTTTAGCTGAGGATTGGGGCTGGTTCTCTATTTCACTAGAATTATAACGGTCAAGAGGTCACCAAACATACTCTTTAAAGACACTTTTAAATCAAAACATCTTTAATCCCTTTTTGAGCTTACGACCCATTACCGGGGCAAATTCAAATAGATTCAAACATGTTCTTTGAACATGGCTGTGAATCTACTGTTTTTATGGAAATCTTTCTCCATAACCATGTGTCATTTTGCAGGATTTTGTGTAATTATGTCGATCTCAGTGGATGCAGTTTGATGATACAGATACATACACACATCCATTTGTATCTCCCTTCTCTATTGATTGAAATTATCATATCTGACATATGTCTTGTAATAAATGGCTTCAGTGGAAAATGTATGTACACTTGGATACTTCCACGCTTCTCTTCACATTTGCCGTGTTGTTTACCATAATTATATACTGCGTACACCCTTTCCCGTTGTACACATTATGCAGTTTCGGTATACTACTTACATTCTTTCCTGTGGGACACATTACACAATTCCATAAACTGTTTACACGCTTTCCTGTGGCACACATTACACAACTCCATACACTACTTATACCCTTACCTATGGCACACATTTAAGTGACCCGTTCTTAGAAAATGGTTCAGAAGTCGCCTATTGAAAATATTTAGATATTGCCATATGCAAATAAAGTTTGCCAAGAGCTTTCATTTGGCAAATAACACTTGCACATTTGAACCAGGTTGCCTTCTGGAGATCTTCTGGCAATAAAATGTAGTCAGATCAATTAAAAATCATTTAAATAGAGATAATTACCATGATAATAATTCATAAATCCCATATAATTCCAATGTAAGTCTTTATAACCACATGTTCTATAGCTATGTCTTATGGGTATTCGTGGCTCAAATTTAGATTAGTAACCAATGATTTTAAAAGTCATCTACCGTAATCTCCTGTTTATAAGGCGTGTCTTATATGGGGGGTTTAGTTCTCATTGGATCCAAAAGGGGGACACCAAGACCCCTTTAGATATCTTACGTGCCTCCTTGGTCATAATAGGACATAAGGGGGCCCAGGAGGGTCTGGGATGGCCCAAGCTACACATAGGTTTTTGAATTTTGAAAATTCATTCAGTAGAACCAAAGTTATGAATTTTTCATTCTTTTGAGAATTTTCCAAAACTCTAGGTGCGCTTATACATGGGCTGCACCTTATACGTGGGAGATTACACTACCTATATGTTAGGAAAATGTTAAAATACCAATCTTGAAAAATCTGATATTTTTGAAACTATACCACTTCAAAAGGGCTTATCTCGGCTTCTAAATGTACGACTTCAGTACCACTTAGTAAGGATGGGTCACTGTCCGTGGCACACATTACACAGTTTCCATATATACTACTTACATCCTTTCCTGTGGCACACATTACACAACTCCATACACTACCTATTCCCTTTTTCTGTGGCACACATTACACAACTCCATATACTTAGAAAATGGTTTGGAAGTCTTAGATAGAAAATATTTAAATATTACCATATGCAAATAAAGCTTCTCAGGAGCTTTCATTTGGTAAATAACACTTGCACATTTTAACCAGGTTGCCTTCTGTAGATCTTCTGGCAATAAAATGTAGTCAGATCAATTAAAAATCATTTTAACAGAGATAGTTAACATAATGATAATTCATAAATCCCATATAATTCCAATGTAAGTCTTTATAACTCCATTGTTCTATAGCTATGTCTTCTGGGTATTTGTGGCTCAAATTTAGTTTAGTACCTATATGTTAGAAAAATGTTAAAATACCAATCTTAAAAAAATCTGATATTCTTAACACTATACCACTTCAAAAGAGGTTATCTTTGCTTCTAAATGTGTGACTCCAGTACCACTTAGTAAAGATGGGTCAATGTCTGTGGCACAGATTACACAGTTTCCATATAAACTACTTACATCCTTTCCTGTGACACACATTACACAACTTCATATGCTACTTACACCCTTTCCAATGACATATCCCAGGTAACAAAATGAGGTTATTTTAACATTGAATTAACGTCATTTCCTAGTTGAAAAAACATTCAAAGAGGGTTCAGCTTAACTCCATCAAGAAGCTTAGATACAATAGGAGGGGTCACTGAGAGTATAGTCTATGGGTAGACTGTGACAGGCCACGTCCCTCTACCCCCCACCTTGAAACTAAGCTACCTTGTGTCTTCAGTGTATACTTCTATAGAGGATTAGGTGGTTTATGGATGGTGATACCAAAGGGGAACAAGGAACCACCTAGACCAAAAAGTCCTGCTGAATCCAGAATTTGTGATAATGATTCTCAGAAATTGACCAAAAGTACGCAAAAATGAGGTTTGATGAAGAATAGACAGCCTGAGGGATAGGTAAATTTAAGGATATTCAGCATGACTGATAGGTAGATGTATGATTAAGGTAGACTGTGGAGCCAGTACCTTGGGTGATAGATTGACTATGGAATGGTCATCATAATAAAGTTTGTTTGTGACTTGATAGGTTAAGAGAAATGAGATGGGTAAGACAGCTATATACAGAACATGAGGGATAGGTATGCAAAGGGATGGGTAGCAAGAGGGATAGGTAGTATGAGCAATAAGCATTTGAGGGATAGGCACAGACAGTACCTTATAGGATGAGCAAACGTAAAAGAAAGAAAGCATGGTGCTAGGGACCAATATGCAAGTCAAATATGAGGGATGTGCACAGTTCGGGGATAGGCACAATGAGGGATAGGTAGACTTTGTGATAGGCATCATGAAAGATAGGTAAGATCAAAATAGTAGACATGATAAGTAATGTACTGTTAACCATTGCTTCTTAGATAAACAGATGAACAATGCAGTTTAAACATAAGGTCTGAGGGATAGTCACCATGAGTGATAGGTAAAATGAATGATATGCAGATTGAGGATAGGTAGACTAAAGGTGGGAAGGAACAGATAAGCTAAAGTAAGGTCAGAGGTAAGTATGAGAACCCTAGCATTTTAAAAATAATCAGATTTAACTCTAGATGTTTTAGATTGAAGAGATGAGTGATAGGTACACTAATTGATATGCTGTATGTGGGATAGGCAGAGCAATGCACAGACACAGTACTTGTCAGATAGAGAGGTAGGCATCATTTGTGTATGTGGGTTGAGGTCCTAACTTTGATTGAGATGTTGTATCTTAAAAGATTTCCAATCATTTTAAATATCACTTTAGTACATTTTTAAAATATTTCCCCCATCAAACCTCAATTTTAGGTACTTTTGGTCACAGTCTGAGAATAGAGACTATCATTTCTGAATTTGGCAGGACTTTTTGGTTTGGGTGGTTCCTTCGGTTCATTTGATATCCCTCCCATAAAGATACATGATAGCTCCATAAACCCCCTTATCCTACATAGGGCTCAATAGTGAAGACATAAAGTAGCCTAGTTTCATGGGGGGTAGAGGGGGGTTGGCCTTCACTATAGGACTGTACAGAGTAACCCATCCTATACTGTGCCATCCTTGACTCCATTTCGTGGACTTGAACAAATATTGAATAAATTTACTTTATTCCTTATTTTCTGATGTATTTGATTCATTCCCCCCCCATCTCTTTATGCTCCAATTGTACATGTATCCTCTTTTGCAAAAGGACCATGTGCCTCATGTGTTAGAGGAACAGCATGTCCAGCATGCCATTGACCATAATGCATGGAACATTTTTATCCAGTAATGGGTATTCTTTTACCTATATATATCTAGACATATGATCCATATAATGAGGTTGGTCCAACAGACCCATTACCATTAGTATGATTTATATTAGACATGTACATTTATGCAGAATCCTGGCCACTCCTATCATAACATTTCATGCCACCTAGTGAGATATTTTGGAATCAGAGAATAACGTTCAATCAACGTTTTTTTAACCAGTTAAATCAAAGTTGGTTTGAGTCCACATTCTGAACATTAATCAACATCGATTAAAGGTTATTGGAAAAACGTTATCTGCTGAACGTTTTTGAAATGTTAAACTAACATCTATGAAAAAAAAACGTTTTTAAAAACCCCAAATCAACGTTGAAACAATCTTAGTCCAACTAACCATCGGTGAACGTGAATCAACGTTCACTTAACGTTCCTTGTTACCTGGGATTGCACAAATTCATATACTACTTACAGCCTTTCCTGTAGCACACATTACACAATTCTATATACTGCTTCCACCATTTCCTCTGGCACACATTACACAATTTCATATCCTACTTACATCCTTTCCTTTAGCACACATTACACAATTCTATATACTACTTACACCCTTTCCTGTAGCACACATTACACAATTCTATATACTGCTTCCACCCTTTCCTCTGGCACACATTACAAAATTTCATATACTACTTACACCCTTTCCTGTAGCACACATTACACAATTTCATATACTACTTACACCCTTTCCCGTAGCACACATTACACAATTCTATATACTGCTTACATCCTTTCCTGTGGCACACATCACACAATTCCATAAACTGCTTACAGCCTTTCCTTTGGCACACATTACACTATTTCATATATACTACTTACACCCTTTCCCGTGGCACACATCACACAGTTTCAATATCTCCGGTTTCCATATATATATATACTACTTACATCCTTTCCTGTGGTACACATTACACAACTCCATATAGTACTTACACCCTTTCCCATGGCATATATTACACAATTCTATATACTGCTTACATCCTTTCCTGTAGCACACATTACACAATTCTATATACTGCTTACACCCTTTCCCGTGGCACACATCACACAGTTTCAATATGGGTCAGGTCGTCAGAAAGTGTAAGATTTTGCCCTTGAAGGCCCTGAAAAACTAATTTTCTAATTACTTTATATAACCTCAACAAAATTGTCAAGGTACATCTCCTCAGCTCATAAGACCAAAAAATACCGATCTAGGCCATCCGGTTCCATTTTTATTGCTTGTTTTGTGTCATGTAACGTCCGGTACCAAAATAATGAAATATGGAGGTAATTGAAGTTGCTCTCAGTAATATAAGAATGTCCCATTATGCATAACAAACACATGAAATAACAAGGCCAATATGTCTATTATTGACTTCAATTACAGAATGGAACAAAATTTGAGTTATGCATGCACAGTAGCCTGCCTCCTACATGATGATAAAAGTACCGGACGTTACGTAACGTCCGGTACTTTTATCAGAATTATTTCATATAAGCTGCTCTCATATGGAGACAAATGCTAGTAGACAAACAATTTCTTCACCAAAGTAGGGGATGATAGGGTCCTTCATATGGGTAATAACAAAGATTTTGAAACTTCATTTTTTCCATGTTTTATAACCGATTTAGATTTAGGTACCGGACGTTACAAATTACAGATTTCCATTTTGAAAGACACATCATGAAAAATTCTCACTTAGTAACATGTCCAAACCTCATGGAAATCATACCCATGATCATATACAATACCAAAAATAACTTTGGGATACTCTATAGTATTCTTTATTCAATACAGGACACTTGTAAAAAATACAAAAAGTATAAAAAAGAACAAATTTGGCCTTTTTTCACTTCAGCAGGCTATAAGTCCTAAAGTTTTTGATGGGTGACCACAAATCTACATTTTTCTGATAGCCCTAAGTGTTCTCTATCAAATGAGTCTATGTAAGACAAGATTGGTTCACAACTTCTTTCTCCAGAGCCATACAAGTCCAAAATGACCCAAAAACACAAAATCTACTGCTTTCTGGCGACCTGACCCATATACCCGGTAAAAGTGGATACTTAATCGGAGAAGGATGTAATTGGTTTTGGTAAAATTGTAATAATTTCTCCCTCTGATACCCTCTAGTCAGAGGGCCATATGCTGTCAGCCCTTATAGGACCCCACACTGAAGGATCCAAGTGTACGGAGCCCCTCAGGACATGACCTTAATCCTGAATAATTTTATTCAATCCCCATACATATTTGGTAAAAGGTTTACCACTGTCTGTTATATGACCGTCATCGGTACTATTATACCTTCTCTGGTCTTGTGCTCTTCCCGGCCTCTGTACTCTTCCCTCTGAGTCTCTTTCCTTTCCCTCTAAGACGGCTACACAACACTGTCTATTCACAAGATAAACATTATCCAAACGAGGTTTTGGCATAACGCCATATATACTACCAAGCTGGGGTGTCTTGTAGAACAAAGAGGACACCTTTATATTTAGTTTTACAACAGTTTTGTTAAAGAGTAATCTTCGGTCTCTCTTCATGAATGAAATTGCTATTATGGCAATGGTTATGTGCCGTAATGTTTTTACCTGATGGTGTGTATTTTGTATATTTTCTTCTTGTACCTTTTCATTCCTTCTTCTGTCCCGTTCGGCTAGCTTGAAGAGCCTACCTGTATGGGAATGTTCAGCCAGCAAAACTAACTATTATGGTCCTTTGACCTGTTTTCCCTATCCTTCTGCTGTTTGTATGGGTAATAGGACGAGTATCCTTCTGTAATCGATACATGAGCCAGGAAGCCTTGTAGGCTGACTGCTCTAAACATCCCATTCAGCAAAGTGCGAGTCCTATACATGTACACATCTTATACCATAAACTGCATGCAATATATTATAAGTCCCTTGCTGTCCGTGTCCACTGTGGTCTAATAATTAATCTAATGCGGAATACAGTAGTCTGAATTGAGTAAAGGTGTTTATAGTAGCGCGTCACCTGGAAAACTTATTTCTTCGACGCCTCCGAAGAGTCTCACTGGCGTGAGATATAAACACTTGCGTATCTCCTAATTCTATTAGTTTTAGACAAAATGAAATGAAGCTGCTAAACAAAATGTACCCATTTATTTGCCATGGGAGATTTTCTTCAAGGGCAACATTTTCCTATCGCTGAAAGCAATACGGTTTTCTTATACAACTTACACCTAACTCAAATAAATTAAGATAAAGGGGCCACTGACAGGTAGCACAGGAACCCTTCACCCACATGAAGAAATTGTGAAAGTCATGAAAAGAAACTGCGTTTCAATTACCGTCTTTTGAATCAATCTGGGAGCCTAACAACATGACACTAATTGAGCTAAAGAGAAGAACCTGCCGGCTATAAATACTAGATAATAAGCACCTCCAGGGCGCCTTGAACTCAACATGTCACTCTTTTAGACAGTGAATGACAAACTGGGGCATTTTTTTCCTTGTAAGACTTTTCTTTCTTTTATTTTCTATCAGAACCCCTATTCTTACTTTTTCAATGTCACCAATATTGTGGCATCACCATAGTGGCACTACCATTCTGTCCATGGGGATAACAAAAACCGACTGCTTCTTCAGCACAATTTTAACGGCTTTGAACGCATTACTGGCTGGTGATGATGTGCCTGGAAATACAATGTCCTGATACAGGAGAATCTACCAGTATTTGGGTTACATTTTAAAGGAGATTTAAAACAGTTTCATGATAAAGATATAGACGTACATGTATTGACAGTGATGCGTTTGCGGGTCAGTAATTCACGCGAAGTTAGCGATATCTCCAAAGCAAGTGCCTATCTTGTCAAAATAAAAGAAATACAAAGTTATTTGGAGTGAATAGACAGTTATACACAGCCAGTTGGTGGGTGACAAGTATAGCTAACATCGATCAATGGCCTGGTATCACCAGTTCATATGCTGGGCTACAATACATGTAATGCTACAATTAGAAACAGCGCAGCATCCAGAGACTAGCATTGTGGCACCATCTACAGGCATTACCTTGAGTTTCTCGTCACCCATCATTCAAGGAAACCTACCTCAACACCACCTTGTGGAAGTCACTAAAGGCAGAGCGGGATCAGAACTCGGGGTTTCAGTGAAGGAAATCCCGCAGAAAACCGGAAGTCATATACGATTGTGGTCAGAAGTGAATACTGCAGGCACACTGAATGGTCAATAACCATGTTGAAAATAATGCCAATAAATATAAAACCACTACACATGTTGTTGAACATTTGCTGCTTTGAATAAAATACCAGGAGGGCATTTCTCAAAGTGCTTACCCATTTTTTCAAAGGTTAGATTGGAAATAGTGAATCTACATTTTATTCAGTGCAGATTTAGGCAGAATCAGGGTGTTTTTACGCGATAGTCCAGTGCTCAAAATTTTCGTGGTCAATTCATATTTTAAGTCAGCCTATATTATGAAGGAAAGATGTATCTATTAATTCTGGGGTGATTTTTAGAAAATGAACATGTTCCAATGGGTGCTATCGCGTTTCGCGCTACATTAAATTATAGTGCGGAACCAATTCCTTCTATGAGACCTCGGGTACAAACATTACAAGCCTCTGCTAACCAATGTCCTCCAATACCTCAAAAATAAATGAAGAAAATGTTAAAGACAAGTCATCTCTTAACCCTCAGTCAGTAGCGAATGGCCATTAGTCTGTGGCAGCGGGCCAGTAATCATTTCATTTCATTATCTTTGAAATTTGACATTTGGCCAGAGAATTATTCGTACTAAATATACTTTACTATATACTATAAATACTAGACTACTGGCCCGGTGGCCAAAAGGCCCAAAATACCAGTGTTTCCCTTTGTGGATCATTAGCAAAATGATTATAATTATCATATTCTCAATTTCACTTTCTTGCAAAATATAATATGCCTTGTGGTAGACGTATTTGAAAGCTGCCTGATCTTCATCGCTAAGGCCACTGCATCGTTAATGGGTTCCAATATGATATAGTGTGAATCGGTCACGTGGGTCTAGGGTTAGAGTCAGGGGTAGTTTGAATGATAAATGCCTTCCATAGTGGAGTCTAGAGACATTTCGTGGTCATCTTATAGGTTTTGTTGTTGTTGTTGTTACCATAGCAACCATTCTCCTTAGCTACAATAGAAAATGTTCATTACAGGGTGCTTTGTCGTATCCTACTGATTCTAAAGATGATGGTAGGCCTGACGTCATTTATGTCATCCTCAATTGGTCTGGGTATATTGGCTTTTCTCGGAAACTCTTAGCAGACCATTGAGCCCAATAATATCTGAACCATCAACACCACCTTTGTCTTACAAGGCTACTTCAAGCTATTAAAATGTACCATATGCTTAAAATGCTAATAACGATTATTAGCGTAACTTATACTAGCAGCAGTCCTTTCGTGGTGCATGCTATGTTGTGGCGCCACCAAGCAGAACCTACAAGAAATTGTCATGAAGGGTTCTCCCCAGAGCCACCTAGTGTCATCTACAGAAAGTATATGGTGCATACTTTGTACACAATGGGGATCTACTCATTATAATTCACTAAAGATCCTATGATATAAATCGCAAATACCAAGAGAGATTGGCATTTGGATCAAAGGAATTCACAGAAATCAAGAGAGGTTGACATGTGGATAAATCAAATGACAAAATTCAACCGATATCATATCATGATATAAACCAAGGGTATGACCCCGACTCAGTCAGATTGACATTTGCACCTTTAGGCACCATGGCAACATAACGAGTTTTTCTATTTCTAAAGGGGCAGTCATCTGTACCCCCTCACGAATCCAAGGTGTGAGTGATCTATGGATCCTCAAACTGCTAGGATATTTATATTGAAGAAAATGGATGTAATCTGAAATAGCCAGAATTGTTAATCAGCAACTTACCAATTGAATGCCAGAAAAGCTAATATGTGACCTTACATCCAGCAGAATCACATCTATCGTTGTGTTCAAGTCCACTGACCTCGACGTGCAACGCTACCATCCTTTAACAATTAATGATTAAAATATGAGAGGTGTTCTGAGCATGACATATATGCGACCACAGGCTTAAACAAACACAGAATTCTAGACTGCTAGCATATGGTTATGTATATTATATATAAAGGCAAGACACTCTGGTATGGGTCAATTTGCATCACAGTAGGTGACATAAAGTACATCATTTTACTCACACAGTTCTACGTAATATTAAACTAAATAGATGATAGTGGGTTAGCCCCCCCCCTCCTACAAATAAATACTGATTTATGGCTGAGGGGATAAAATATAATTTACAATAAAAGATATTAGGAAATTGTAAAAGACAATACTAGAATATCTATAATTTCTAACGGGTTGATATGGTTTCAAAGGGAGGCCACAACGAAGACTTTAGACCGTCAGTGACAACTTAAAGTCGTCATCTATGACTATCTCATGACGACCCAAAGCTGTAGATTTACATATTGTCAACCTGAGGAGCTAAAGTCGTCAGTATTGACGAGTTTAGGTTCTCGTAGGTTTTCAGTGTTCATGGCGACCTACCAACACAGAGTGAATAATGGTTGGAGTAATGTAATCTAAACTCACTTGACTGGCTCTTAGTATTAATAGGTATACTCAGTGGTCACAGTTTCTGTATGGACCTCTATGAGAGCAAAATGAGAAGACAGGCACCTTCAATTGACAAAACCTCAGGTTCCATGGGGGCTAGACCAAGCATCCCAAAAACGAAAGAATCCCCTTAATGATGTCTAGATATCTAAACTAATTTGACATACATCATTAGTGTCATAATTTTTTTGGCCCCTCTTGTGACTCTTAGTGAGAGTCAAAATAGTTTGCATCCACAGTGCAGGGGTAGACCATCTGGAGTTGCGCCGAAGCTCAGCAATTCATTTTCCATCTTTCCCAACCATGTGTTGAGAAGTAATTTTCCAGTTATACGTACAGCCAGTGAATAACTGCAAAGGCCCGAAACCTTGGAAATATGATGGGGACCGTATGTAACAAAAACCTGATCACCTTTGGTCATGAATCTAAGGATCTATGTGACAAAATGCTAAATGATCTATAAATACAAGGTTGAATGTTGTATCCCTCAAAGATTAGCTCGAGATTTTCACATTTTCTCATTGCATTTTCAGGAAGAATGTATAATTTTGGTGTTCTGGTATGGTGAAAATCCAACCTACTTCCACTCTCTCCCGCCACCCATGTTATAAGTGCTCCAGAGGAGATTATATTGAACTAAATACTGAAATACATGAACATCAAAGTCAAATCGAAGAACTGCCTGAACAGGTTATATAACTCACATATCGTTTCTTTGCATTAGCATACGTTACAGCTTATGTATCCAATAGCTCTATGGAGTAGAGCAGGTAGCAGTATTCTTTCATTGTCTCACGGATATTATGACCGAAATACCCCAGATGGCGCATCAGTGCCTCCCATCGGTGTAGCTGCAAGTGTTCCTCAATAGGTGCCGCGTCTGTTTAACATTGCAACCATTCTGTGTTGTCTGCATCTATCATTTCTAAAATTCCATGTCCCCATCTCAGATATCTCTCTGACACCTAATTAGAGTGTAACCCTTCTTGCATTGAGGGGGCTTCTCTAGCCCTCTTGAAGGGGTCTATATCTCCTCTTTCCTATCCCCTCGGATGTGTGGTGCACATATGCATGGGTACTGACACATTCCTCCGTGAAATTGTGTAATGTTGTTCTCGCCATGAATATGACCTTAGCTGTCGAAATGGCGCTAAACATCTATTACTCACTCACTCACTCACTCACTCACTCACTCTTGCTTTCAGCCACCCATTTGTTATAGGCAAGGTTATGTCCGACGTGAGGTCCAGCTGTTTACCATGGACGGAGTAACATTGCAATAACCATTGCAATAAGCAGCTGAAGGGCACTTTACTAAGCTGCTCACACCCAGCAACAGCTACTGGGTACAGCTTAACTGGACCTCACATACATGAGCTGCTCTGGTGAATGGTTGAACTGGGGTGTCATCCTCTCTGAGCTGCTCCATGCACTTCAGACCTCTACAGTGTTCTGCAGGACATAACTCAAGATAAATCCTGACAGAACTGACAACAGTATGCGGCACAGTGGGATGGGTTACTGTTCACAATAATGGCAAATCTGCATGGCTCAACTGATAGAGGTTTATATCTTACCCTACACTCTCAGCATGAATTGCAAATCAGCAGCAAAGACCACTGCACTGGGTACATGCCAATCTACTGTAGGGTCAATGGATTTGTACTAACAGCAGGTCCTAGTGTTTTCCAAAAATACACTTCATTATTGTGCTGTAAATAGAGTCGCGCAGTCTGAGAGTGTATATTTTTTTCAAACAAGGCGGGGAGGGGGGGGGGGTAAACTAGCAATTATGAAGAGTAACTAGATAACCAATCTGTATCAAATGAAACAGAAGCATGAATGAATCCATCAATCGGGAATAAGCAGTCGGTATCTTTGATATCCTGTTGTCTCTATTTCAAATCCCATCAACATAACTGGCGTGAGCCTGTCCCCCCTAAAATGGGAATGTTCCCGCTTTACACATATAAAAGCATAGCGTCCCCTATCCCCAACTTAGAACCTTGTCCCTCCCCTGACGAAAATGTGCTTCCTATGCCTCTGAACATACTTCACGTGTATAGATGAAGTCACATTATAGTGGGGTACGTTTTCTTCGTTCTTCACGAGTTGGACCTGAGTCATATGACAAGTGGTAAGGAATATTTGAAAAGTATCCTACTGAGTGGCACATTGTATCTATTACATACATTATGTATATTACACATACATACATGCACTTGTTATGAAACCCTCAAGCTTTGAGCCAACAATTGATAATGAGATAGTAAAGTTCCACCTAGTTCAATAACCAAAGACAGGAGTCACATTAAGCGTTGGTTCCACAGCCATACAATCGGTCGGAATAGCCCTAATCCGACGATTTATAATATATCAAAAGTATAGAAAAAAATCGGTTGGATTACTGTTAATCCGACGGATTTATGCCTGTGGAACCAGCGCTTTAGGCCCGAAAACTTTATTTGAGGAGCCAGTCTGGGGTCAGGCCGATTACCTGGTCTGGAGAGCAGCACAAGATATCAGAGTTGGTTCTGGGTAATTGAATGTTGCTGATTACGAATCTGAGGTGCATATCTCCATATCTAGGTCAGAACAAGGTCAAATTAAAGGTGAAAGGTCACGATCTGGTATTTAATATAGAACAGACAGAGGGCTTTGTTCCACTCATTAACACTAGAGGTCCTTAGTGCACGGTGGATTCCCCATTCATATGTATCCTAAGTTGATTAGGGCCCATTGCAATAGTTTGGTGACCTTTGACCTTTGATTTGACTTTGTTCCGACCTAGATATCAAGATACACACCTCAGATCTGTAATCAGCACTATCAAATTACCGAGATCCAACTCTGATATCTTGTGCTGCATTCAACACCAGGTCTTTTGTAAATATCAAAATTTGAGCTGGCTGGCTCCCAACGACTTGAACATATATATAGTTGTTTCAGACATCTAATACACTCAGGAATTGACTAACACGTGGATCTAGCCAAAGTAGTCATAGAATTTTCTTTTTCTAAATGTTTGAGCCCAATAAGACCAGAAATTGCTTCACACGAGTAAAAACCACCGATATCCAAATATCTGATCAACGCGACCCATGATCCCAGTTCCTCGAATAAAATGCGGATTTAGGTCCTGCACGCGTTTGACCTTATCAGACCAAAGAACTAACCATACCATGTTCCTTTTTTTCCAGCGTCTTA
Organism: Acholoe squamosa; assembly: GCA_949317995.1. Classification (NCBI taxonomy): domain Eukaryota; kingdom Metazoa; phylum Annelida; class Polychaeta; order Phyllodocida; family Polynoidae; genus Acholoe; species Acholoe squamosa. The sequence continues at coordinate 26,708,831 of OX439045.1, forward strand.
CCCGCTCAAAATAAATTTTCGTCAATCATGGGATCTAGACGTCCCACGGGGTAACGCTAACAGAGACATTTTGAGCTTCAGTGATGGACTTTTGGCATATAGAGAAACTCAGAAGGACAGGGGAAGTTAATTTAACAAAGTAGCAATTAGTTCGATTTGTTATTTTGACATCAAAGAGGATGAACTTCTGTACCATTTACAATCTCAGGTTTCTTTGTTCTATTATAGTTAGACAATGTTTCTTTGTGTTCAGCATGCGGTTTACAAATTTAATTTAAGGATATTATAAAATTATCATCAACCATTAATCAATCAACGCTACATTACTAGAATGGTCACATCTTATAACATCTAAGGTTCATTCCCTGTCGATACATAACATTACTGACTTATTCTCGAAATCAATTTGCTTTAATATGTGTTTTATGCTTCCAAATGATACCGAGGCCTATATTAACAATGTCAAGTTAAAGCTGCTACAAGACGTGTGATATATAGATTTTCCATAAATTTCTTCATTTCTACCATTAGCCCAATTATTACAATGTGTCGGTCAAATCCCATTCTGTTTTGTAGGCTTAAACCATGCTAATTCTAAGGATAGAGATGTGCAAAAATAAAATGCTTCTTTGTGTTCAGCATGCGTTCACCAATATTGGTGACCCAGCGAGCAGGTCTTACACTGAAAAGTTATTTTGTAATATTAAACTGCCGAACTTGCTACACTTTCAGCCATTGGTTAAGTAATATAAATATCCACCTTTCAAAACCACACATCCAATACATTTGGATAAATCTGGAAGTAATTTATCAAAATCTTGCACCATTAGAGCTTGGCGCAAACCAAAATTGCTGATATGCGCAGATTGGCGAAATGCGCCTAACAGTCCCTACCCACTAAAAAGCAGACCACACCTGTGACCTAAGCCCTTAGCTGTAGGCATCACAGCTCACCTCTCACCAAAATGAATGGCATTGGATGTGAGGAAAGGTGGTGTAGAATTACGCGAGATAGAGGTTAGAGAAGGGTGTTCCAACATTTATTGCAGCTTTAAGGCCAATACATTGACCATGGAATAAAACTTAGGATAAATTGTGTACATAGAGTTCAATATCCATGATCTTGTATACTATAATATGTTTTTATCTATCTCAATCGTTTAACCTCGCACGTTTAGAAAAGATAGATAACATCTGCATCACTACACCTACATGGTCTATTGACTCTTCTCAAACTGGACTGATTAGGAATTCCCTGGAAAAGGTACGTTGCAACTACCTCTATTGTGATCCCCAAATGGCGTGGAATAACAAAGTAGACTGTTTATGATACATTTTACACCTGATTAAACCCAGGCAACATGCAGTAACCAGTGTGACAGACACTCGTAAAGCTCTCGTCTGTGGTAGATCCTTTAACGACCGCATGTTACATTAATGCAGTACGCCAACTGACCAGTACGATGCACAAACGCAGCCCTGGTGAGCCTACCTCTCATAGCTGCATTTGTGCACCATTCTGACCATACAGTGTTAACACACTCCCAAAGAGCCAACATGATGCTCCAATGTAGTGGATGAATTCGCCAGCAATGCATTGGCGTATCATGGCGAACAAGGGACGTGAACCTAAAGGAAATATGCGGCCTTAAGTGGGCTCTGTAACCCCCAAGAACAGACTAACCTCGATCGTGGCCCCTAAATCACGTGCCCAGTCCCTTCTCCCTCTCCCTACACTGAAATATTCAGGGTGCAATCCAGGGGCTGACTGGGGATTTGGGAGTTGAGAGGGTACAACAGATGCACCTGGAAACTCTTTTTGTAGCCACATTCAAATATTCAGCATTTTAGTGGGTAAAATCTCAGAGAGAACCATTGTGTTTCCCCCAAATCCGTCAGATGAGCGTCATTAAGACCAATGTGGATTCACAGCTGCAGATGGGGCCTTGGTTTGACTAATGAAAATTAATGTATGCGTCGCTAAAAAGTAAGAATTCAACCAAATGTTTAGCGGCTGCACCTGCACCCGATGCCCTTTGAATTGCACTGTTTTCACTCTAATAGGGACTGGGGTAATAGAGGCAAAGCTTCAAATCCTACCCTAGTGATGAACAAAAAAGGTAAAATTTTTGGCTCAGCTTTTAGAATTAATTAAAAGCGGGGGAGGGGCAGCTGAAACTAACACTATTTCATAGACTGATGTCTTCCAGTGCACCATTATCATGAATGGTCTGTCTCAGTTCCATGAAAAAATAATTTCAATGAAAGCGAACTTGCCAAAAATCCTTCAGTAGAAACCATCACATCAGAGAGTGTCTTCTACAGTTGTGAGTTTGTCCACTCCTAAATTAAAAAGAGGAGGATGATCAATGACTTTGTTTTTGTTTCATAGTCAAACCCTAGGAGACGTAAATTTAAAATGATAAAGGGCGTGCCTCTGTTATCACTCTAAAAAGCCCCACACCATTGGTGTTTTAAGACCAGTAGGCCATACTGTATCGATACTGTGTGATAATAATTATTACTTCACTTGGTGTGATGAGAATGCTGATAACACACATGTATCATTTATAATCACCCTGTAGCCAGGACGCATTATATGTGTTGGTGTCAGACAACAAAGGCTGGATACTAAATAGATAAAGCGACGGCGGTTCGGTCTGACGTTTTATGCCTGTAGCAAGGTGACAATTTTCTATATTACTAACGGTGAGCTCTGGTACGCCGAGTAGACTGAAAGGCTTTATACTACTTACACGCGTTTTAATCAGGCTATCACACAACGCTCGGTCAGAATTTAAAAAAACAAAACAAATTAAAATTAAAATGTGGCCTTCCCTAGCCCACTTAAAAGGGTCTATATCTGTTCTTTCCTATCCCTCAGATGTGTGTGGTGCACATATGTGTGTGCCCGACACAACACTCTGTGAAATTGTGTAATTTAGTTCTCGCCATGAATATGACCTTAGCTGTTGAAATGGCGTTAAACATCTATTACTCACTCACTCAGAATTAAAATGATCAACTTTACCTTAATTCAAGCAAACTCTAGTAGAAATGATATTTATACGCTTCCTATTTCATAGCATAGGCTAGGTAGTGCAATGGATATTAGTGTGCAGTAAGATCACCAGGGGGCAGGTTGGGTAGAATCGTGTTTACATCATGCACCCACCCAGGATTAATAAGAAACATTCTACACTGGATCTGCAGGGCATTTCAAATTGATATCTATTGCTACGTACGGTTTTGAAAGGCCCTTCTGGTCCAGCTCCAGTAAGGGCACCTCTCCACACTACATAGGCTGTCAATGTCTGCAAATGTATAATAACGGCCATACAAGTTCCAGTATTGAAATTTGCACTGGAGGTCTTGAGGAAGAAAATATTTTAATACATGTATAACACATAGATCTTCTTCAACCAAATCTTTTCTTTCTCAAACAATCGCATGTGGTGGGTTGTATCAACGAGACTAATACTTTGAAAAGTAGAATTATATTCTGGCTCCCCAAGTTGTCGGATTAGATATACCGGTAGTTTGGTTTATACTGAATCAAGAACAGCAAAACTATAAATGTTCATTATGTTTATTTCAAGATAAGAAATTAGGTGAGATTCCGATTTAATAGTATCTACAACCGTCAGTGAATAAACTGGCGATCCTGGCTACAACTACTCCAGGCAAAGAGCCAAAACGTATAGATAGTAGTGTTAGGACTACCTCTTTATATACGGTGCCGTTACATAATGCACTGCTACTTATGATACAGCTTAGGCCGGCTGCAACAGATTACACCTAGACATAGTCAGCAGAATGGTGCCACAATAACCCAGCTGATAATTACTGCGAAAGCCAAACTAAAAACAAAGACTGTAGACCCATAGACCCACAATTGGCAATAGGTGAGCGGAAAACGGCTAGCTATTAGTCTCTGACCTGTGAAATAGGGTGGTGATACCTGAAAGGACTGGGCATGCGCTGTGAAGGCAGTGGCTGAGGACTGGGCGTGGCCGTCCTGCACGCTACCAGCCCCATAATGGATTACGGCCGTGGGAATTATGACATACGATGCGGTCCGACTCGTAGGGCCGTGAAGACGAAGGGGCCTTTGCCGCACGCCAACGTTTAATCTAATCAGCATTTTAATTCATTAAATCGACTTGATTATGTCCGCCCCCAAATTGGGGACTAGGGAGGGAGTGAGGTTGGCTGCTGATGCAGGGTGCTGGGGTAAAAACAAGACTGGTTGTGTGGGTTGGTAGGTTGGATTGTGACTGGGCAGGATGGTTGGGTAGGTTTTGTGAGTGGGGTTGGAGGGGGGGGGGGCAGTAAAAAAACAGCGTCTAGTACCTACACAACCAGGGTGATTGCCTTCCTTCCACCTGCCACAACCATCATGGACTAACACCTGGAAATTCTAGGAAGATATCCGGGCAGTCGGCCTTACAGGATGGCTGGCTGGCTGCGTGGGGTAGGGTAAGCTAGGTGGCCAGTGGTAGAGTTGGCATCAACAAAGGAAGATGGATGGAGGGATTTTAGACCTTTTAAAGGTTTTTTTGGGATTATTTGTTTTTTCCAGTCTTAATTTGTTTGCTCTTCTGGTCAGTCTCAAGTGGCCGCTAATTCCGACCCTTCTGACGCCATTTTTCTAGGGTAATGGACGTGTGCCAATTTGGCCCAGGCCACCAGTTAGAAGGGGGGATAAGCCACTAACTAAGGATAGATTAACTAATAAATTCTGTTGTCACAATCCAGTAAATACAAACATTCAAAAGTTAACTTTTGACTAACCTATTGGTGAGAATATGAACACGGTGCCTAATTTGGACTCCATACAGTAATTCCTGACCAGCACCAGAAGTGCCCAGTGCATTGGAATATCATTTTATCATTGGCATTTTAAAGCCACTCTGTCTTTGGAATGCCAAGTGACTAATTGAAGGCAAAGGAGCAGAAGAAGAGAACAATGGTCTTTTATGTACCTCTTTTTCTACTGCACCTCTGCCTCCATCAAATCATGCTAATCACTTATGCATCTCATTTAAAACGGGAACAGTATTAAATTTTGCATGTTAACGAGGTCCTTGAATATTCCTGAATAATGAATGACAAATTATTATCTAGAATTTAAATCGTGCGTCCACATTTGAATACGGTTCTGTGGATATTGCCTTTTCATTATTGCAAATGAAAACTTGGAAACCATAGCAATGCCATATAGACTTGATCTCCCTTTCATCTGGCTGTATCGATTTGCCTGAGTATACAGTATATGAATTTTGCTCTTGGTACTAAAATACTACTGGGTAGATATCCCTGTTTCAATCTCAAACATCAACCTTGGTGCTAACCCCGTGATCTACACCTACCCCACCCAGCCTGTCACACCACACAAGTCAAACCCTGGACGCTCCCTGCAGGCAATGCAACGTAATTGCCATATTGGTAACCAATTGCTACTAGTGAACCTGGGGGTAACCGCCAAGGCTTTAATTACAGCCCAATCGTCTCAGAGCCCGCACTGTCTCAAAGCCACCTGCTGCTTATATTTCTCATGGGACAAATGGAGTTCACTGGTGGAGCTTTTAACCTGAGACACCACCCACCATAACCTCCTGGATCAAAGAGATGAGTATTTTCTTGAAATGTGAAGCCCATGGGGGCACAGAGCGCTCCACGCACAGACAACATAGCTATATGTGTGGACGTCACGCTTTGGCGCCTTTAGATACATAAAAAGCGCGGGAACCTGAGTCGGACAGAGCAGACGACTTTTGGTACAAAGACAACAAAAGGCAATCAGACGCTGGTGGGCTTTACCGCGGGTTGGCGCTGCGATGGCTGCAGGGCAGAGAAACACTGTGAGCGGGAGGCAGGTGGCGCGTGGAGAGAGATACAACAAGATGATTGAATCTCACATCTTCCACCCGGCATAACGGGGAGGTTGGGAGTTCATATTATGAGCCCTCTCTTCTAGGTTCAGGTTTATAAATATATCTTAGTGAAAATCGTATACACTCAGGGATCAGGGTAATTCCAGCTTCACTGGGCGTGGTTCAGGGCACAAAGACATTATAACTAACATTACAGTTGGTGAAAGGGATATCCAGTTAAGATAAACAGCAAACAGCAAAGCATTTTGATATTGCAAATAGATGTTAGGGAATTTTTCTATCCTGCTCATGCTCTCTGTACCTCCATTGGTGTCTGCGTCTCACCCATCAATGACATAATTATACTTAACAAATATAGGATGGTGAAATTACCTTTAGGTCACATCTTTAACTTTTCAAACGTGTAATTCCCGTAGCTGAGTTAATTGAGACAATGCTTTCGGACTATAATCAGAGATATTGAGATACATTTCGTTTTACACAGGTACTCCAGGGTTTAGACACAAGAGGCACATTTTAAGCTTCCATCTCCTGGTTTTTCAAACGCACAGGACACCTTGGCAGTGGGTGCTGCCAGATAATTCTCTCCTCTTTTTCCCTTTGAGACGATTGAGCCAAAAGTTCACAATGAATAATTAAAGAGTCCGTCATTGGTCCCACTGCCTCTGTCTTCACTTCCCACCCCTAACGTCAGCCATCCCAATCCCCCATCACCCTTATCAGAAAATAAAAGTACAAAAAAATAATCGATACACAAAAAAGGTGAAGGCACTGAAAAACAAATCTTGGCACATCCAAGTACAGACAAGATTCACAGGACATGTCCAAGAAGCAGGAAAACACTAGCAGAAAGCAGTAATCAACTAATACAAGGCTCCTCTGGGGAGCAGACACTTCTTTATCGTGGTTTCCACCTTTTTAACATCACTGACACATCCCTATCGATGAAAAAAGTGTTACCAGAAAAAGGGAAATTCTTTCCAAAACAGGTGATTACAATCACATCCACCACAGCTTCATTCCCAGATTCATCTTTTGTTTTCACTCTTAAGTAATGGTGGAACATGGTGTCAATGTGATTTCCATAATTTTGTAGCCTGTTGTGCCCAACTCATGCCGGGGCATAATCCTCTCCATGCGTGTATATTTTGACATGATATATGCTTATGCAGGTCGATTGTATTGAAATATTCCTTCTGTCATTCACAATACAAGCATCCAACCCTTTTATCAAAGAAACTGGTCAATTACCTCCAAATAAACACATGATATAGTGGCACATGAAAACTCAAAAGTCAATTTAATTTAATTTTACCCTCTAGTTACCCACATGCAACCACGCCAACCTCCCAGTTCTTTGTCTCCTACCGTCAATCATCACTGAGAACATCTTTACAGCCATGTGGGGATCAATAAGAAGTCACCAAGCATGTCTCACACTCTCCCACACGTCGTTTTCCTCCACAAACCATGTTTTTTATCACTATTGTGAGAGTTGGCTGAGTGGAGGACAGCTCCCTTTATTTGAAGCCAGGGCCATAGGGCAGTCCCCATGCCTCTCGGGGGTCACTGTAAGGTGGGGCTGAACTCTGTGCAGGTCAGTTTGGCTTGACCAATGTCAATGGCCAGGAGACCACAGGGAGGAGGATGAGATGGGACAGTCCCTGGAGGTTGGACGGAGCATAGATCATGGCTGTAGACTGAATGGTAGCTGGAGGCAATGGCTTTTGTCATTCCAGTCACCAAGTCTGCTACGTCCTATCTAGCAGCGTCACCCTACACCCACATGGTACTATACGTTCCTGAACCGAATCGTCTTCAGCCCTACATAATCTACTGGTCTTCCTGATGCGAGGAATCAGTGATTACATCATTTGAAATCCTTAATAAAACAAAGTTAACTAATAGGTCCACGACAAAAAAAAAGAAAAGAAAAAAAAAGATACAGTTTCCATGATGTTTCTCAATCACTGTGCCTGTTAGCTGCGCTATCAGCGCTAATTGTGCTCAGCCGCTGAGAATCTACTATTTGTATCAAATCGAAGTGTGGCCTTATCGCAGACCACCCCAGACTAGCCTGTACAGGGGGTGATCATTGATGATTAGGGACTAACTAAGTGAGCTACTTGTGGTCACTATCCTCCTCAGGAAGGGCTGCGGGTGTGAGAGGAGTACCTCTAACCCCTGCACCCACCCCCTTCAGTTAATCAAAAACTCCTACTGACCACCGGTCATCCCTGCCCCTGACCTCGGTGAATATTGATGAGATGAGTTGACCTTCAACTTGACCTTCAGTTGACCTTGGAGGCTGCCCTTGACATTGGGGTCAGCACGCATGGGGTGTAGACAGTAAATCGCGGCTGCTGGCCGCCCGCCCGCGTTGACGGGAATTCCGATTGATTCGATTTGTCGTTTTAGGGGCCTTGTGGGAGGATAGTCTGTCCCTGTGGTTTTGGGATGACACACGCTCACTTCAATACCCCATCCCTAACCCCTTCCTCATCTCCATGTCCGCAGCCAATGATGTTCTGACCATTCCCACTTGTCAGGTGACCCCAAGTTGCGGCCATTGTGGTCAGTGCTGACCAGTGTCCGGTGGGTGGTTTCCATGGTGACACATGTTATGGTCAGTGTAAGTGTTAGTGACAGGGGATGACCAGTGGGGTGAGGTGGGGGTGGGGGAAGGTGGTGGATCCTTTCATTGTCCAGTCTTGGCTTGCCACCTGCCACAGCCCTAGTTTAATTGGGCTGGTGTGACCCCCACTAATCAAGACTAATTACAGGACCAACACAAGGCCTGCTGACCACGGCTTTACTGCCAGGATGCGTGTCAGGCTACACCATTAGCGGCACCCTATGGCCTTTTAGCAGTGTGGACAGGGTTAGGGTACTAGACAAATATGGCTATCTGTTTGTGAGATTGCTGAGTAAATCTATAGTGGCTGGACACAACTTCTGCTGGTTATTAGTCTACCTTGAATCCTTGATATACCTTGGATGGCTATCAAACCTTTGGGCCCCAAACAATTACATAAGATGTATACTGCTTTAGGGGCTGTGTACAAATGACGTCATGCAGGAGGGGGGGGAGGGGGGGGGTCCCACTCCCCATGACCAAGCATGACAAGGGGGGAGGGGGGGTCATGGGCTGCATGACATCATGTCATGAAAAAAAACTGCAAGTTGCTTCAGTTTTGGCAAGAAAAAAATGATTTGTAAAGGTAGGGAAGTTTAATGCATTCATCTGTTATGAAATATATATTACCTATACAGGCATGCTTTCCTCATACATCCAACTCAATGACTGTCACTGCCATCAGTGTCAGTGTTGGTCCACTGTTCCTATCATTCCTATCATTCTATTTGATAAATTTCACAATTCAAAAACCCATTGGTAATTTAAGGATTGCTCATTACTCATCAACAGGCCTGAGGGGTGGGGTAGATTGCCATACAGGCGTGCAGAAATCTGAAAATTTTATTACCCCCTCCCCCTCGGACAGATTGCTCTGGTCATCCCTCCTGTTCTACAGTAGTTCACAGAAAAGGCACAACATTTTTCTCTGCCCCCTTCCCCACTTTGAGGTATCAAAATCTTTTTCCTCCCTCCCCCCTCAATCTGCATCCTACTCCCCCTGTTGATGAATCACAAACTGTCCCTTGGAAAAAAACAGCTTATTCTCCCCTTTTTCTGAATGGGACTCTAGGGGTTATGCCTTACAGTAAAATGATTGTTTTGTAAGTGTGATCTTAATTATATATGTGTAATCATATTACCACACTTGTAATGTTACACTTGTAATTCAGTGACGCCACTGTAACTGTCAGCTAGATCTGATTTCTTCTCTTATTTCCTTTCCTTTACCTCTCATGAGGATGTGAGGTAACAGGACCTTTACCCCCTGGACATTTGCCCCCAGACATCTACCCCCAAACCATTTACCCCCATGGACATTTACCCCCAGACATCTACCCTAAACCATTTACCCCATGGATATAATAAAGGTTGAAAAAAGTAGGGTAGGTAGTAGGTAGGTTTGTTTTTTTTAGGTTGGCGCTTCTAGAACTTCTAATTTTTTTTTCGACCGATTACCTGAACACAACAATGTTTTTTAGGCCTTACCAATTCACACCCATTATTAGCCCAGCACGGTTTTAGACCAGGGACGGTGGAAAAAGCCCCACCTGTTTCCAGCACCATTAAGTTAACCCAATATATACATGTCCCTTTGAACCATCTCAATTTGCTATACTCTCTTCATGTACTTTGGGCCGGGGGGGGGGGGTCAAGCATTGTATGACAAAACATGACAAGGGGGGGAGGGGGGGTCAAAAATGGCCAAAAAAAGCATGACGTCATTTGTACACAGCCCCTTATTTCCCTATGCTTTCAACGATTTTATGGCAATGGTCCTTTAAAACGCCTGGCGTTAATAAAACTCAACGACACTATATTCCCAGCTAGCACCTTACATAAAAGGGACATCCAAAACTCCTCATATTCACATAATCATATGAAACTGACCATGCGATTATGTCTTTTGGAGGTTTACACTCTTACATGATAAATTTACTAGATGTTGATGTAAACTATACATCCTATATATAGTATGTAAAAAGACATGTGCTATTCAATGTCATAATCATGTCTTTATCTGGTGCAATCATCCACATCACATGCTCTCATCAATATGCTGTCATATTAGAGATGTTAAAAAAGTGTGCCATTCAACGTCAATAATGATACATCTTGTAGTAGTCATTCTGTAATGTAATATGGTGACGCATCAGTGATGTCTAAATGACACCTTAATCTGGTTAGACTTGGGACATTTCAGAGTTATATCTATTTCTTGTCCCTTAGCTGTTCAAAAGATTATGTGCTACCAGCAATACTAGATACATATTTATTGAATAAATCAAGCATAGTAAATATGTCACATGAGATATTTATGTCTTTATCATTTGAATTTAAAAGATGTGGTATTCTCGTAAGAATATGACATCGTTATTATGACACCATCATATCCCCTAGATGGTTCTGGTTTCAGACACAAGGAGTCTCATCTAGCACATTTCTGTCTTAAGACAGTATATAAAAACTAATATTGACTTATAGCAAACATCACAACCCTGCCTTTGGGCTTGGATAGATGTATGGTGCGCTCTCTGTGGATATCAAAATACCTATAAATACCTTTGACTAAATGGGTATTAAATGTATATATTCTGCAGAGTGTCCAAGAAGGAGGCAATATTTGCTTCTAATAAACAGAATATATAACATATGTCTAGGATATCCCTGTCTGACTGTAATTGGTAGTTAGTATTCCTATTACAATATTATTTTTTATGTATCATGTTTATATCATGTCCTATTCACATAGTTGTACTTACGTTGAAATCATGTCTATGATCATGACATCATAGTCAGCTTTATCAACATCTTTTTGATGAGTTAACAGTACATCATTAAAACATCATGGCAGGCAAATGCAAAGATGTCGCATAGTGACATGAGAATGATTTGCACATTATGATGGGTTTATTCCACAAAATCCACAAGAAGATATAATGTAAGACAGGATAAGCACAAGATGTAAAAGTCATGTGATTTACTAAGAGTTTTGCTAACTGGGTTCCTGTTTCTTATCCAACTGATGCTAAGACCCCCCCCCCCCAAGTCCTCCCCTCCCCTCGAATTCTACCCCTGGGAATCTACCCCTTGTGAAATCTACCGAATATAGGAACCCCTCCTCCATTAAGTTTTACCACAGTGATCCCTAACCTCACCCTTATCTGTCACTATTCCTATCCCTATCCCCAACCCTAACCCTAATCCTATCCCTAACCCTAACCCTTACCCTATCCCCATCTCTAATCGTATCCCTAAACCTAACCCGGGAACATCCTGCATACATCCAACTTACATATGATATAGAGAAAATGGACACAAGGTAAGTATGGAAATTTCCAGGGGGGGGGGGTCATGAGGGGAGAATTCCGAGGAAGACCTCCATAGGGGGGGGGGGGGTTCCGTGGGGAAACCTCCTGACACCGAATGGCGCTTAACTATTTAATGTCCATACTGATAGTCCTGCAACACAGCGTTCATTCAAGAAGTCCACTCATTCGAGATTCTTGTTCTTGTGCGAGACAATTTGGCGTCTTTAATGGGATCTGTGCCCACCGTATGTACTCCGTTTAATATCTGTTACAGCTCAGATCAGAGTAAGAGTAAAACGTCCCCTAGTTTCACATTATTGGTTTGTATTATATTTACAACCTTGGAAAATTTGCCAGTTGAGGGTAACATAGCGTTCAATGCAGTATGCCATGTTGTTGTATATATATATATATATATATATATATATATATATATATATATATATATATATATATATATATATATATATATAGACAGCCATGGCGATTAACAAAAATACTGATAATCTGTGGGTGTGAAATTGAAAATTGGATATTATCTGAAGTAACATTATTCTGACAAAATTTGGATTGTGATTAAAATAAAAAGTAAGAAGTAGAACTGGGAAAGACCTCGCATTTATGATAAAACTGTTACACAAAATATCATGCCGCTTACTTTGTTACAGAGAAATTGCCTTTTTAACATTCATAACTTTGAAAACATCACGCATAATAGTTGTATGGCTGCTTTGTTGGCCATAATAATGCCTCATAGAAAGAATAATCCCAGGGATACATCAAACCACATCACGAAATATGATTCATATTTATAAAGAAGCACTTAAGAACTAAGAAACTATTACATTTTAAATACTGTATACATGTACCCGGTATTATGCTCTCCACAAAGGGCAAAAACAGCCAGAGATAGAAAGCGGAAAACCACACAATGCCCTTGGCTCTCGCAGCACATGGAAATCAATGGACATAGACTCCACATTTATTTAGTCTGACTATTGCGTGACTACATTTGCTCATAGATCTCTGTGAATGTCTCTTCTGCATGTACCATCACCACAATTTGTTTCACATTCAGAACATAAGACCTCTGCTTGTATACATCCACAGAAGTATACTTAATGGTAAAAAGATGTACCATAGAAGTCTCACAATAAGCGATGTATACATTATGGGTAATCCTCTGAACCTGACAAAGATGATCACGTGACCGAGGACGGCTCTATCACATGGCCAAAATGATTTTCATATATACGATAACTAATCATAAGACTTGTGCAAAGTAATCAATTTGAAAATTAGGATTTTCTCCTATACCCAGTTCTTTTAGACACTTAATCATATTTTCTTCAAAGAGGAAAATTAGTTTTGGCTCTGAATGAGTCAACAGTGTAGCTTAGGGCATCTACGATAAGGCCTGTCGAAGAGCACCCCTGTCTACAACAGGCCTTATGCCAACATCATATAGGATTTTCTAGAGCAGTCGTAGCGCTGTACGCACTAATGTAGGTCACTATGAGGGTGATCTTTGGAGTGGTACCAGAAGTAGGATTATCATCTTGTGCAGTAACCCCTTGCTAAGGGGTAGAATGCTCGTTGGTAGGCCTATGTCAATGTCATCCAATTGCCATTCCTGGATTGTATTTTATTGGGCAGACAGGCCTAGCTAGTTGCCAGTCATGGCGGCCGGTCTGCAGGATAAACAAGGTAACCAATGAAATTGATAAAAAAAATAGTGACCTAAAGGTGCGGTGAGATCTGCGGATGTAGGCTATAAGCTTCTATCACATTGCTGAAACTAGCAAGAAAAGCACTAATAACAGCTATCACGATGGCACCAGCTGCACCCTAAAATGTCTGCAATGATTGGAATTAATTATTTGATTTATCGAAAAATTCATCCTGTCTTCAACCATATAATATTATAGTTAACTTGTACACTATAATGCCATTGGATGACGTCAGACGATTAGCCAGGTTCCAAAAGAGGTCAATGAAAATACACTCATCCTGGGTCAGGATGAATGAATTTTTTTTGAAATTCTTCCTTTGAAAGTAGGCCTATATATATATATATATATATATATATATATATATATATATATATATATATATATATATATATATATATATATATATATATGTATGGGCTAGATTTTCTGGGCACATACAATTGGCATTTTTCACACTTTTGTATGCTTATGCACCTACAGAATAAAAACTTATGAACCAATGTCCTGCTTTTTGGTCCCAATTGGAAGGGAACACCATAACCTTTCAAATGCATGTATTCTGTTGCATATCCAACCAATTTGGATTAGTTGGCTTCCAAATTTGAAAAATAGTGAAAAGGGGCAAATTTGATGAAAAGCAGGTTTTTTACAGCCCTGGCATATATCCCAGAGGGGTTCCAGAACCTCAGATATAGCTTTTTCTCATTGATATATCTGTTGTGTTTCAGAATGTTTTTGGGTATTGTAGAGCATAAGTATTTGTTCATGTAACATTCAGTGTAGAATGACACTCAAATGTCCATCCGACAGTAAAACTAAAACCCTCCCATATTCTAAACTAAGACAGTTAATACATTATCCTTACTCTCCTCAGAATTGAGGGGCACTAGGGTGGTTAAGCTGCCACAAAGATTTTTTTTGCTGTAGCCTGAAGTCTTTCTCTTATACCAAAGTGCATCCGTATACACATTTTTCTGTCGGATGGACATTTTGCACTTTTGCTGTCGGAAGGACAAATTTCTTAATCTCAAAGTAATGCATTTGGATGCATCCTTTATGTTTTAAATCAAGCACAGTCATCCCTTGAACACTATTAAATAACATTTGTACCATAAGTGTGTTTTATACACTATAATATGAAAAAAAGTGTCCATCCGACGGATAAAGTCTGAATTTTAGGGTCATTTTAAGCTAATGCTGTGCTGAGTTGGTGTTGCATTAGGTTATGATGATCATTATTTCTTAGAGTAGGCATGCTGAACATAATGAGTATTTAAGCATTTTCTAGAGAACTAGAGGGAAAATAGCATTTTTGACAAGAATTTTCATTTTTTCACAAGATGGCTATATTTCATCAGCCTATATCTCAAAAAGATTTTGAACAGTGATGTTTATTCATGAGCTTACTAAACTTGCAAACTGTAAGAGCTGGTAAACAAAATTAGAAGTTTCTGTGGTGTATATATTGGTAACAAAATCATATCACTGATTAAATGTGTTGGATGGACACAAAAAGTGACAAATTGTTATCACACAGCTATAAAAATGGAACCAGTAGGGATGACTGTGTATAATTGGTGGTTCCAAGGAGCCAAGACATTGTTCTTTCAATGTAATGAAGTGATTAATTCATTTTCTGACTTTCATATTTGGGGCCTTCTCAGGGAGATTTGTATATCCCCAGGAAATCTGGCCCATATATATATATATATATATATATATATATATATATATATATATATATATATATATAAGTTAACTCGCTACCAGGGAATAATAATACCGGTAATAACGATAATAATAATGTTGATATATACAGTAATAATAATATATGATACAGTTGTATAATAAAAGATCATATCACAGACACATGAGTTTGGTGGGTTACTGACCTTGGGGCTATCAGCACCATACATGCCTTTATTAAAACAACTATAATAATTAGTTGACAATAAGCATAGTCAGTAAAATGCATAATATAATAACAATAATACAATAATAACAATAGTAGTAACAATAGTAATAACAATAGTAAAAATTTAAAAATTCCAGGGAACACCCAGCGTGGTGTTACCTGCACAGGTGAATCGATCCAATTGACCGTTACCTTGAAAATCCCCTCTTATATACTGGAGGAGTGTTGATCATGACGTCATGCTATGACATCATAGAAACCAATGCTCGCTGCAAATAGTCCCTAACCGTCCGCGGTTAATTATATATATATACACGAGTGTATATAGTTCCATAAGTTAACTCGCTACCAGGGAATAATAATACCGGTAATAACGATAATAATAATGTTGATATATACAGTAATAATAATATATGATACAGTTGTATAATAAAAGATCATATCACAGACACATGAGTTTGGTGGGTTACTGACCTTGGGGCTATCAGCACCATACATGCCAAAAACACACAAAAACACGCCAAACACATGTGAAAACACATATCAATCAACATTGCAAATGAGATTGACACAATCTATCCAACTCCAATAATTCACCTTTGTAATTATGTAAGTATTTAAAAACAGAGTTAGATTTCCAATTAACCCTCTTTTTGATTGACTCTATACTGAGTCCAGCATCTTTTAATAAAGTAGCACCACCGTGCCTTAAAGAATGGGTAGAGACACATCCCTCGATACCAGCTTGAAAGGATAAAGACTTCAACCTGGAGTTGATATACTGGTACTGAAGAGGATTACCTTTAGACTTAAACAGATATTCCCTGCTACCCCTACCACAGCACAACTTTTTCAGACCTAGATAAGGACATAGAGGAGAATTAACATTTTTTGACAAATAGATATTAAACACATTTTAACCGAGCTGGTCAGTCTTGGATGTTCTGATACACATAGACAAATAATCTTGATGAAATTTAATATCACCAACCTTTAGGGAATGTGGAGACTCGACCACATGCCCCACACGTAACACACCCCTATAGCATGTTAAAATTGCCATCCAAAATCTAAAGTCTGCCATGTTGGCTAGGTCCAAAAAAGACCTTAACCTCAACATGTCTTTTGGAGAATAATGGTGAATAACTCTGGTTGAACAGGTAGAAAGCCTGTCAATACCATCAAGGGTCTTCTTTAACATGAAGTTACCACTATAATCAGGATAGCCCTTAATTTTTTGAAAATACCAAACCGCAGACAAATAATTTTTTACAGATGATGGCTTCATAAAATCAGATAAGTAAACTGCATATATGGAAACTTGAGAGGGAGAACAAGGAAAAGGTTGTAAACCAAATTTTTTACAAAATTTCTTATACCTTTTAAGTTGTTGTTTCCTTGCTCTCCTCGTATTTTCCGACACACTCTGGGCTAAAAGTAACCTTTTTCTGCTTAGTAATCTCTTCCACTCTGGAATTAAAGCAACACATATCATTTTCACGGAGGGAGTTCATACATTTGGCTGGAATACCCTTGTAAGTAAGTCTAGAGAGTTGGTCGGCCAGGATATTATCTTCTGACCTAATATAAGTTGCATACACCTCCACGTTATTGATGAAACACAGCCAAAAAATCTCTCTTAGCCATTCCATACAAAGTTTGTTTTTAGACCTGCCTGTATTAATCATAGCTAGTACCTGCATATTATCAGTTATACAATGTATTCTTTTGTTTTTATAACTAGAAATCCAGCGTTTCAGGCCCATCACAACAGGATATAATTCGTATACATTAATATTTCGATGATGATTTTGTAGACCATCCAATATAGGGGGGAGGGAAAAATGGCCTGAACCTAGGTTGAATTTATCATGAGATGTCCAGTCACCATATAAGTAATCCTTCCCCATCCATGCTCCAAAGCCCTTAATAGATGAATCAGAGTACATAGGTGTATCGATTACATCATTTAGAATTAACCTCTTACAGTTAAAAACTCTACAAAAATCCAACCACCATTGAAAGTCTTGGCGAGTGCAAGCTGATACCCTAACATAACCACCGGGCCTAGCCCGAGCACAGAGATCGAAAATTCGCCTACTAAAGGTTCTACCACCCTTAACCACCTGCGAGCAGAAAGACATTAAACCACCTATCCTCTCTAAGTTCTTTTTAGAAATAAATTTCTTATTAACATTATCTAATAAGAGATTTTCCATTTTAACAACCTTGTCAATAGGCAAAGACAGTTCCAACTTAACTGAATCTATGTTAATGCCTAAGAATTTACAAAATTGAGATGGTTCGGTTACCTTTTCTTTGGATACTACAAAACCCATGTATGTCATACACTCCATTAATAAATTCCTCTGTCTAAGACACTCATCATAAGTATCAGCAATTATGATAAAGTCGTCTAGATAATTTACAATTTTTTCTACACCGTAGAATTTTGCCACCTCTACAATAAAATCAGAGATTTTATTAAAAATATAAGGAGCACATTTCAGGCCAAAGGTTAATCTGTTGCTTACATAATAATCCTCCCCATGCCCAAAATTCCATCTGAAACCCTGCATGGTCGTGTGTGGTGCATACACATTTATAGACCTGTAAGCTGACTTTAAATCCACCACACTCATGAAATCGTTCTTATTCAATTGAGCAGTGACAGTGCTAATATTATTATAAGAAAAAGCCGAGCTAGTAGTCTCCATAAAATTATTAATAGATATTTTATCAGGCATACTACAGTCAGTTATAGGCCTTAACTTGCCATTAGATTTTTCTACACCACCTAGGGCATGGATACAACGAGGTTTATCTACACTTTTAGAGACTAAACCAGCTTCTAGTTCATCTAACAATATACCACAGTACTCGTTATAGAATTTTCCCTCGAGGATTGACTTATAATTTTTGCAATCATAAGAAGTATTGCAATCAGGATCCACTATCCTGAACCCCTCAACAAAACCTTGCCATAAGAATAGCGCCTCCTTGTCGTTTACATTAATAATACCTTTCTGAGTTAGGAAGGAGGCAACTCTGCAAGGTAAAATTTGGGAATTTTTTCCATTGATATAATGAACACAATTACACACACCATTTATACAGCTATCATACACTTCGATGTTAGGTAAATCATTAATAGCAACCGTAAACAGTGGTTTAACCTTGCCCTGTACTGGGCCACTATATGATATATCCAAACCAACCGTGTTGGATTTAATATTAATATCATTTTCAACATAACTTTGTACACTTGATACGCTGATATCATTCAGAGGGACCAAATCTACAACTCCAGCATTAACTGTACCAACACCCCGAGCTGGAGCAGCGGGTGGAGGCGAACTAGGGTCTACCAAACCTACTATACATGACTTCGACATCGACACACCGTCACACATAGGACCCAGCTCACCTGAAAAATCCTAATCAGACCTGTTTACCTGGCAATCCACCTTACTGTGGCCTGGTTTAGTACATGAACTGCAAACATGCCTATATTTACATGGGTCCCTAGCACAACCTTCCACCCTGTTAAAGGCATAACATGGATTCGTAGATATCCTAATCTTACCAGAACCCTTTGGTTTGGTTGAATAGGCCTTCTGGGCTTGTACTGTTCCGTCATAGGACAAATGACGGAGGATATCCGAATTTTCAATCATAGCAAAGGCATTTAAACCAACAGTATTGGCTCTGTCCCTAACGGACTTGTCATATGCTACTAGGGCTTTTACAGTGAAAATTCTTGTGTTTGACTTCTCAACCAACATCTGGAGATGCCTGAGCATGCCCTCCACATCATCCCCATCCTTGTAATAATCTATAATGAATTTGATATTGACCAACACGAGTTTCTCAATGCTATCGACTTTGTCACGTTTTTTAACGAATTGTTCATGGTCAAACTCACCAATTTTTTGCTTGGCGTGATGGCGATGAATTGACGAGTCCATTGACGACCCTCTTGACGAGCTGGGACTCCTGTGACGAGCGGTATAAGACGATTTCGACCTCGTTTGATGACCTCTACGTCCTGCTCTGGTCCACTCGCCGCCATCTTGGTTGCTATGGACGCTGTCGTTGTCAACGTCCCGCTGAAGACCACGCCCCCGTCGCCTTGGATTCGCGTCTCTCGAATCTTGTTTGTATACAGATGCACGTGCTCCCGCTGCCCCGCTGTCCGGTCCGCTCAAAGGATTCATCTCGTCCTTACGGGCCCCTTGGCTAGCAATAACGTCTCGCAGCATATTCTTTATATCCAAAAGGTCTTCCTCCATCAAGTCTAGCCTCGTCTGGTCAACAATCCCACTCTCTTTAGCCTGTGGCGAATTAGGCTGTAAGGGCTCCAGACCCCCACATAGAGAGGTGAGACTGCTCGAAGATCCCAAATTGGCCGATTCTCGGTCCGTTTTAGCCGATTTAGCCGATTTTTTCGACGAACCCTTCTTCCTCGTACGTGCAGTAGTTTTTCTTCCCATGCTTGAGCCGATTTCCAAGCAGTAAAACCGGAAAAACTTGTTTAAAATTTAAAAATTCCAGGGAACACCCAGCGTGGTGTTACCTGCACAGGTGAATCGATCCAATTGACCGTTACCTTGAAAATCCCCTCTTATATACTGGAGGAGTGTTGATCATGACGTCATGCTATGACATCATAGAAACCAATGCGCGCTGCAAATAGTCCCTAACCGTCCGCGGTTAATTATATATATATACACGAGTGTATATAGTTCCATATATATATATATATATATATATACATATACATATATATATATATATATATATATATATATATATATATATATATATATATATATATATATAGGCCTATGCTAGATCTGCAAGGAAGAACCGAAAAACTATATCTAATGGTAAAATACTACAGTCCCTTTTATTTTAAGAACTAACAATTGCGTAGCCCTTCATACTAGCCAACCTAAACTATGTATACATGCATTCAGTCAGCTTAAAATTCTCACTCACATTCTTAATTTCCCACTCGTTCCCATCCATTTCTCGTGCATCTCAATCCCGTCTCTTTTCGTCCTTCCTCTTGTTCATTATTTTGAAGGAGTTTCATTTCTGAGGTATGCTTTTACATCCAATAGGGTCAGGGAGACTTCCTCTTTTCTAACACACCTCACACCCCTGCCTAGCCCCTATTGCCAGCCACAGATATTGGTGGGTTTCACTTTTACGAAACTACATCGGAAATTGGACGCCACGCTCTGGACGCCCACGAGGCGGCTCTGCTGGGGCTCTGCGTCCCGATAGAGGGCGTGGCAATGGTGTCGTTCATCGATCACGTGTTGTGGGAGGCAATGTGAGGCCGTCTCGGGCAGTTTGGTGTCTTCTCAAGTTCCTAGGGTGAACGCTCCGACAGACACCTCGCTTCCGGTCTTTTACTGCGCACGCCCGTGAAGCTGGCGGCACCTAACGGCCGTCGCTCACACTAAAAGCCTCTTTGTGGTCGTGTCGGGGGTGTCTTTCAGGGTTGAGCCGTTTGTGAGCTAGAGTCCTGTGTCAGCCACCCCCTCCCTCCCCTTCAGTCAAGATGTCCCCATTACGTTTGCTAACCTGGGCAGAAAAAGAAGACTAGGCTGAACCTAAAAGCGACACCCCCTCCTTCAACCTATAAAACTCCACCCAATTCGTTCACAGAATGCTTTGGCCCTGGAGAAAGGAGACCTAGCCTGGCAAGCATTAGGTGGGTTGGTTCGAGAGGCGATGTTATGTTCAGCCAGGTTTAGTACAGGTAGCTGGGGTGGCGCCCATCTAGCTGTGACTGGGTGTTCTACGATAGTGCACACGGAGTGAAGACCTGAATACTGAACTTGTTGATAGGTAGCCCTATAGAGAAGACTCACGTATAGGACGGTTAACTGTAAAGTGCAAGTATAATGAACTGGGTAAGAAATAATTCAGCAAGAGCAGAAGTTTGGGGCATTGGCAGCTTCCATTGGACAGAGAAGAACAGCTTGATTTAGTCAGGGTGGCGATAAGGTTAGAATGACATATATAAAATAACACGAAATTAATATTTATCATTCCCCAGGCTGAATGGTGCTGAAGGGAGCATTCATTATTTATGTCAGGGGGGATGACCAAATGAAGGGGGGAGTCATTTTTTTTGGAGGTATTCAGAGAGGGGGGGGGGTCATTTTTTTCCAACCTATTCTTAGAGGGGGGGTCATTTTTTTTGTCAACCTATTCTTAGAGGGGGGAGGGTCATTCTTTTCAACCCATTCCCAAGGGCCAGGTTGTTTTCTGTTGGGGAGTATTTGCCAATGTGATGCAAATTTTATGACAAAGGAACAAAATTTTTCGCGACACGCCGCGAATTTTAACTATTTGGTTTTCAGTAATAATTCTAGATATATGACAGGATCTGCGAAAAGGGCACTTAGTGCAGGGTGCAATAAGGTCCCTATTCCCAGTATATGTCACATATAATTCTGTCCAACATTTTGTTACCAGCTACCTCTAATTCATATCCATTTTATTATGTTATATGATAGGAGTCTTACTCCTTTGTGTGTCAAAGGGTGGTTAGCACAGATAAGATGTACCAGTACCTGTGTTACCAACTCACATGACCACTCCTTGACCAATCAGAGCATCACAATTTTTCCCCTGGTTCCCACATATTTGTGAAAGATCTTTTGGCAGGTACCCATATTAAAGTATTTGGCCCAATTTGTGACACAATGTTCCTTGTTCTTTTGCTCGCCCTGCTGCTTGTTTCAAAAGATGTCATCATGAAAATAAATACTTTCCTTTAAAGGGGTGCTGGGAAGGGTATGGTAAACCACAAACAGCACTTTGTGGTGCTACACCATACGCATCACGAGAGTGAACAGGGCAGCAACAAAGTTTGCAGTAGTAAAAAATGTTACATGCTAAAATCACCGCAACTCGCTATCAGAATTTCCAGATTTAACTCTTATTTTCACCCCTTGATGAAATCGACCCTGACAACAATTATGTCTATAACACCCTTCAAATTAATATAAATGAAATATAAAGAGAAAGACAAGCTACAAAAGCTTATTTCTGTACTGTATACAAAAATTTCGAAAAAGAAACCAGAACCAAGTGCCTCAATCAGAACAATTCTTCCATTGGTCAGGAGTAGGTCACATGGAATATCTTGCTAAGACATAGCTATTTCAGCTGCATCAGTAGTAGCCCATGCTAGCCACCCCTTAAGGGAGGAGCCTACAAATTGATGAATGGGCCTGATGTAGCCTCACTTGAACATAGTTAAATGTGGTGGGAGTCATTTTCTTTCAATCTATTCTGGGGGGGGGTCATTTTTTTTTCAACCCATTCCTAACGGGGGGGGGGGGGTCATTTTTTTCAAACCATTCCGAAAGGGGGGTCATTTTTTTTTCAACCCATTCTGAAGGGGGGGGTCAGTTTTTTTCTGACGTATTCATTCTGACAGATTGTCGTCCCCCCCTTCCATAAATAATGAACGCTCCCTTAGGAATATTTGGCTAGTATAAACATTCCGCTGTTCCCCCCAGTATAGGTAAAAATAACAGAATCTTTTTGTAACCCACCCAAGCTTATTTCAATCGGCCGAACTCCTACTCAGCCCATTCAAAACCATCCCAGTCTGTACACATTATTAACTACCTCCACATAAACTCCATACCTTTCACCACCCATGGTACCACCTACCCTCTTATCCCCTGTGCACAGCCACATGGGCGCCAAGTTGGCCATTTAGTGGTATGTAAACGAGGTGTTTCACATTCCTCCTACAACCTTCATTTTGTATGGTCAATGGCGATCCTTCGTAAAAACTTTACTTAAACAACCAGCAACAATATTGTAAAACATTGATGCACATTTTTATTTAAGATTGATGGGACCAAATTGTTCTCAATCAATGGTAAATTTAAGAAGCAATCATCAGTTTTTTTTTGCAAAGAGTAGAACAATAAACTCCGCCCTTTATTTCCTTCCTCTCTCCCCATCCCCATCTCTTACATCTGCCTCCCATATTGCTCATTCTGTATACATGCAAGTCTACCAACCTCCCTATGTTACTCCAGTGTGCTGCACTGCTCTTGTATCATTTTTTCAAGTTCTAAAGGAATAAGCAGGTGAACTTAGGTAAATGGTTCTTTTTTGTATATTTGGAAAGAAACTTAACCTTTACAATCTATGTTTTACCTGAGCTATGCACGTAGGTTTGGTGGCAGAGGAATGTGGTTAGAGATAGGTATGTGGTTAGAGGTAGGTGTGTGATTAGAGGTATCGCATAGGCGAACTGTTTGCTTAAGATATTGAAGTAAGTATGACGGTGGGCGTTTCATGACCTGCTGATATAGAATAGAATTCTAGGTTAGTGAACACAGACCTCATTACAACGTTGTTAATAAACCGCCCTTTTGTCAGTTACTTTGGGCAAAGTGTATTCATTGTAATGGTGTCCATCCCACCAGGGAAACCTTGCTTAATATTGCATCCTATATAGTTGTAGCATCCTAATTGTGTACGCACTGTAAAATAGAACTTGAAGATCAATATCTATAGAGAATTAATTTTTGTAACAATCCTCTATCATGCATGGCTAGGACTAAGTAGATACATTGGGAACGCCTGGAAATTATCAGATCATTTGGATGTATAGCCTGTCCAAAAAATATTCTCAAAAGCGAAAGCATTTGAAAAAGGTATCTTCAGTAGTTTTAAAATAAAATGAGAAAGTGGTTACAGTCACAACACAATTTCACTCCTATGATTGATAATTAGGTATAAAAACCCTACCCATGACAAACACTTCATATCTAACATGAAGTGTGCTGGTGATGCACCACCGTCGATTTAGCTTACCTCCCGGACACAGTACACCCACTAATCAACCATCTAGGACATCCTCCCCGGGCACCTACAGACCTGGAGGCCACAGTCGGAAAGAACAAAGGTTAACCACGTGCTATATTGTGAGCTGCTCCAAGGCTGCTTAACACATTCTGACCTTTCCTGTACAGCTCAAGCTTCCAGAAATCCAACCAATTGTAAAGGCTACCATACATATATATTACATCCTTCGGTTTTACAATATGGGGGTGTTGTTGGGGCATCTGTGATGATGTTATTGTATCGGAGAGTTTAACTTTCAGTAAACAGATCTATTCCTGTACATGTATGCAAGAGGATGGCAAATGTATGAACCACTTGGAACCTGTGTGTGCCCCTGACCACTGGCATGTGATTCATAAAGTTCTATGTTTGTATGATTCAGTTGTGTCTGCCTTTTTAATTCAAAATGTTCAATTTCTTCCCATGCGTACAAGAGGAATCATATGATAAGGGGAGTACATGTGAGTATACGTAAAAGTGGTATCAAGATATCAGACAAGGTGGTACATGTATTGTTATCCATATACTATCGAAGAAAGTGAGGGTAAGGATGGGTTACAAGTACAAAAATATGAAGCATTTCAAGATTTCTAAGTTCCAGAGGTCTTTTATATTCCCTCCACACCCAGTTCCATTACACGTGCCTATGTTCCCTCAAATTCCATCCTGTTTAGTGGCACTCATTAAAAAGAAGCACATCATCTTACAAATACACCACAGCATCAACACAGAGTCTCAAATGACAAGAAGCTATAAAGTATTCTGATTGATCAATTCGTACTGGGCCCTTGATGAATCGTACTGTACCCAATGCCTCCCTACCCGCCCCCTATTGGACGACCCCTTCACTAACCCACTGAGATCTACGATGGCAATTACACTGCCAGTCCCCCTCCCTTTTCCCTTTTGAAAACGCCAGCCAATGCTCGTTAGGGAGAGGGCTGGCCTCTACTATTGCTATTTCCCCATTTCGAGCATTTTAGTCAAAGGTGTCACTTTGTCCGCGTCTTGCCACCTAATGCCAGCATTTTGACAAATCCCCCCTCCTTTCTCTAAACCCCTTTCGTGTCTTCCACCCCCCAGCACCTACTTTGACAACTCACACCTCAAAGTGGCAGCAACGTCACAAAGACAAGCATTGCCTAGTGCTGGTAGGGTGTATAGAGGGTGGCGTGGGTGTGGAGCCTACTGGAGAATAGGAGGGGCTGTAGGGGGTGTGGGATTTTTAGGAATCTATGGACCGCCTGATGATCAAAAAGAAACCGTTATAGACTGGTTTTATACAGAAAGCTCATGGTGCTTTTAGACATGGGAATGGGGGGGGGGTATTGAACGCCCACCTAACAAGCATACAGAATTGGGGTGGGATGTGGCCTCAGTGTTTGCTCTGGCTGTGTTTGGTGTGTGAGTTGGGGTGATGTCTAGATGGGTGACTGGTAGACCTACATTATGCTGATCCCACCCAAACTGTGCTTTAACCCTTTAGGGGCCGCATAATGCCTCAACGCCTTCCCTGGTTATCAGGATGTGTCCATAGGGTCCTGGTGAATTTGCTCATACACCATGCCCCACTGTGGGTTTGATAAAAGGGTCAGCATGATACACCAATGCAGTAGTGGCAAGTAGAGTAGCAAGAACTGTGCATCACAGGGACCAATTATAATGAATCTGAGGGCATAATATAATCCATAAAGGGTTAACTCTCATCCTCTCGATTTCCAACCAGCACTTTGCCCCATGGGAAAGTATCACTTTAAAAGTGACCCATTACTGTTAGGCTCCCACTCCACATAGCTTTTCTGCCAAGTGTCTGGTAGCTCTAAAAGATAGGCTAAAATGGTGTGGCTGGCAATTCCTAGCAGCCATCTATGGCGCGGTGCCTTAATGTTAGAACCCGCTGCTTACTGGCGTTAGTAGCATACAAAGTTGGCCTACGTAGAAAATGACACCTATACTTCTAATATCCCTATGTTACTATAGCAGCGTTTTAGCATCGTTGGGTCTGTGCATAGAAAAAAAGAGAATTAGTCTTTCAAGTATTTACTACAAGGGCTCGTCTTCAACCACGGGTGGAAAACTAGTCTCAACCACATGCTCAGTTTAGTCCTCTCTTGTAGTATAGACAGGGTCTGACAGTCAGCAAAGTCCCCGGTCTCCCTGTGTTTACACAACCCACCCAATCCACATGGCTACTTTGAATATACATCTGACCATAGCACTCTTTTTAGGTGATAGGGCACACTTAATGATTGGTTCTGTATAGGCCATTTCAGGCAAACAATCCAATTAACTACATTGCCCTCTGGGTATGTGTTGGGTAAGGTGACAATATCTCACCCTCTTGCATTTCATATACACATGATAAATAGGATCATAAGGCCTATTTATTTAGGGTCAATCATATAACTTCCTCATGTTC
Organism: Acholoe squamosa; assembly: GCA_949317995.1. NCBI lineage: Eukaryota > Metazoa > Annelida > Polychaeta > Phyllodocida > Polynoidae > Acholoe > Acholoe squamosa. The sequence goes on from OX439045.1 coordinate 26,735,636, forward strand.
AGAATAAAGTTAGAAAATATATTAGTATCAGCTTTGTATAGCTCTTACAGTGTCTTATTTCAGATATGTCATATGTTCATGGAATGTCTACTCATGGTGTAGCTACCTGACCATACATAATCATAGGGAATGACTGCCTACAGCTTACCAGCCACTGGCATACTAATTACAATTTACACTCAAGTTAAAAGTCAGCACTGGGGCAATTATAGGACAATTAATGATTCAGCCCTATAGACTTCAGCCATGTGTACAGTGCATGTATTTGGATACCTAGGGATAATGCATATTCAAAGTAGCCATGTGAATTGGGTGGGTTGTGTAAACACAGGGGAGACCGGGGACTTTGCTGACTGTCAGACCCTGTCTATACTACTAGAGGGGACTACACTGAGCATGTGGTTGAGACTAGTTTTCCACCTGTGTCTTCAACATTTTAACAGCTTGGTATATTTCAACGTTTACACTCACGTGGTTGCTACATAGGCCAATCTTTATTAAATTCTCTTCCTTAATAAAAAAACAATTTTTTGTTTATCTTTCCCTTTTCAGGTAAATTCCTATATTTCAATCCCATTGAATCAACAGATCAATGGTATGACAGTCAATAAGATGTTAAGCATTTTAAATTCAATGTACGTCACTAAAACCAAACCTATTTTATCCTCCCTCTTCATTACTAAGATAAAACTTTTTTTTGATTACACAACACTATTCTTTGACCCTTGATTACTAGCGCCCTCTTGTTATAGAGACTGAAGGTGTTCTATATTAATGCTGTAATCCCCAAGGTTCCCTGGGGGGAGTAAGAAGCTCGGCATACTGAGATTTAATCTGGTTAACCGAGATTAATACCTGTTGACGTTTCAGGGAGTGCTGCATCATAGAGAGGTGTGGACAATGCCAATGCTCCCATATAGTCCATGAAATTATTAGGTTGTCTAACATTTACAATGTGAGTAAAATTTCATTTTCACAGAAATTTCTATTATAAAGGTAAATGGTGGTAGCTACATTTAACTGAAAAAGTATGTACGTAAACTATTCCCAGACGACCATAAGACCACAGGGTGAAAAATGTAAAGTTGTGTGAGTTAAAACTTGAAATAAACTAATACACATGTACTATGAAACAGCTCCATGTGATTATAGTGTACAGTAGCTTCACTCTCACCAATGAGCCCAAATCATGATATTGTATTATGAAACAAGCTATTGGACTATTCATACTAGAGCCCGGCAGTGTGGGTGCATGACAATGCCAGGATTCTGGAGATATAGAACTGAATTCTTCAGTCTGATATCAAGATGACGAATAGAAGACACCAGCATGGAATGAGGAACAACCAGGAACAGCACAAACCATGTTCAAAACTGCAATGCTGATTCTATTTCTTTCAACAGCTATTCAAGGGGGTATGATTACATTAATAACTATAGCAATAATTCAATGCTTTTAATCATGTTAATCACTTGTTGCTAGCCTAGCTTTAGCTAAATTCAATGGCGCCAGTCAAGAAATCTTTGACATTATCATAGCAGCTTTGAGGAGATAGAGAAATAGAAACATTGAACACCGGGTATAAACATGTACTATGAACATCAATAAGACCTCTAAAAGTCCTACAGTGGTTTTGTACACGCATATTTTACTATTTTTCAGTAAACAGTAGTTGTACAGTTGGGGAATACAGGTGTAAAAACATTTCACCAGAAGTCTGTATAAACTCCACCTTGGTTGGAGATGGACATGCAGACTGTGCTGATAACTCTGATGAAGGTATTGTAAAATCTTGATAATTTTTATCCAAGAATCTAAGTTGATTGATGTTACCTTTACCAGCCTGTCTAATCACTGTTCTCACATATCTTATCGCATTCTAGATGGTAGATAAGACATTGAAGAAAAAAAACATTGTTTTGTTCCAATTAAAATCCAGCTTGGTGTTTATTCGAGAGAATTATTGCAGACATTGGTCTTGTATGTGATACACTTTTCATTTAATGACAGTTTGAAAATCTTACAGCATACATGTAATATAGTTTGGATAATTTTATAGCTAGGCCACAAAAAAATGGTTTCTCATCACCAAGCTGAAAAGTGACGAGGGATATTTTCTTTTTACTCTGGGCATATCGGGGACATTTTATAAACTGCTTTGGGCAGTTTACCATCTCCGATATATTTGAGACCAAAAACATTGGTCTTAGTACTTAAGAGTTTATTGATTACAAAAAGTTGTGAAAATGCACGCAATCTCTTGTCCACCGTATTGCTGACATAGTTTGCTTTAATTTGACACCAGATATGCCCATTTTCTTTGCAATTTCTACCATGTTTTTGACTAGAAATCTGTAAAAATGAATGTCAAAACACAATCTTATGTGCACGGTACCTTTTGTGTGGCCTTAAAGGTACTCTCACCATTTTCCATGGTATATATATATATATATATATATATATATATATATATATATATATATATATATATGTGTGTGTGTGTGTGTGTCAGGGCCAGAAAGAATCATATAGGGACGTCCCTAGATAAACTGACACTTTGTATACGATAATTACTTTGCAGTTCAGGTGACATGCGCGAAACAAGACTCATTTGTGTGTTCGAGTGGGGCATGTGTCCCATACAGTTATCGATTTGATAATACTACAGACTGCCCCGATAGTATAGACGAAGGTAGGTAGACTAAATTGGTTGAAATCGAAATTATTGAAAGAAAAAGTATTTGATGTGCTTCATTCTAAATCCTGGTGATCCTGACATACCAATACGACCCCCGTGTATTCACATAGATCAAGAGTTGTGTATAATCTTGTTTTGAAATGGCAACTTTGCTGTTTTGTTTTTGTCCATGCCAAATGTACATAGATTGAAGAGTCATAGTAATATGATTTACCAGTCACAGTGGGAGTCTTTCAAGAAATCTTCCCACATTACAACTTTGTTGAAACATCCAAAGACCTAGAATATCTTGGCACCTTTGAATGGGTTTAGAGAAATTGTAATTGCCTATTTATGGGGCTAACATAATTATGAGGGAACACCTTACAGATATTGAAATGGCTTCGATGTTTTCCACACTTAGCGAAATACCTTGGTGATTGGTGTGACCCTACACATACAAGCTTCCCTTGCTGGTTATACACCAATAATTCAGAATGTGTCAACTCTACCTGCATCTGTCAAACTGGGTGGAAACAAATCAACTATAACACGTGCCACAGAGGTAGGATCAGAACTTACAATGTATCCTTTAGCATATCCAATAATTTTAGACTTAAATTCAGACATGACACAGATGTACTCTCAGTTAATGCTAACACAATTAATTCATGCATAATTCACATACAATGACAATGATGGAATACGTATACATGGTAATATCAAGAATGAAAACGTGATGGGGGATTTAATTGGCATAGTTTTAAATGGTTACGTAGATAATTTGTCCATGATAATGGAAATAATAACTTTGGACATTAACTATGTCGTTATCAAAATAGAATCCATCTTTTCCCCAAGCCAGCAGTACCTGTGCGGTCGGATAATACAAATGTAAAAACATTTGGCCTGAAGTTTGTATAAATGCCAGCTTGGTTGGCGATGGACATGCAGACTGTGCTGACAACTCTGATGAAGGTAGTAAAGAATGCAATCTGCTCTAAACCAACTTTGTATGATAAAATCCTTCATTGCTTTGTAGATCGCCAAGGTAACAAAATATAGTGGAGAGTTAATCTATCCAATTTTCTCCAACTCTTTGGCTAGAGTAAACAATTTCTTTAGATATCTGGATCGTGTTTCAATAGTTTCCACGACAGGTTCAGCTAGCTACGACTGGAGATAGGTCCAATCTTATCAGGTGATCTTAGGATTTTGGCCTTGGTGACTAAATAGCTGGCTACATTACTGGGTGATCGTACTGCCTGCTGGCTAAATAGCCACCACAGCAGTGACTCAATAAGGGATCCTGGTATGACAACCCTCCATGTGAATAATTAGTGGGTAGCCTTAGCTGCTGCCCTCTGCACTCCTTTGCTCAAATGTACCCAATCTGAGCTCTTTACACTACTACCTAAAACCCTGTGGCCAGCGCCTTTGTCTCTGGGATGGCAGGTTTCTTTTTCAAAAGAATAAAATATCATTTGGAAAAGTGTGGTGTTTCACCTAAGAATTGAGCATTACGGCCACACTATGTAGTTACTAGTATGCAGTGGTGTAGATAGAGCACTAGGCCTTACAAATCAGTCATGCATGTCATACCCAACCGTCCTCAACCACCATGGCTTTCTAATAAAATTACAAAGGATATCACACCTAGCTGACACCTAAGCCTTACTATTAAGAAAGAATAACAGAGTGTACATTGTTTTAGATACAATTAGGTCATTAGATATAGATCTATCATATGTGATTTTAAAGGGAAGTATCTAGAACAATTATACATCATTTGGGCTGGGTGTCTCGGTTGTCTTCCTAAAACCACCAAAAACTGGCCCCACCAGGCCCCTATTCAAGGCCCGGCCCCTATTGATTTGACAGCCCTCTAACCCCGGCCCCTATTTCAAGGGAGGCTTCTATTCAAGGCCCGGCTCCTATATGAGACATTACGGTAGTTACTGCAACCCTATGCTGATTTGAACACAGGAGTGCATACTAGACCATGAAAGAGGTATGACTGGTCACTATATAGCCAATAGTGGCCCCTATGACTGGGTGCTATGACTTCATAGTGGTGTGTATTGAGCCAGTAGTTGAATAAATAGCAGCTGTTATTTTGAGGCCTCTACTGGAGCTAACTATGTAGTCACTGTTATTGAGTCATTTCTTACACCTCCCACTATGATTTGAGGGTGTCTAGTCGTGGAAACTATTGAAACACGATCCAGGCCTCCGTAACGAGGTTTATTTGTTTGAGTTTTGGAAAATTAGATACATGAGTGAATCAGCTATACACAAAATGAAGGATTAAATTTGATGTTTTCACTTTTCAGTCCAGATAACATGTTCAAAATACAATCGATTTGTATGTACTGCTGGTGGGTGTATCCCATTTACCTACCGTTTTGACAACCATTCAGACTGTCCAGATGGTGGAGATGAAGGTTTGTAATTAAGGTGGATAGCTACCTTGCCAAACATGTCCTCTGCGCAGGTTTCTGCACATATATGCAGCTCACTATGGTTGTTGAGAGACGGACAAAACAGGTTGACATATGGGTCAGGGTCGAACTTACAACCCTCAGACAGGGGCGTAGGAAGCAAATTTTTATTGGGGGGGGGGGCAGGGATCTCGATTGGGGGGGCTGCTATTTTTTTTTTTATATATGCTTCTATAGGGAACCTCCTCATTATTGGGGGGGGGCGGGCCCCCCTGGCCCCCCTTTTCCTACGCCCCTGTCAGATTAGACACCCTGCGCACTTACTAGTTAGGCCACTGAGTTGACTGTCTGTACAGAGTGTAGTGGTAGTAGTGACCCTGCATTGGAGATTTCTATTATTTTCATAAGATATTTATTGAAATGTTGAAAAACAATAGAAAAGTTCACGGGACTATTTGGTTATGATACATTTTTCTGAATACAGAATGTTACTTAGAATTTCCTGTAGAAGTTATGATAGATAGTTAGTTAGTCTTCAATAGTATTTTATGCATATTATGGCAAAACTCTGTACAACCCTATGGTAGCCGCATGGATAAGTGTCTCATAAACTAGCCTGCAATAACAAATTTAAATTCTTAATGCTCAATACATCTTAAGCGTTACCTAACGTATAGTGCAATCTTATTTTACTTGATTAGACTTTTAAACTACAGGGCATATCCAGGTGCAATGTTCAAAGTATCTAAAGGCACAGAACAGATAGCAATGCATTTACACTACCTTTAAACATCCATGTATTTATTTCATTCTCAATAATTTCTATTGTTCTGCACACAGCGAAATACCTTGGTGATTGGTGTGACCCTACACATACAAGCTTTCCTTGCTCGTTATACACCCATAACTCAGAGTGTGTCAACTCCACCTGTATCTGTCAAAATGGATGGACACAAATCAACTATAACACATGCCAAAGAGGTAGGCTAAGCAGAGTCTTTCCACCTTACTGTAACTTCATCGAAATTATAAATAATGATATTCAAATGACATAATTGTTATTGTAAAATTTTCGGTTTCAGATGAAGTAAGGACAACTACAGACAGCAATTTAGAATGTACAAATGGCTATGTGGTATGTAGGCCCAGTTTTCTCAAGTAATTGATAGTGTTAATACAGCCCACACTCCCCATGAATATTTCAATAATGATTGATGGCATTTGCATTATAATATTGTTTTCAATATATCAGATATGAAACTTGATATTGTTTCTACTCTCAGATCAGTGTTCATTCCATAGCTATGCCCCTATATCATCTGTCAGGTGAACCTCATCACTTGCACCAAATACTTGCTTCGGTACTTACTTACTAATAGGGAAATACGCAGCCAACTTCAGATTTAGTAAAGTCTACTAAATGAGTTTACCCTTTCCTTTCAGGTATCCAATAACGGTTCTCAATGCGTGCCAACTACACAGAATCTCATCCTATCAGGTGAATTACATTCCATATTAAAATATCATATTTAATTCAAATGTCAAAGCTATTGCATTTTAACCATCGACCCGGTGATATTTATCAGCGCATACCGGTAGGTTCATTACGTCCTCAGGTAGGACCATGTCACATCAGCACACAATATCATGGGTGTTGAAACCTTTCATAATTGGGAGAACACAGTCCCCTGTCCATTTCATATTTCAATGAATAGTCAAAACATGTAGTGTGAGAACAGGTAAAAGGTGAAGTCCAAATAGAACAAATTTCACACGTGACGAGGGGGGTCTTTGTATTCCACTGAATTGTCTATACTAATCGAACAGGCTGTCTCTAATTATAGTGAAACTGATCTGGTTATAACAAACTGGGTTACTAACAAACTCATTTGGAGATATTTCTAAGATATCTACCATTTCTACCTTTTCTAAATCTTGGTTACAGGGAGTGTGGTTATAACGAACCTTTAGGTCTAAGAATAAGTGTTTGCTGTAACTTAGTTTTACTATAATATTCGTTGTGATAACTTACCCAACCAAAAAATGATAAAATGTAATCATTTTCTATTACAGCAAAGCTAGAACTAGGAGATTCATGCAACAAGGATACAGAGTGTTTTAAATCTGTTAATTATAGCGAATGCTCAAACAGCGTGTGCGTTTGCATCCATGGTTATGTGGTACGTGGATTTAGTTCTTGCTCAGTTACACACGTTATCTCTATTGAGAGTGCTGGTCTTACTCTAATAAAGTGAATTAATACTAGAATTCAGAATTTAAGCTGGATACGGAGAAAGGATGTTGGTTCCCTTGCTTGTTGATTCCTTTTTTTTATTTAATAGAATGCAAGCAGTTTATGACATCCGTAGATGACACTGCAGTTGATGTTATAACAAAGGGGTTGAATATTATTCTGATAAAGCCTTCAATACATGAGTTACTGTTGAACATAAACTCAATGGATTATGCATTATCTCATTATAGGAGGGACAGAACAGAACTGAATGTAGACTGAACATGACAATTCAAAATCCAAGAGCAGATTATTCTAAGGTGCAAGGACCGTTCCAATCAGTAATAGGTGCTATCATAGCTACTGTAGTCGTCATAGCTGCAGCAGCGTTGGTGGCTGTTGGTGCAGTTCTTTACACAAAAAGGCCAAGGTAAGCTTTCGTGAAATACATCTTGAAGGATGTCTCCGTACCATATTGGAGGGGTTTAGACAAAATCTATTTCCCTGTCACAAAAAAGGACGTCACAAAAATACAAAACCAAACAGCAACATTTCTGTAAATTTGATCTTAAAATTTGCCGACTATGCAGACATGCGACTCGAAGATAAACATAAACGTAGAAAAATAAAATCGTCCCAATCGGCGCTGTCAACATTCTTCTTCATTACCCGAAAAATAAAGTAGTGGCCAACACGCCTATATTTAATCTTTTACAGACCGCCACCAAGGACAATATCGATGTACAGACAAGATACAACCATTTCCAGAAGGTCTCTGTCACTCAGTAAAATAAATGGCCAGTTTGGGATTACAGTTGAGAACTGTCCACCATCAACTCCACCTACCAGTGCCTCCTACCCAGTTGTTGATGTAACAGGGGTGAATGTGGATGGTGGGAATTAATATACATACATGAATTAATGTTGTGTTGTCAATGACCACAAAAACTCCGGGAATAGATTGATGATTCCATCATTTCATTTCTACGATCGAGAGGAAATAGTGAGCATAGAAGATTTGGCTAGTTAACACTTTTGACTGATATATAAGGTGACAAAATGCTCATCACATTGTTCTCTTGTTACCAATCTTGGTTCTGATCATTGCTACCAATGCTGTTTCTCACTATTCTTACCAAACGTTGTCACCAAATTCCAATTTGTAATGGTAGCATATGTAGCAGGTGTATCATCATGTTATTTCTTTAATAAACAACTTGTAAGAAACATTTATGTGGAGCAGCCTTGCGCGTGTGATTGCTGTTCTATTTCGAAACTAGTCAACTCGGTGCCAAATATAAATCTAAAAGGAGCTTCCAGTATGCATGTTAGTGTAGGAGATTACGGTTTTAAACGCGGTTCTGACGGGTATCAAAGGTAATATCCAAGATGAGCCAGGGACGCCCACGAACGTTAGAAATCATGGCGTATGAATAACATACAATAATTATCCTCAATGTCATAATTGCAAAGAAACATTGGTACAAAGTACTGCGATGAACTCATAGCTTCGTTGGAGGAAAAGATGTTTTGAAATGAAAGGTCATTCTATCTAAGAGAAAAGTGTCAATTAGTTAACAAAAAGCGGGAATTTTTTTTAGGCGTTCCTAGAGACTAAATTAAAATGATGTAGCACAGTGTGTGGGACAAATCCTGCATCGATTACAAGAACCTGATCCTACGTCAATGAGGAAAATGTTTCTGCTTAGTTCCCTTCTCTTTTATATGAAATCTTGTTGTTTACATTTTGAGTAAATGAGCACTATAACAGCTTGATGTGGTGGGCACAATATTTTGTTTGAGAAGCTTTTAGGCACGTTTTCAATTTCATGGTACTTACTTGCAAATATAGGTGACCAAACCCTTAAGGTGGGTAACTCCCATGGGTCAAAAGTAACTAAATTCTTACCAATACTTTACCATGCATCCTTCATTATGTGCACATTTGGCTGATATGAAAACAAAAGAGGGGGTCCCAGGCTACTTTCAAAGATATTTCATCTTGAAGTTTGAATGACCTTGTATAGTGATGGCACAAATGTTTAAAGAAAGATGTCTCAGAGTAACTACACATCTCTATCAATCACCCAGCATGTAGCTTATAATGTTACTGGTCCAATAAGGGTATTTTGAACATATGGTCCCAGGGATATTTTAAAGGTTTTTGGCATTTCGAATAAAAAAATAATATATAGTTTTGAGTGGTCTATATGTGAAGCCTTTAACACTGCACTCCTACAAAAGACTTGGTGGTCTAGTGGTACATAATGTAATTTGTTTGACTTCTGACGCAAAGGTTGAGTGTTCAAGGCTGGCCCAGGACCAGGTTTTGCTGGTGGATTTGGCACATACCTTTCTGGGGCTACTCACATCAGCAGGGAGTACCTGGTGGTTTGTAAATGAACTAGAGAACCCATATGTCCAGAAACCTGCACAGAAATTGCCATAACTCCTGAACAGCAGCCTTTTGAAAATTGTGTACACAAATATGACCTACAGATCTGGAAGGCATTTCTCAAGATGGTACGACCACATCCGTTCAAATCGTAGTGGGATCCCTCCACATCCCTCACCCTACAGCCATTATACTACTGCATCTAGTGGCCACTAATGATAACAGTGGCATGACTGCACTACCAAACCCAATGTAATTACTGCATTAAGTGCTGATCGTACAGAGCAGTCGTATTGAATTTCCTACGATCACGCACTGAGATTTTGCGGGTTCCAAATAATAGTGGCTGTGTCCAGTCGTACCATCTTGAGACATGCCTTCCTGGTCAATCATACCCTCAAACATTATGATTATAAAATTACCTCATCAAATTTGTTCTAATTTTGATACTATTCGAACCTTCCATCTATTATTTAATTCAAGATGTCAGTTTTTGTAGATTGAGTTTCCTCTGTGGCAATGTTCTCTGTGAACTGCACATAGCTAAGCAAAGAGAAGACGTAGGGGGTAAGACGTTGGCAAAGATATTACTACCTTCCAGAATGAGTTTCATGGGGGCAAAATCCCACTAGGGCAAAATGGTCAGAAAATCCCTTTGATTTAGGAATTGTGCCGACATTGGAGTGATGATGTTGCCTGAGGAAGGCATATAATGGCTAAGGAACTTTGACAAAGGGATATTTCTTTTTTTGTGCAGTGGCACACATCAAGCATTACGATATCTTTTGTCAAGATTTCTTAGGCAAACTGCATGATTCAGAGATTCACTGCCCAATAAAGGCAATAGATTCAAATTCATAACACTGAAAACCTGAAAGATTCGAAACTAGTCGGTGGTGACAAGTTTGGGTCCTTAGGTTGACACTACCTAAAAGTACAACTTTACGTGGTCAAAATGACAACTTTAGGTCGTCACCAGTGGGATTTGATTATGGTAAAGGAGGGTAGGCTAAATTTGTGATTTACAATAATGACAAGACCTTAGGTTTGCTAAGGATTTTAGACTCATCTTTTTTGCATAGTGGGATTTGGCATTAACATGGACAAAATACCGTGTTTATACTTCAGTTGCAGGAGAAGAAGCAGATTCTGATACCGGGGTACATCATATTCTGTTACTTGATCTCCCGCCTCCTGAAAACCAGATCCTTCGAGGACTATGTATTAAGTCAGTGTACAACTTTCCTTATTTATAAGTAAGGTGTGAGAAAATGAACCTTTGTGGCCCTAAGGCTCTCATAATCACAAGACACCATGGCGTTATATTACTGTGTAGTACTATGGAGCACTGTCCCAGGTAAACATATAAGGTACATGGATCATGTTACTTATAACATGTGTAAGAGACTCAGAAGTATCAACAATGCAACTAAGACTCTGTAACTACAGGGTATAGGGGAGCACAACAGTGATCGCTACATGTAATATCAGCTCCTTGAATTCACAAAGGCTTCTTCCGAGAAACATTATGTACTCACACTAGCTTTCTGGACAGGATTATATGCAAGGAATATGGGAACAAAGGTATAGGTAAAATTAGTGTAATCTGATTATGATTATTCGCCTGTAACTTCTACAACCATTATTGTTTACACAAATGTATACAAAGCATACTTCATCCCATATCCAAGAGGGCTCTGACCAGTACATGAGCTGTACATCTGTATTTTCATATTTTGGGTTGCTGAAGTTTGGACAGTATAGGGTTGTGGGATTCATCTTGGATTTAGTAAATTGTATCACACCTCGTGCCCTTATACTTTTACATGTCACTCTGCATAGATACATGTTCATGTAGGACAATGCGTATTAAGAGAAGTCTCTGAATGATAATGCACCTAGCCAGTTCATTCTTCCTACATCTTTTAATCAGTATGGACTGTTTTCTTGGCTTACCACACTAGCACACGGGTGCGCACAAATTATTACATTTGATTAAACGGTACCAGTATACATGTACTTGTTTGCTAACGAGGCTGGCTGGTTATGGGAAAAGCTTACAGCATTGCATGTAAGATAATTTATGACCAATAAATACTTCAACAACAAGAACAACAACTGCTATTAACATAACTTCTTAGCTCCTAGATTTGCATTCAGGGATTTGTCCTATTCACTACAATTTGAAGAAGACAGTGCTGGAGCATAAAGCCGTTCTTTGGAAACATGAAGATTATCCCATACCTGCCGAACAATACCACAATCTTGACAATGCAGCAAAGGCAACAATCCTCACTGAAGTTGGAATCCTCTGCTTTTCATTCAAACAATTGGATGATTGCTGGCTGATGAGGCCTACCCTTGTCTTGCAGCAAATCTTTATTATTCACCCTGTCGTCTCCTAATCCACACACCGTAATACCAACCTGAACCTTTGGGATAACACACATTACCTCTTGAGATTTTATAGGTCATAAATACCAAGACATTGTGTATCTGTGATAAATAAGATTGTACTTACATAACTGTACAGTGATTGATATGATAATCACATTTCTAATCACCTGATTAAAATCCATAGAAAAAACGAAGGACAAAAAGGACAGTGTTCACATGAGAGTGTTCATATGAGGACACTGGCCAATCACAGCAACTATTTCACCCAAGAGAAGATTGTGAAAAGTATAGTCCCTACATTAGCAATAGAGAGGTTAAGATGTACCTGTACGTGAACGTCAAGGTTCCAGTCCACGCAAAGGTCATGTAGTTAAGATGCATAGTCCTCTGTGTAGCAATCAACATATGGTTCAAGCTGGGTAGAGCTAAGACCACAAACAATAGGTAATTACACAGCTATAGAAGTGACCAAACTGCAACCCACTGCTCCAATGGCTAGATACAGACCTAAGTATCAACTGTGTTGACTGTTATAGTTCTTCATCAATTTATTTCTTTTATCTATCTTATCTCCCTACATGAACGTGGAGAGTGGCCTCTATACGTCCAAAACGTCAAACCTACAGGTTGTATACTGCTAGCCTGGGATTCCCCCCACGTGACCTATGACGTTACACATACGTGTTGCAGTACACGTTCAGATCTTAACCTCACTATTGTCATCGGCCACACCTCATTGACAGACAACTAATTAAGTCAGTGGCATTACCTGAAACCTCCAAAATCACAAATATGACCTACAGATCTCGTCAAACACCCCCTGCCCCAACATAGCAATAATAGACAAGGCTGATTTTATCTGTTCTGATTTTGATACTATTTAATTCTTCTACCTATTATTAAAACTTAAGGTTAATGTCATTTCTAAAGATAAAGATTGGCTGCAGATGGAGTCTGTTCTGAGACAATATTCTCTCCCAACTGTACATACGTAAAGGTAAGACATAGGGAGCAGCATTTGCCACAGCTATTGCTGCCCTCCAGATTAAGTTTTCATAAGATGGATAAAATATCATGTTTATATTTCGGTTAAAGGAGAAGCAGTAGATTCTAATCATAGGGTACATAATATTGGTTTACTTAATCTACCAACTCATGGAAACCAGATCCCTCCTGTGTATTAGGTCAGTGTAGCTGTACAACTTTCTGTATTTATAAGTAAGGTGTAAGAAAATGAACCTTCATGGTCTTAAGGCTAGTGTAATTACAATATATCAAGGCTCATGTTACTGTATAGTACTATGGAGCATTGCCCGAGGTAAACATATAAGGTGCATGGATCATATGGCTTATAACATTTGTAACAGACTGAGAAGTGTTAACAATGAGACTAAGACGCTGTAGTTACAGAGTATACAGTGGTATAGAGGAATAGGACAGTAGTGGTTTTCTGGACAGCATTTCATGCAAGGAATATGTGAACAAAGGTAAAGTTAGGCTTGATCATAATTATATGCCTGCCACTTCTAAAATTACTATTTGTTAATGGAAAGCATACTTCATCACGTATCCAAGAGAGTTCTGACCAGCACGTGAGCTGAACATCTGTATTTGTCCTGTACCATTACACTTCTATATATGTTGACATGCATAGATGGGTTTATCTAGGACAAGGCTTATCACATAAAGTCTCTGAATGATAACGCACCGAGCCAGTTCACTCTGCCTACCTCTCTTAATCAGTTGTCAACTTAATTTCTTGCCTCCTCAGGAAATTTGCCTGAAAGGGAACATTCAGGGATTTGCCCTATTCACTACACTTTGAAGAAGACAGTGATTGGAGCATAAAGCCGTTCTTTGGAAACATGAAGATTATCCCTACCCCTGCCAAACAGCGCCGCAACTTTGACAATGCAACAAAGGTAACAATCCTCACTGAAGTTGGAATCCTCTGCTTTTCATTCAAATGATTTGATAATTGCTTGCTGATGAACTATGCCTTCAAAGCTGTATTATCCAGTAATCCACCCCATCCTCTCCTCCTCCACACACCGAAATGCCAACAGGAAACTTGGATAATACACATTGTCTCTCCTTATTTTCATAGGTCATGACTACCAGTTCATCTATATCTGTAAAAAAGAAGGCTTTACTTATGTACCCACAATCATCAATCTGATGATCACACCTCTAAACAACTGGTTAAAACCCATGAAAAAAATGGGTGGAAAAAGGGGGACAGTGTTCACGTGAAAGCGTTCATATAATAACACCCTAAAGGTTGAGGTGTTGGGGGCCAGGGGTAGGATGCAGAAATCCATAAAATTACCATTGTCTATTCTTGTTGGCTGCTGTTTGGCGTCATGGGGACTTAGGAATCCATGAATTCTCCATTTAGGGTGAGTGAGAGGGCGCTGTCAGACGTGGCGGCCTTATGTCAACCGGATCTCACATCATCAGGGGGATCCACTCCCACATTACCCCGGTCAAGTGGTTTAGATCACCTTTCACCCCATCCCAGCCTCCCCATCCCTAGTCTGTCTGCCCCCTGCCCTCCATGTAACTGGCCACCATGAGACGCCTTGTCAGGTTATGACAGATCCCCAGCCTGCCAATGTATGAGGTGCCAAACTGGGAGGAAAACAGATGGGTCAACTAACTGTCGGCATGAATAATTCCGAATTTTCTGTTTTCATTTTTGGGGCCTGGAATTTTCAAATTGCCATAGATAGAATACTGCCCTCAACTAATTCAAATGCATGCAAATTGGCTCCACAATTTTAATTACCACCGTGTATAATAACCATTCTTTCATATTTTTAGGCTGGCCTATCAGGCAATGCACAATGCACACAAAGGGACATTTACGAGAAAATGAAAGCAGAAGATCAGTAAAAATATGGATAAAGAACAGATTGTCGGCAATGACCTAACATGAATCCTTCTGCTCCAGGCGTCAGTCCACCCCCCTCCTCCCCTCCCCTCCCCTACCCCAAAGTCCCCATTCTATCCACCCTCTCTCCTCACTCACCACCACCTCATCCCTTGCCACATCAACCCACCTTCCGGAATATTACTATGTAAATGGACGAGTAACCCCGGTCTCTGAGCGATAGCGCTTGGCACGGTCCCCTTTGTCAGACGTGGCGAGTAGAGAAATTTGGCGGGGAAATAGGCGAGTTAGGTCGTTTTCCATTTTTCTCTGCAATACCAAATGACGTCTGTTTGTGACTGGGAATGGAAGCCGGCGCGGGTTGACCAGCGTGCGGGATCGGGTCGGTAGGGAGTTTGCCGACATTGGGACACGCTTACTGTCAAATCACCCGTCCAAATTGATAGCATTACCGGCACTAATACCCTCCCCCATGCACCCACCTCTGATTCCCTCCATCCCTTGCTGCTGGCACTGACTGACAGGGGCCCTACAGTAGCCCAACCACCCTGCCTGCTCCTCCCTCTAACTCCCTCCTGCTCAGATTGCCTCTGACCTGCCCCCAATAACGCCGACACGGATCGCCTTACGGGCTAACTGAAAATGCACGTTGCTGATTGGCTGATAAGCTTCTAGGAACGCCGATGTTCCCTGGACGCACGTGCACCGCGAAGCGCTCGTCCAGACTAAGAAGGTCATCTGCAGTATGGGGCCTACATCCCATCTCCCTCCCCTACAATCTCTCCCACACCTCCCACCCCTGGGATATCTGCCTCATCTAGGGTCCTCCTTCCCTAGCCATGACCCTCTCCTGGCCACCGATCCTTTCAGGATAAGGGCCACAATCGGGATTCCTCCATGGACACTGCCTATAGCTCTCAACACTACTGCACTGTGCAAGGTGGCTTCCAAAACTCCGGCAGGAAATTAAAACACCCATGGGTATTTCCGACAATAAATTGAAAGCGGGAATTCGGCAGTGCCCACTCGAGTCGTAATACGAGATAGAGTGATTATCTCTCCGTGCTAGTTTATGCTGCCTCGGCTTCCACATTTTTACATGTTGATAGCACCATAGGCTTGGGCGCCCAAACGAGGGATACAGGGGTTCTAATTCACGGACCGATTGGTAGATGGCGCTGTTCAGAAGGCACCACCCGTCTGCGCATGCCCACGGTACAACTTTGCTACACCGGATGTTGGTCGGTATCCGGGAGGTGTGTGGTTAAATATTCGCCCCCTATCCGACTGATTTGGTGTCGGGGGAGTCCTGTAGGTGGCGCTAGGCGTGATGAGATTTGTCATCTGTTTGCGTGACGGGCAGGACACTAAAGCAGGCAATTCGGCAAATCAGCCTGCATATTTCATTCACGCTGCCACATGGTCCTCCTGCTCCCAGTCCTAGTTTACTTATTACTCACAGCTCTCTCCATCATGTCTCCTCTCTGAGTCTGTGATTGGGCTGGTTGTATCTATCCTCATGCTCCCCTCCCCTCATCCCTGAGTCCATAGAGGGGTCTGTACATTGTCCTTCACAAGTCTAGGTCTGTCCGTTTGTTACTGTCTGTCTATTTCCCATGTGCTCTTTGTCTGAATCTGTCCGACAACTGCCCTATGGCTGTGTGTCCTCAGACCTGTTTGTCTCTAACCCTATCTCTCCCCTGTCTGGGGCTCCCAATCTATCCTCTGTCTGGGTCTGCATCTAAGTCTGTCTTGTTCTCCGACTTTCTGGTGGCTATTTCACATTCCCTCTATGTCAGATACTAGCTAAAAACGTATGCTAAATAGGATCTTCTAGAGGAGCAGCATAGAATAAATCTGTCAAATTGAATTATTCGATCCTGTCAAAGGGTATTCCTATTGATGAATTTAGATGACTAAGATTTTTCTTTTACCCAACATTCTTGAGTGGCAGTCCCTGAGGTTGTGCCTTATTTATTTTATGCTGCTCTCTTTGGAGACCTCATCTTTTAATGTGCAGCCCTCCTCTCTGGTTGACTGTGCCTGCCTGCTTCCCATCTCCAGAGTGTTTGATTATTTGCCAGAGTTCATATACATGTCTTTTTGTCTGCCTGTATACTCATAGCTACTGCCCTTTTCAGCCTTCTTGTTATGTTTGTCCCTTTCCCTATATGAATAATGCCAGGGTCTTTGCAAAGTGAAAATTGAGGCGTATAATATAATGTGTGTTAATCTAAATGTGCTACATCACTGAAAGTTTCAGGAACAAGAGTCTATCTCCGTTTTCATATTGTGAGCCCTTTTGCCTTTTGAAAAACCCTCCTGGTGCCTTCATCATGGGACTAAACCCTAGCTGTATAGTTATGTCTCCATGGCATTCTATTGTAGTTTTATCAAGATCTATGGCCTTGGCAACATGTAAACTATTTCTATAGTATATATTCCCCATCTATGTTGGATATAATTAACAGTGCTAGATATATCGATGTAGATCTACTCACAAGCTAATTATTCATCTTCTAATCAGAAGATATTCCTCCAACAGCAATTTGACTAAAGCTCCACTGAGTATTGGTGGTTATGAGCACCCATCTGATCTATAACAGGCAGTTGTAGTTCTTTTACCCGACGTCTCTATTGGTACTTCTTTGCCCATAGCTAAACCATGTTTTCTCTGCTCGGGTCTTCAATTGAGCTCTTTTCTCCCCCCCCCCTCTAGCATCTTCCTCTATCTACCCCTACCCCTCGATAATCGCCTGCAAGTATTTACAGCTCGCCTTCTATCGTCCAATTAAAAAGGAATCTGCGTCCTCTGATCAGCAATCCCACTGTATGATCTCCTCGATCAATGTCACCTGGAGGCAGTGTTTTTAGACGCCATCAACACCTTTGTTTCAGCCCACTGAGCCACAGTCTCTCACTCCCCTCCTCCACCATCTAATTATCACCAATCATCCAAATTAATTTAAACAGAGGCCTAATTTGCGGTATCCATAAAAGCCCCTTTAATAACACGCCCACTATAAAAAGCAGACAGAAAAAAAAACAATAGAAGACTCTCCCGGACCACCATTGCTACTCTTGGCAATCATTTAAGAGGAGTAATTCCCGTGCAGCTATTTTTTTTCTTAATATTGCTGCGCCGAGGAATTGTGTAAGAGCAGTATTGATCGAATTGTGCTTGGCCTAAAAAAGAGGAAGATGAGTCCTTGCGGAGAAATACAACAGGGGCCTGCATTGTGTATGGATCTGACCCCATACAAGGGAGACAATAGTCTGTTTTACTCTTATCCAGCAGTAATGGAAATGGGAAATCAATCTGTTCGGTGCAAGAGGTTATTTAAACACATGCAACGAATTCTTGAGTTCACGCAGTAGTTGTGTGTACACGACCCAGACTAGGAACATTGTCAGTATGGATATATATTGATGCTTCATATCTATGTTGTTTTGTGGCTGTTTGGAATCAACATATGAGTCAGAAAATAAATACAATGTGTTATTCAGGTCAGTCACCACATAAAAGCACCACCTCTAAAAATTACAACGGCCCTCAAGATATACACTGTAAGAAATGTGTGTTGCATTTACACGCTTTGTAACACACTTATTTGCAGCATATTTTTACTCACTTATTTTTATAACACACAACACGCTTTTGCCAAAAGTGTGTTAAGAAGTGTGTTCATGTCAAAAGGGTGTTACAACAAAAGTGTGTTGCAAAAAGTGTGTTCATGCATATAGTGTGTTCATAGAAAGTGTGTTGCTTCATAAAGTGTTTAGATATGAAAGTGAGTTAATATTTCTACAATGAAGGGGGTGGGTGGGGGGGCATTTAGCCTTTATTTCTTCATATTTTCATTTTGGTATACTTGTTATTGTCCTGAGATGATGTGAGGAAGGTAACCATGAGGCACACATACTTAATCTGGAAAGGAATAACAATATATTTTTGTAAGACCATAATTATGATATGTTGATTTAGTGCATAAATTGTCCTAATATCACTTAAACTTCTACATTAAAATATACTAATACATCAATAACATATCTTCTGATTTCTCTGTCTAGAATTTAGAATGGTGACTGAGTCTAGGCTCCCATATGTAAAAAAGTCATTATGTAGGTACATTATAATGATAAAGAATTATATTCAAAATGCAGAATAGTCCCACTTACCTATTCCTGGTATTGTGTAAATCACAAATCAGCATGAGAACTTGTCAGTGACTGGAGCAAGCAGATTGTAGTTTTCTGAAACAGAAGAATTGGTGAATGAACACTGTATGCTACACTGGATAGTACATGTAAGGCAGCATATTGATACAGCTTTTAGAGAATTGCTTTATGTGAGTGTAAATCTATGATAAACCAACTTACTACACTCTTTTACAGCTTGTATAACACTAGTGTTGAGGATGATATATAAGATTACTTACCAGAAATAAGCAGAGAAGTGAAGACACTCCTCTCTCCAGCAGGTGCAGATTCAAACTGACTGTGTGTAACTGTTATAACTGACCTTTGGTTAGGTGAGGGGCAATTAATGGGTTACATAATACCACTGATAAGACTGAAGGATTAATAAAATGTGTGTTGATTTAACACACTTTTCAGTACCTAAACACTTTTGAGAAAAAAGTGTGTAAGTGTGTTTGAAAAAGTGTGTTGATGCCATCAAAGTGAGTAAACTGCTCAAAGTGGGTTGAATATCCATGTGTGTTACAATCTTGTGTGTTCCCGCAACACACATTATTTACAGTGTAGTATATACATACACCTTGCGCTGTGATAGGCAACAGTTTTCATTTCTCTTCGGGCTGCTAAGCCTTTTGGTTTCAAATATTACTTTTGTTTCAGATGAATTTGCCAAAGAAAAGGACATTGTCAGTAAGCACAGCGTGTTAATATTGGCTATTTTTCTGGAGAGATTTACTGAAAGAATACAAAATAAAAGTTTTGAAGTTAAAGAGAGGTGGTTTGATATTACCATTTATATTTCCAATAAAGCACTGTTTTATGTAATATCAGTGCTCACGCAAATAGTAAATATCTTCCTGGAAAAGTGTATTACATCGTAAATATTACTCTTTTAACTAACTATCGGTAGCCGACTGGCCATTTGGGCAATAAGATGAATGAATTGCGACCTAGGTTCCAATTAATACTCTAGACAGAAGTAGGTCGGTGCTGAGTGGATCTGAAGGAGTTCATATAGATGGTTCAAAAGTTTCTGAATAAGGTCTGAAAATATTACCAGTTGAATGTTCTCCTTTTGGACACATAGCATCCATGAAATCATTGTTCACTCAACACTTGGGCATTTGGGAACACACCTACAAAAAAACCAGCAAATTTTGAAATTCAAATACACTGGCTTTCAGCGGATGGAATTAGTAATGAAAAAAACTGAGCCAATTATCCATTTACACTGACCATGTTCTTAATTAGCCCATGGAAGCTCCATCTATTAATGGCAACGTCCACTGCCAAAACAATGACACAGATAGTAAGGGGATGGATGAGTCAGAGGAGACCATGATTAGTGTGGTGTCCTCCTACCCCTACCTCCACCCACCCACCCACCCACCCAAGTGGCGGCAGTGGACGGCTGCCTTTACATAAATAACGCACTGACTGCATAACTCAACAACCAACCAATGCTCACACCATTAACAGTTAGTTGTGCTTATTAATTTTATCATGGGCGGTAGCCGCAATTTCTGGCAATTCTACAAAAAACAGCTGGTCAACCAGTCGGCACTGCCATGTTCTCACTTCCCGCCTTTGCCCCCCCCCCCGCCCCGCCCTGCTTCCTATAACCGCAGAGGTATTTCCTAATTATTGCACTTGGTTTCACGGTGAAGTCATTGTGGGAACTTAAAAAAAATGTCGAGCACCACCGGGGACCGGTCTCCCGAAAAGTCTAATTATAGCCAACCTCTGGCTATAAGAGTAAAGGTGAGGAGACAAAAAAGCTGTTTACTTATTGGTTGTTGAAGTAAAAAGGCACGACCATTTTATCCTGTTCATTTTCTTCTTATTTTAAAGTGTCGGGTTGTGTTTTTTTTTACCATGGCTCTCCAGTGTGGACGCAGCACGACAGAGCCCCCTGGTGGGTGGGTGGCATTTTCAGCCAATGCTGACCTTCCTTTAGTAACACCGGCAGAGACAGCAGTAATAGCAATAGGCGCAGTAACCAGGCTCAGGGTTCTTCTTAAAGGTGCTGCCCTGGCCACAGCCTATGAGGCAACCACTGGGTG
Organism: Acholoe squamosa; assembly: GCA_949317995.1. Taxonomy (NCBI): domain Eukaryota; kingdom Metazoa; phylum Annelida; class Polychaeta; order Phyllodocida; family Polynoidae; genus Acholoe; species Acholoe squamosa. The sequence goes on from OX439045.1 coordinate 26,756,936, forward strand.
TATGGACAGGACGCAGGAGCAGCTCATGAGTGCCTCATAGGAGTAGAAGGGGGTGTTAGGAGGTTGGGGTTCAGAGAAGCAGGTCTCAGGTTAACCTGACGGACATAACAGTCATGTTAACCTTTGAGATGATCATATCTACCAGCCACCAAGGGCGTGCCTCACGGGGGGGAGGGGGTGTTTGGAGTATGGTGGGGGGATAGGAGGCCGGATCGCCTTCAGGATGCCCGCCCTGGCCAATCATCGCTTTAACCCCGGGCGTGGGGCCTGACGGCGGCCAGCGACCCTCTACAAGTCCCCCTTCTCCTTCCCCCTCTCCCAGCCATCCCCTCCTGCCCTCTACTAGCTGTCGCACACCTCATTCGGACGGCTCAAATGGCCGTTCGGATTTCCCGGCCCTTGGCTGAGTCATAACCCCGGCAGGACCCCTGCCCATCGGCTGTTTGCCGGGTCATACGATGGGCCGACCTCTATCACCTCCCCCTCCCTCTATCCGGCCCTGCTCCAGCACCACATGGGTACCCCCCTATACAGGGGCACCTGGTTAGTGGGGAGGCGGTCTATTATAGCCCTAAGATAAGGCTTGATACCGTGCCCTTGAGCTCATTTTGAATCATGGGACAAGAATACATGGTGAGAATCAGGAAATAAGTTGTCACAAGGCAGAACATCCATTTGTGATATTTATGTCTGGACTGCAATCTATCATCTACACATCGCGATTGTATCATCTGCATCTTTCTACGGTATCTTGTTGCCTTATGGTACGCAGTATTTATATGTCTAAAGCCCTGATTATAGAACTAAGGTAAAAGGATTGAATCACTAGTCATAGAATGCTTTATCAAGGCATACATGCGAGGCAAAGGACTGCTCTCTTGAAGTAACAGATAGTTCCAACTTGAGACAGAATACCAATGTAATCAGGTTTCCCTTGTCATCTTGAGAAAAATGTCAAACCTTCTAAGGAATTAGATATTGACATTTCATAACAAACATGGATCAAAGGACAAACTATTGCTCTAAGGTCTTTGGCTTAATGCTGTAGAGTGAAATACTTCCGTTTGTCCGTAGCAATAACAGGTAGCAAAACATTAAAATCGCCTTAGACTACATTAAGGAAGCCCTTAAAATAAAAATTACCCCCATTTCAGCATGCTACTCAGGGCGGCGTCTGTAATTGCCTATTGCAAATTAGCATTTTATACTACTTACGGCAGCCCTCATTACGCACTTAATCACAAACTTAACGTCTGGTGGCACTTAGGGTTGCAGAGATGTGCGGCAAATAGAACAAAGAGGTTTACCTGAAAGGAAAGCAACATGAATGAAATTAAATTACATGTCAACATTAAATGCTGTGTGTAGAACTATGAAACTAGAATAGAGCATAATCTATAATTTTTCAAGGTACTCTCCCTGTGTCCAAACTAGCAGGGCTATATCACAAGGATTACGACAGGAAAAGAACATGACAATAGACAAGACAATTTAATCCCATGCACAGTTCCTTTCATGAAATGAATTTATTAGCCCTTGGTCATTTGTAATCCCGGGGTAATTTAATTAGACTTTTGCATTTTCTTGAGTTTTTGGAATTGGATTATAAAACGGAACTTATTAAGCTTTTTAAGGTGTACATGCCTCATCACTGCGATATGCTCTTGTAAGGCAAAATCTATATCTGCAGAAAGATATAATGTAACTATGCTTATTTGTTGCAATATGGTATTGATTGAGTATTGATATAGAATCTAGAATAGGCGCCTGTCCGAAGCCAAAGAAGACGCACTTTGACAATCTCCATTTTAAAGGCAGGATGTCTTTGAACTGATAAACCTCATGCTAGAATCTAAGACAAACAGGGTTTCATATGGACGATTCTGCATATAGACCACAGCATTCAAAAGCGCAGCGTAGATTGAGTTAGCATGCGTAGGAGTTTTCAAACTGATAAGACCATGAGAAATGTGTCTGGAATTGAATAACATTTCAAATGTCAATCTTGGGGGACGATACGAGGTCGATGACATGAAATAGTAGCAAAGAAAAGGGATACCTGCTATTTAGCACCCAGACGAATTCAACAAAAGATTATTAATTTCTTGAAATTAGAGTAACAATCCCACTACCATATCCGTTGAAAAGAATTCATTTCGGAAAAAGCACGAGATGGAGATAAACTGAGGGAACCATTTAATTCAAAACTGGAGAAGAGTGCCATGCAGAGAACCACTCATTGCCCGACTGCATTAGGGCATCGCATTCCGAGTGGCTCCGATCATTGCCGAAGCCAATCTTCAGACGGATCTTCTTTCAGAACCCATCGCCCTGCAGATGTTTGCATGGATCTTATCTTCCACAAGCCATAGAATCTGTATGGAGAGTGTGACTTTACCTGTCACTGCGCAGGTGCAGATGGAGTAATCTGGGATGGAGGTGAGCTATATTTCACCTTGGCATCTTTGGGGGGTGTTACTATGCGCCGACTGGGCGTCAGAACACATGAAAACACGAGTTAGCAGATCGTGTTCTGCTAATTCCCACAAGGGCAAAATGGCTTTGAGGAGAAATCCGATCCACCTTGTGTCGGGAAGTTAAGCAGTTTGGAGTAGATATTTTTGCTTCTTTTTATATTTTATGTTCCCAGAAGTATGAATAGCAGGAATATAAGATTATGTTGACAAACATACATTTTCAGTTTTCACCACCATGAGGATATGACATGACATCATGGCAAGATGTTCACAATTTCATTATCTGTGACAGAGAAAGCTTTGAGATTTCAGGTATGATTCGCGGTCTATTTTCGTGTAGCAACGTTTTACTGCCAGGGTAACTTATGTATCTAGAATCAATTTTCATCTTCTTGTCTTGACAAAACGGCCGACTAATCCATAGCCAGGCGGCTCCTAGATAGACTGGTGCAGACCATGCATCATGGGGTCATCCCTGACATCCTCCATCTGAGTTTATGACCAGACTACATCATAAAGCTTATTTTAGGTATCATTGGAAACCCCAGGATGGTAAGGTTTTGAATTTTTTTATAGGTGGTCAGTCTGTTATATTTAGAAAGGTAGGCACGAACTGAGAGACTGAAGGGTTAGTGCACATAGGGGAAAGTGAATTGAGCTGATGAAGGTTGATAACGGCTCATGAGAGACCATGCATGTAAAAAGGTCTCTTCTACAAGAACACACCCACCCCCTGCGTCCCCACCACCCCTTACACCAGACCTAACAGCCTCCCCGTCTGTCAGCCTCAGGAACACCCCCTCACACGGGGGTGCTGCCGTTTTCCCGCGTCTTTAATCAAGTGTTTAAGCGCGCCGGTTCCGCCGCAGTCGGTCTGCCGTCGTCGTGAGGCGCACACTACCTCCACACCCTCCATCCTCAGTAAGCTGCGCTCCCCAGCCTTGTCTACGGCCACCTCTATCATCACTAGTTCACAGTTCCCCCACTGGCGGCGCTGCGATCGCCATCCGATTACACAGCACAAACCAGCGCAGGGTTAGGACTCTGGTACCGGGCGAGTTGCTCGGCAGACAACAATTCGACAAACGGGAGTTCACGAGGGCGCGTTTTGGAGGAGATCAAGGTCGCGACTGAACGGACGCCCCAGGGAACACAGGAACACTACAGCTCTAAGGGGTTATAGGCCACAAGAGGAACGGTCCACGGAGACCAGCACAGAGTGTCACTTAAGTGATAACCCTTTTTGTGACGACTTTAGGGGCAAAGTCTCCATCAGGCAATGGTTATGGATACCCAGAGTAGGAAGGACCCCTCAATGGCTACTACTACCACTTCTATCAATTTTGGTGCCATACGTTTCAGTGGAAAATTGTTTCTGCTTGTTGCTACATTCACGGCTCTGGTTCTACCAATTACTTGTGAAGAAGGTATGTCTGCTATTTCTGTAATCATTATTATTGATGTTTAAGAATTTCACACTGTTTTGTTTGGAATTTAAATCTATCACGTCCATGGTCACTTTTTGTCACCGCGACCACTGCCGTACTTCAGAGTCAGTCGTGAAACGTGGCCGTCGAAATAGAAATCATCCGTTCTCGTAGACCCAAAACCATGATTCATGCCACCAAAAAGACCCAATTCCCGGAGCCGGCATCCAAATTAGGGCGACGTTTCAATCAACGGATTCATTTGATGCGTCATATTTTGGCCCCTTTTGAAAAGAAATGTCAGATTTCCAGGCAAGCTCTATTTCTCCCGATTGGGAGGCAAGTGAAAAAAGTAACTCCCTTGGTGCCAGAGTTCTAAACTGTGACAATCAAACCATTTCCACCGGGAGGATCCCAACCCCTCTCCTCCACCAATCCCCCTGCTCTATCATGTTTCTCTCAAATGTCATTAAAATCCACTCAAAAACTTAACTCTCTCTAATGGGGCTTGCCAGCATTCAAAGGCCCGCGGTTCTAGGCCCGAACCGCCAGCATCAGCGCCCGTGCCGCCATAGGCCTTTTAGTGGTGACGACTAGAAAAAAAAAGAGATCTTAATTATTCTAATTGGGGTCGTGGGAAATGCCTTCCCAGCACAGAGGGGTTTAATTGAGGGCATTCTGGAAAACAATAGACGAGATTTCGAATCAAGTGCTTAAGTTTTGAATCGATAAGCCTTTTGATTTGGCCCATTCTTCCAGGTTCCAGGCTTTAATGACTTTGCGGTTCCTGTGGTAGAACCTTTTTCCTCTTTTCAATATGGGATAAGATTGGTGAGATAGGGTGGTAGCACGAGACGAGAGGCAGACTAATTCAAGCATCCTTGATTTTTTTTTTTTGCAAATCAGATCAGATGGGTGTGCCCAGTGATGATACTGAGATAAGGAGAGGATCGGTAATAGGAAGTACTGGCCTTCTGTTTGCCAATTAGCCATGTATCGATTAGATACCACTAACAGGGGACGCCCATTTTATGGAAACATTTCGTTTAAGGTAGCATCAATCCTGAATAGTTGCCACTAATATTTAAACAGCTATAAAAAGTATGCAGTATAAATACATTACGTGTTAATTCCTATAGGTAACCAAGCGGTAAAAGGACTGATGTTTATGACAATTAATAACCATGGCAATTCATGCAGAGACAGATGGTCGACATTAAAGGGATCCATAACAATGACTAATAATTCATCAGCAGACACATCCATATTTATAAAGCTATACACTTATCTATCAGTACACTGTTGAATGCTCTCCCCCAGGAGGAAGGATGCTAATCCTCTAAGTACAAGGCTCATTTTTATGGTAATGCAGATTGAGAGCCGGATACAATGTTTCAGCATAATTCAAGATATCCTGCAGTGACACTGTGGGTCCATTGGTGGATTATTTATTACGTGCTTTTAGCGGGGCACTTTGGACTGATATACAGGATTGGTAATGGTGATATTGACGACACTATCATCGACATACTATGAGCGTATATCACTTAGAGAGATTCCTCCATGTATGTATTGCATTTCAGAATATTTCTAATACAATGTAAATGCCATACCCCACCTACTACAGGTGAAGATCGACTCGATGTGCATGCGGATGAGAAAATGTGCAGAGTTTTCTACTCAACAACAAACCGCTAACAGGGGAGATAAACATGTATAAAAGAAAGATAAAATGCCTAAAGAAAAAAGGACCCCCAAAAATTAAGGGTTTTACACCACCTAACAATTCCCTCTGCATGGTCCCGTTCTGGACCTGCAATATGGGCAGATTGTAAGAAAAACAATTACATATCAATAGCAGACACATCTGTGTTTGATACCTGTCTGACAAAGAAACCTTACAATCCCCTGTAGAGAGGGGAACATATTGATATAGCTGGAGACAATGCTGACATAGATGTGGATACACCATCCTCTTGTATGTTGGAAGAGCCAGACTGGATCCAGCCTTCCCGACGGGCCATGCGGCACGGCGGGTCGATGTGCGCATGCGTCAACCCTTAATTGCGATATTAGCGGAAGGTTAGGGTAAGCAGGTGGCCTGTATGTCCGAGGGTTTGTTGCTATGGCAACGACTTGGATAGATCTGGGCGTGGGACTGGGCACAGCCGGCAAATACACCGTGGGCGATTTGACGTTGGTGGGAGGGTAAAGTCGGGTCGATAGAGAAAGGGTGACACCTTCGGGGGGGGGGTGTTTTTTTTTGTTTGTTGATAATTGGAAAGGTTCCATGTCATTAGTCTTTAACTAGGTACTAGAAATAGAATTACCTTACATTATTTTTAACTTTGTTCTAATCTGAATTCAACTAGAGGTATATGTGTTAAACATTCAAAGGTCTCATGAAGTATCAGTAAGTCCTGATTAATTTGCCAATATCATCTGATGATTTATTCATTTGGTATACACACGTATAGAAGTAACAATTATATGGTATTATACAGTATGCTTCCAGTTATTTGTGTAAGATTAGGGTCTAGACGTTGGGAGGTCTCTCTAAACGTGGTTGGCAGTTTGTTGTAGGTGAGTCATCGACTGGTTGATCCATGAAAGTATCCAACAGTTTGTGTATCATGATCTGAGGGGAATCATGACTATAAGGTGAAATCATACCAAGTACATAGAATAATATTTTGTGTTATCGCATATAAAACAGGAATCCAGTAACATTTTGTCAATCTCATTAATTCTTATCAAGGTGCCGATGGAGAGAAAGTACCCTAGTCCAGGTTTTCTCCACACACACACAAATCATGCAATGCCATTCTTTCAGGGAAACCGCTCACATTGGATGCCTTTTTCCTACAGTGTTTTTTCACCATTTTTTTTCATTCTTTTCCTTAATACGAATGTAGTGTACAATTGTTTCTCTTCCAGGGCATCTTTGTGGATGTCCTTAATGCGTGTAAGACAGGGATTTATCAGAATAGGAAAAAGTGTATTCAAAAGAAATGATGCATCTAATGAAAAAATGAGAAGATTCATCGGATTCATTCGCCGGCTGTATTAAAAATGGACAGGGTCCAAGGGAGAGGCTTTTTAGCTGATCTTGAATTACTACAAAAAGAAGTAATATGTTTTTCCATTCATTTTGAAATCCGGTCGAAATAACGTGTCCCAAAAGAGCAGAAAAAGCTGAAAAAAAAACCTTTGCATCCTGAGGAACGCATTTAAAAACAAACCATATTTACGATCCGCCAATGCAGTAATTGTCGTTGGCATAGCCTACTGTCATCCCATTTCCACGTCCAATAAAAAGTATTTCACATTACTTGAGGACTTTTCCAGGGCATGTGGGTAGCAAGCTTCTATCTACCCCCAGCAGGCAGGGTACTGCGAGCAATACGAGCAGGTGGGAAATGGGTATCTACACACTTACCCATCTATATATAATGCTGTAGAGGTGAGCTGCTCACTGTGAAATAGAAGAAACAACTCACCGCTCCCAGACCGGGCCCCTCACCTCTAAAGGTAGTCTAGGCACCACCGCCCAAACCTACTTAGCCACAAACTCCGTGTTTGGAATGAGCTGCTCCCATGAGCTGCCCCCTTCAGACCCAGCAATGAGCTGCTCAACATGGGGGCAGGTTGTGCCGGCGGGAATGAAGCACAGGAGAGTAGTGGATTGAGTAGGGTAAGGGGTGTGGAGTTGATGTAGAAGTTAGGCAGTAGTGAACCAATAACAAAAGTTAGGTAAAGAATATATTAAGGTAGTGCATAAGAATCATATACCACTGAAGGCTGGAGCAAATATGTTTGAGAGCCCCCATTTGTAGACTGGAGGTGGGGGATGCGACAGGGGGCAGCAGCAAATTTGGAGAGAATAGAGGGATAGAACAACGACAAAAAAGATTAGCTAGATTGATTAGATGGCCAGCATTTTAATAGGAAGTGCAAAGAGATAAAACAAAATTCTGGTATGGTGATTGAGAAGTGTTGTTAGGAAAAAGCTAGAGAAGCTCACAGAAGCCCATGTCTGGGTATGAAGGTGAACTAGTACAACGCGCTTTATAGATGATGTAGTCGGTATTGAGACGGGCGGCAGCAGGAGAGAGGAGCCAACCGACGTAACATCGTTGGTTAATTATTAGGTTGGGCAGTAATCTAATCAAGCACGGGCAGCCAGTCGCTGCAAGAGTCCGGCCCTGATTGGCAATATTTCTTATATTATGGTCACACGCCCAACCATTAACCGTATAAGGCAGCCAGGCGGAAGCCGCACGGCCCCTATCTACTGAGACTAGTTTGGGACTGGCTACCAGGTCCTGGAGGCCTTTTGGGATGGAGGGTAAGTGGGAGGGAGGGGAGTGGGGGAGAAGGAGGAGGGGGTAGGGGGAGCGGCCAACTCATTGCTGTATGCCCAGGGCATGGTGCCTGCTCCGACTGAACCTGTCTCCGGTTGTCATCCGTCAGTCCAGTGGCAACCCATACACAAAAAGCTGGGTAGGTTTAGAGAAGTATCCAGCAGTAAGTTGTTGAGACTGTTATTAAGATGGTATAATGCTAATCTACTATATACAGCTGTTCCTAAATGGAATACCTAAGATTTTGTGCATAGAAACATTTATATTTGTGATGATTTTTGCAGTGCCTTTACATTGAGTGACTACCCTGACCTTCATTTTAGTGATTTCACTCTAATTCCCGAGGTCAACACACCACTTAACACTCCAATCCTCTTTGCCTATCACCACCCTCCCTCCCACTGTCTGTTTCTCTCTCTCTTACGCACATTTGAATTCTTGTGATTATCCTTAGCTGTGACTCTGAGGATCCTTTTACTTCCACTTCTCCCTCTTCATACCTACGTTCAGAAGGACACATGTGTGTTTAACCATGGCCTGGGGCCAGTGGTCGGTCCCTTTCAAGGAAATGTAGCCGCAGATGGTGGACACTTTCAAGACACATGGCCCCAGGGCTCGGCCCATTCGAGAAAGAAAGAGAGAACTGTAGGGCATAAGCCCCTCCATAGAGTCTTGGTCACTACGGGAAAGTGTGTATATCGAATAGCCTGAGCTTACTAAATCCGGTCTCCGCATTATGATCTTGCATTACTTAACTCTGACATATGATATTTCAACATCTAATTATTAGTCTTTTATAGTATTTTCATAATACTGGTGGTTCATATATAGGGAAGGTTGAGTGTGTGAGTAGTATATAGGTGCTGGGGTAGGTTCATGTAGGCCTATATGGGTCAGGTTGAGTGTGTGAGTAGTATACAGGTTTATATATGGGTCAGGTTGAGTGTGTGAGTAGTATATATAGGTTTATATATGGGTCAGGTTGAGTGTGTGAGTAGTATATAGGTTAATATATGGGTCAGATTGAGTGTGTGAGTAGTATATAGGTGCTGGGGTAGGTTCATGTAGGCCTATATGGGTCAGGTTGAGTGTGTGAGTAGTATATAGGTTTATATATAGGTCAGGTTGAGTGTGTGAGTAGTATATAGGTTTATATATGGGTCAGGTTGAGTGTGTGAGTAGTATATAGGTTAATATATGGGTCAGATTGAGTGTGTGAGTAGTATATAGGTGCTGGGGTAGGTTCATGTAGGCCTATATGGGTCAGGTTGAGTGTGTGAGTAGTATATAGGTTTATGTATGGGTCAGGTTGAGTGTGTGAGTAGTATATAGGTTTATATATGGGTCAGGTTGAGTGTGTGAGTAGTATATAGGTGCTGGGGTAGGTTCATGTAGGCCTATATGGGTCAGGTTGAGTGTGTGAGTAGTATATAGGTTTATATATGGGTCAGGTTGAGTGTGTGAGTAGTATATAGGTTTATATATGGGTCAGGTTGAGTGTGTGAGTAGTATATAGGTTTATATATGAGTCAGGTTGAGTGTGTGAGTAGTATATAGGTGCTGGGGTAGGTTCATGTAGGCCTATATGAGTCAGGTTGAGTGTGTGAGTAGTATATAGGTTTATATATGGGTCAGGTTGAGTGTGTGAGTAGTATATAGGTTTATATATGGGTCAGGTTGAGTGTGTGAGTAGTATATAGGTGCTGGGGTAGGTTCATGTAGACCTACATGGGTCAGGTTGAGTGTGTGAGTAGTATATAGGTTCATATATGGGTCAGGTTGAGTGTGTGAGTAGTATATAGGTTTATATATGGGTCAGGTTGAGTGTGTGAGTAGTATATAGGTTCATATATGGGTCAGGTTGAGTGTGTGAGTAGTATATAGGTTTATATATGGGTCAGGCTGAGTGTGTGAGTAGTATATAGGTTTATATATGGGTCAGGTTGAGTGTGTGAGTAGTATATAGGTTTATATATGGGTCAGGTTGAGTGTGTGAGTAGTAAATAGGTTTATATATGGGTCAGGTTGAGTGTGTGAGTAGTATATAGGTGCTGGGGTAGGTTCATGTAGGCCTATATGGGTCAGGTTGAGTGTGTGAGTAGTATACAGGTTTATATATGGGTCAGGTTGAGTGTGTGAGTAGTATATAGGTTCATATATGGGTCAGGTTGAGTATGTGAGTAGTATAAAGGTTCATATATGGGTCAGTTTGAGTGTGTGAGTAGTGTAGGAGCTTGGGTATGTTCACGCGTAGCCTCGTTTAGTTTGTGAGTACTATATAGATGCATGGGTTTGTTTAAGGCACTGCTTCAGTGAGTGTGCACTGTAAACAAATCTACGAAAACGACTTTTGGTGCGCGATGACGTGTCATGCAAGACACACATACGTCATGATGTCATAACGTCACGTGAGCCAGGTGATAATGTAGTGGAGTAGAGATAAGCTAGGGATCCACTGCCGCGAGTTTGTTGCGAATTGTACTCGTGCATGTCTCCTCGCAGAGCATTCGCAAAAATCAAATTATTTTGATTTTTGCGAATGTTGTCGCACGCCACTCCGAAGTTGCATTAAGTTTCTCGCAGCAGCAGATCCACTGCTGGAAAGTCTTCTGCGAGAAAACACGCACGAGTGCAAGTCGCAAGAAACTCGCGCCAGTGGATCCCCAGCTATAGGGTGGTGCCGAGGCATGAAGTAAATGGCATCTGACTCTGAGGAGAAAAAATGCCGTGTCAAGTAACTCCAGAAGACGTGCTATGATATAGGTATCATCTCTATTTCTTTCTTGGATTTCTAACCTAGCATGTTGCATGAAGTATGCGATGGATGGTAAAACTGGTTCTACTAACGCACCTTCCACAACGATCTACAACAATCTGACCACCTTATTATTCTATGGATGTGCTCTCTTGTGGTCGGTGGTCCTAAGTAGTTTGACTGAAGTTAGTGACAAATCAATATCGGTATCCTTGTTTAATAGAGGTGGCTTAGGCTGCAAGTACTGCACTCAATCAGACGGGTCAGACTTGTCCAGGGTCCAGGACCACCGTTAGTGCTAAGTGTGGCACTCCGAATGAGGAGAAAGGAGGAGGAGGGAGGGGCAGATAGAAAAGACCAGAGAGTTACTTTTTGCAAAGACTTCCTGGTCCAAAAAAACGCCATTAGCGCCTCGACAATGGGCTCAGCGGCTGAGACGCACGTAATGGTGGCTTTGGGACGCGGCAGACGACATGCGGGTGAGGAGCAGACGAGATTTTGGGATTTCCACTAAAAAAGCGCGGGAAGAGGGTTTTGGGTCATTGTCGGGCGCGTAATCCCCTCCTATTGTTGTAGCCGCCTCCGCCGCCGGCCGCTGGGGGTGAGGAGGGAGGGTTTTCAGAGGGGTGGGTGGGAGGTGCCTCGGTCGGTCGGCCAAGCAGGGACAACTACCCCTCCCTCCTACATACCCTCTTCTCTTCGACTAACACCCCCTCCCCCTCCCAATTCGCCCCCAACCCCATCTCCACATCCAAGTCGCTCGGCGGCCTAATTCTTGGGTGCCCTGCCCACGGTGCCTAAACCGCCCCCTGATCCCTCAAAGACGGCGGCGGCAGTCTTATCGTGTCTCGGACGCTGTTGACGTGGCGTCCTTAGACTAAAAGACCCCCAGCAATCATGGCCTCGTGCCTGTACATTGGAGGCGCGCGCACGGCGATGGCGTCAATAGCCTTACATAGTACACGATATTACCTCGGCCTTCGGGCGTACACACCCCTACCTCCCAATGCCGTTTTCTAACCGGAAAATGAGACGCGTACACCCCCTGGTGGTACAGGCAGAATCATTGCCCCCTCACGGGGACACAGTGCGCAGGCGCACACAGGAATGGGTCCTATAGGGAGGACGCTGCTGCCTCTGGGGGGTCGGGTAGCCTGCCTCGTTTTGGATCTGCTTACCCTGCCGTGAGGGATTGCTTTGAAATTGAAACTGAGCGAACTGTTCAATTTTGGCTAGAGTCCCAGGGCTGCAGCAGAGGCGCCGCGGCCGCGACTACAAGGGGTTGCCGAATTAGCCAAATCACAACGCGGAGGAACATGATGTTTGCAGCTCGTGAGAGACTTGAAAACGACTCTCTGCATGGCCATTCACAAAAGGGAAAATAAGTATAAAAGGGTCCCTTTTTTCCGTTCTCATGTCTCTGGCTCAGTGCAGTCGACTTTTATAATGTATGCCCTGCAAGGAGGGGATTTAATTACGCCCCTTTTATGTTGTGAAGAGAGTCATCTAAATACCCTCCCCTCTTCAGATGTCCCCAGAGCTTATTAGCAGTGGATGCAAGGTATGCCATTCAAGATAGACTGTACCCTACCTCCCTTAAACAGGGGGCGTGGGAAAAAGACAAGTTGGGACTTGATATTTTTTTGACCCAGTAACTGGGGGAAATAAAAGCGATTACATAAAACAAGTGACTAAGATATAACAGAAAACATGAACTTCGCGTGCTAGAGTTTTACGCATAAAGCCAGAAAGCAATTCAAAGCATGCTTCCCTCGTTATCTCCTTGTGGAAAATACAAATAGAAAGGCGAGGAGGGGTGTGAGAAAGAACATTACTCTTTGTGTGATGAACACGAGGAGGGCTGGTGAGTGGAGAGCACTGGGAGGGTGGTGAAATAGGTGTGACCCGTTTCCCGCATTCATGCAGTGCAAAGATCATCATCACGCCCAAATTATTTAATTCCATCGAGTAAATTGAGGATTAATCGGTTTAAGTGGGGACATTTTCAGATCCTGCCTCCCATCTTTCACGACACCCAACCCATACCATCCCCTGCCCATTAGCCTAAACTATCGAACCCTGCCTGCTCAGATCTGCTGCATCTTTGGGTTCTTTTATTTACCGCGAGGTGTGGATGGCGCATTGGGCGCGGCGTGCGGCACGGAACGTTCACACCGCGCGCGTCACCACCGTCACCCTATCTGCGTAGGTACACCTAATGCTATCCCCTCCCCCACCTGGAGCAAACATGCATCCAACCCCCACTCTGCCCCAGTGAATACATGTACACTGGACGCTTGTACCCCTCCAGGGCGTTTCCCGCCACTGTCTGCTCAACAAACACCGAGCGCTAATGGCTATCGGGCTGATGTGGGTGTGAGTGTGGGTTTGTGTCTGGGTGTTGGTGTTAGTGTAGGGACGGGTGTTAATATGAACATATGGGTGTGAATATTATTATGTGGGATTGTGCATAGGCGTGAGTGTGGTAATGTAAATAAGAGTTTGAATGTGGGTTGTTTTATCTTTAAGGTGTGATATTATGGTCATGACTTTAAATATGTGTAAAGAGTTGTGTGTGAAAATGCGGGTGAATCTAGGTTTCTATTGGGGCTTGTTTGTGGGTGTGGAGTAGAAAACACAGGTATGGGTGCAAGGAGCCGAGGCTTTGATCATATCCAAATTGCTATCCTCCCAACCTCATGTATACCTCTGCCAGATGTTATTAAGGATGGTTTGGATAGAAGTAAGTGGTTTCATTGATTACCCCAGGTGGACTTGGCAGTACCTGCGTACGGAGGGTGTGGTGCCTTTGTAGTCACTTGGGATCTGGCCATGCCTGTTGTCAGAAGATAATGACTTTGGGAAATTTGGGGGAAATGTGTGTATTTGAGGATTGGGTAAATTGGAGGGTTGGAATGGGAAGGTGGGAAGATAAAAACCACAGCGTCAGGTGAGTCAGGGTGCCCTGAGTCCTTCACTTAAGGCACTTTCTGTGTCCCTCCTTAGAGCAGCATCCGGTGCCGCCTTACTTGTTGGCGAGGGCTGCGGCAGTTAACAAGAGTCATTCCATTAGTGGTGAGAAGAGGGAAAGGGGCAGCGGTGGATTATATACCTTTTTATATCAGTAACACATACAGTTACAAGAATAGCTGCTGCAGGGATATTTGTGATTTTCTCTGATGCCCACTCTGCACTGGTCTCATAGTTACCAGCCTCCAACACTAAGGGGGTGGGAATGAAGAGAGACACATGCTATGAGGTGGATATATCTCTATGTGGCAGGGTAGTAAGTTATGCATTTCCTTTGACAAAATACAGGGGCGTAGGAAAAGGGGGGGCCAGGGGGGCCTGGGCCCCCCAATCATGAAGGAGGTGGGGCCTGAGTATGTCTGCCCCCCCCCAATATTTTCCAAGAACTCATAAACACAAAGGAAAAGAAGCTAAAACTTTACATCTCAAATTAGATTATTATGGTGATGTCATAGGGAAAATGGGGGTCTGAGCCTAAAGTCAGATCCAAAATTTAACAAAAGTTACTTTTCTACATGAATTCTATATACGCATTATATAGATGCCATCATGCATCAGCTGACAATTCAAGGTGGTCACGACGGTGCCCTCGCCGGGCCCCCCCAATTAAGATTGGCTTCCTACGCCTCTGAAATATTATGAGGGGGATCTGAAGAAAGTAAAATACACACATAAAAGTGGGGGAGGCACATAGGGTATGATAATGTGTAGGGAGGTGTGGAGAATTGTAGAGATAAAAGTGAGAGTAATGAAAGGAACCAAGGGATGACAGGTTTTCACAGACTGTCACACCAGAGGGACCCCCTTCACCAGTTGGCATTCATGAGCTACTCCCTCCACCTGCTCAAAACAAACCGCTGACGACGTGTGAGCACCAGGGAATTAGGGTACACAACCTCTCCCCCTTTTCCTTTCACTGGTTCCATTTAAGTACCTACATATCTAATTCCCAGACCTAGGCCATTGCCTTTTAACTCATTCACTGGCTTCCTAGTCATCAATCCAAATTGTGCCCACCTGGGTATACGTACTCGTCCTTACCTTTGACTCACACCACCCCTCCTCCCTCTGTGCTATCCTCCAGGCCCTATATACTAACAAACCTAGTTTCCAAGCATTCTCACTAGTCCAGTAAGGTCTGACTGGGGACCGGGCCTGGGGGATTGGGGATTTGCCGACAGTCTTGGGTGTCAGGCCTACCAAATAAGGCGACGACAGTCATCGTGCACATAGCACCCCACAGAGGCAATGTTTGTGAAGGCCCAACTCACATAAGAGGTGCCTCACCGGAAGTATCCTCCCACACCGGGACTTCCCAGCGTCTACACATGCGCAGACAAATGTCTCATTTATCTCACTCTCGCAGATTCTCGCGCATCCGCAAGTCCTCAGTGTCCCCATCTACTTCTCCTTGCTCCGGACCTCCTACTATCCCATTCACGTGTAGGATGCATACATAGACCGACAGGAAGAAAGGAATAAATATATAAAAGCTGCTTCTCCATGGGCTACCTACCTGACCTTCCCCTACCGTGCGGCGAACACTGGAGGAGAAAGGGCAGGAGGCCCTTTTTATTGTTGCTACACAATGTTATCATACGGAAGCTGTATGGTGAGGGGTGCTATGATGTTAAGTGTAGCCACTAATGGCTGTATGCTGTGTACGTGTCACACTATGACACATGGAGTGTCAGCCTATACTGCATTACCGCGTGGAGGTATAGCAGGTGGATACACTTAAAAATATAGCTACATACATATTGACATCAACACTACTTGTATACAGAATCTACTCCTAACCAAAGCTAGACTGTCAAATCAACTAGTGCTAAAGTTGGATTGCCTTAAGGACATTTGGTATGTCAAGGTGTGCAGTGAACTTAAGTGAACTTAAAAAAGACAATACTATAGTTGGCTATAGATTTGATAGATTAATATAAAATGTGCAATTCCCTTTTGTGCACATATCAACCCACACAATAAAAAATGTATTGATTATTTTAATGTCCATTTTTATTAGTCCTAATGACCAGGAAACAAAACCCGCCAATCATGACATGACGTATACACGTTCGTGCATATTGTCAAGGACGTATTTATGGTGATTGTTATTGCCGTCCTGCATGGCCTTCCCCCCGACTCTCATGTCAATGCATTAAGGTCGATCAGAACAAGAGCAATTGGTGGAAAGCGGACCCACTAAAATGGCTTGGCTGTCAGATGCAGCAGTGCATGGGTGAGTGGGGGAAAGCGTGAGGAGGTGGTGGTGTATAGGGGATACAGGAAGGTGGGGTACAGGAGCAGTCAGGCCTTCAGCAGATTGATGCCCCCGGGAATCACTTCTCTAAGGGAGACGTGTCGCTACACCAGAATGCTTTTAGATGTATTAACCGGGGCTATCTAGCCTCCACCCCCCCATATCACATAGCTCTGCCCCTTTACAAATGGCCCACCCCCATCAGAGCGATGCGGCTATGGCCCAGTCGTTTTACTTTTACCCACGTTTGAGCTGCTTTAACCACCCCTCCCCCTACCCTCGCCACACACATAGACACCCAACCCTGGATTTTTTTGGCGGGGTTAGGGTGGAATGGGTATCGATTGGTTAGTCTGGCGGTCGTTGGAGGTGACACACCACAACGTACTTTTTTATTCGGATTCATTTTTGGGGGAGGTGACAGCGACAGGAGTGTATCGGGGAGGGTGTGGGTGGGAGAGAGGGAGATGGGGTATGAATGTAATGATAAGTTATCTGTGAGTCGGTTAGCAGGAATTGGGGTATGGAGGCAGGGAGGGGTGCATGGGTTGGAGTAAATGTGATTTGTGAGCTGCTCAGTGGGCCGCACGCTGGGTTCACCAGCAGATATGACCTCTATAAATCAGAGCGCCTCAGCGGGCATTAAGTACATTACACTGTACCAAGACCTAATTGTCGTCTGCTTAAAAATTCATCAGTAGTGCGCCTGCGCCAGGACGCGTTGTCTTTGTCCCCCTACGTCCAGTGGCAGCGTCTCTGTAGTATAACCAAGGTGAGGTGGATGAGGGGGTGGGGATGTCGTGAGTCTGGGGGAGGATGCTAAGGGAAGGGCCTTAGGACGAAAGGGTGGTAAAATGTCTTTTTTTCGCGCGCTTGTCTCCGCTGGTTACCGTAGACGTGAGGAAGTACCCGGTGGACACATACTGACAAGGTAAGGCACAAGTGGGAACAGGCTCCGGTTTATACTCCAGCTCCCGGCGTGCACCACTAGATAAGCACATGAACGATTGCTACCCTCCTCCCCGCGCATGCGCTGCTGGCAGGGATTCCGCTTCCGGCGGCGCGATACGCAGCCGATCTGATGTTGCGTAATAAACTGCGATAATCCTTCGGGGATTACAAACGAGGCTGGCATCCATCATGACTTTATCGCTAGCGGCAGCCGCCGGAAGATACGTCATACGTGTGCATGCGCAAATGGCGATTGATGCCCGATTCCAAACTTGACCCGGGGACGGGGCGCTTCTTATCGACTGTTGTAAATTATGGCCGAATTAGGGCCTGGCGGACGGCAGGATGTAGCGTAGGGTGCTGTCGTATTAGTGCTGGTGCCGCAATATGTGCTCTATGCTTTTGGTTCATTTAGCAAACTGACAAAGTGGCCAAACCAGGTTCCTACTTTGATGGGTTGTGGGTTGCTGTGCGTTCATTAGTAGTGGAAATGTGCCGACTGTCAACCCACTAGGGTAGCTCCAGCACCCAGTACTATGATGCTATGTGGGTATTGTGTGACAGCCGTCTGGCTGCAGCTAACATGGCCTCCTGCCCTCTAAGTCAGCTCCTGTCTCACACAGTAATGGATGTACTAAAGGGACATGGAGAGGTAAAGTTAACTCGGCCACAGCAGGATATCAAGTCATGCTTCATCCTGACATCTAATACTAAGTATACACACGACACAGACTTTGGGTAAAGCCGTCTACACAAGGACAGGCATGTTCAGTCATCAACCACACACACAAGCCTAGTGACATAGGGACAGGGGAGGGAGGTCTAGGTCTCCACTGAAAGACTAGATCTAAAATCATAAACTTCAACCCCCCACCCCCCTAAAAAAAAAGAAGAAAAATCACTACTCAGAATATGCATAAACTAACCCTATGTCAAAACAAGGTGCTAGATGACAATAGCGTCAAAACAGATATTTTGCCTGCAAGATACTGAAATGTTGGTCAATATCATACTAACATTTGAACAGGCAAGGAGGGCATACTACTGCTCTGGAATATGAGACCCTGTGTATAATGAAAGAGAAATGACAGAATAAACCACCAACGCCACCAGTGGATTAACGCTGGATTATTAGAGGAATCTAAATATTTAAAGGAAAGAAAGAAATCCAATTCCACAGCCAGAATAAATCTCGAAAACTCATAACACCTACTTAAAGTGTTGAACACGAACTCATTTCTGCACAGCAACTGTTGCTTCAAGCCGTAAGTAACTCAAAATACATACAGTGTAGGATATTAGGAGTAGTGAGATTAATCATGATGGGCTCATATTTCATGTAGTCAACACTCTTTGCGTTGGGGGATTAAAATGTATACAAATATTAAAAGTTCTAAGTAACGGCATTTGTCGTTGATTTAAGCAGTGCAATATTAATGGTCATACGATCCAGGTATACTCAAAATAATTCATACATTATCAGAAGAAGGTAATGAATGTTTAAGGGCAAAGGTAGCTGAGCTACTATTTGACTCTATACCTCACCATAAGACCGCCATATGCGTGGAGGAGGGGCATCGCATGAATAACTCAAACCACGCTCAGTCTTAGCTCACAAAAGGCTCGCGTGCTGGGCGGCCGCGGTAGGGAGTGGAGCTGGGTCGTTACCTTGCTGACAAACAATGCCACTTTATGCTAACCCCAACCACACTGGGACTGTACGTCACAATACCATGCATGAGTAAACAGCAGGGCGGCTTCGTGCCCACATGCCATGCCCCCTCTCCCCTTCCTCTCCCCTTTCTCAGTCCCAATATACATTGTCTGGTTACACATGTTTTCCCTCTGTGGACGTCAAAAAGACTCCCTCTTGTAGTGTCGGATGCCTAAGCCTCTCTCTACCTCTCGGATTTCTTTTGGTGTTAGGATACGAGTCAGCAAGGCAGCACGAAGGCCTTACTTACATCTAGGCACAGGTAGACAGACTGGTACTGGATAGATAATGTGGGGCTACTGGAGAAAGCTAGTGTAATGAGTGCCAATAAGAAGATAAGACCTGCAGCCAGAACCTGATAGCCACCTGCCTTATAACATTAAGGCATATCATTAAAGAGTGGAAACAGAAGTAATGGAGTATTATTTCATATGAGAGAGGTATGTCGCAGCGAATAGATTTCTGCTGAAAGTCTCTCTAAAATGGCGTGATTAGTAGGTTGGCAAGCAGTAATGCTACTGTTGTACACTGGCTCTGGCGTCAGTAGTATAGGACTATACAAATTGGGGGTTTTACTCAGGTGACATCACCACATGAGATTATGCATGATAGAAATGTGTTCCCATTTATTAGTGCAGTGGAAGCAGCAGAGAAAGGAGTCGCATATGTAGTATTTATTGCAGCAGTAGTAGAAGAAATAATGGGTTGGATCAGACAATAGTCTCATACGTATGTCTATATAACTCGTGTATACAGCTGCTGTAGCCCTGTATTTACTATTTTATATAGGAGTCAGTCACCTGGACACCTATTTCTATAGACATCAAATCCTCCAGTGCTTAATAACATCTTCCCCCAGGCGCCTGCTTAACTCGAACATCTAGGAGCAGGCGGAGATGGAGAAGGAGGGGTCTAGTTTACGAGCTGGAAGTGTACGGTCGACGACGGCGATTAATAAGCAATCGACGGTCGGCATAAAAAAGACCCCTGATGGAAATGCGACAATATGTTCTGATTAGCATTAGCAGTTGGGTGTGTTGGGGGGGGGGCAGCTGGCAGTGACAGTGGCTGTGGAGGCTAGGTAGAGGATGGAAGGTGGGGGAGGTGATATTTTCTCATTTCTCTAGTCCCCTAGTTCGCAGTAAGTCCGCCAGGAGCTACTGGTGATCAGGTTGGAGCTACTCTCTGATTACGAGCTGGGATTGTGCTGCTCATCCCATCAGTCCCCATCCTACCCTACAGTCCCCAACCCCCATCCCTCCTCTCAACCCACCAGTCTATCCCCTCTGCCTTTAGCTGCCTGCAACGGGCGGATCCAATTCACCTGCAGGCGAGAGCGGTTTGTAATTTGCATTACGTAATTATCTAATTGTCAGAAGGACTGGTGCCGACGGGTAATTATATGAGCTGCTCATCACAGCCGTCCCTGCCTCCCCTGAGCCGCTCATGAGTCGTTAAAGGCGTTTTGGTGGTGCCACATAAGGGTGTTGGCAGTGGCTGTGGTGGAGATATGAGGCAGCATATGGTGGTGGAGATAGGTAGGGTGTGTAATCAGAGTGGATCATGTAAGACCAGGGCTGTGTCTGTGCACCTCTGGTAGGGGACACGGGGAGACCCTGATGGACGAATAGTAATGGGTAATAGTGAATTGCCTCCAGGGCATAGGGTATTCCTTCAGTGCTATACAAGGATGAATAATGATAATCACATGGAATGGCTCCAAGTGGTATAGACTGGTGTCTGTAAGGGCTGGAGTAGGGGATAGCCCAGGGGAATACATTGAAGAGTAATTAAGTAGGAGAGGTATGGATTACATCTTATCAAAGCGGCAAAACACTCTACCGACCGCTCCATAACGGGCAGAGAATTCTAAACCATGTCCTCCATAAAAATGACGACATTAAAAGGTGTAGGCTAAAAACAGGAAATGACATTTTACCCATGGCCCGCCAAATGTGAAATTTTAGTGGCCCTGCACGGGAGTGGGTTTCAGAGTCATGAACAGCGACAGTAAAAGGTTTTGGACCGTTTTATAGGTCTCTTTACTGTTTAATTAAAAGCAGTCTGAGGAGTAGTCTTTCATCCTTAATGTAGGTCCATTGTACCTAGTTGCACCTAGCGCTATTAGGCGTGGAGTATATTTCACCTCTCATTATAGGCATAGATGAGGAATGGTTTTTCAGATAAGATAATCTTGTATCAAATATACCTTATCATGCAGTATGCATATTTTATGTTATCTATGTGTCATCATCCCTGCTGCCTCTGATGAAGATCGGAATATTTTTTTTCATGTGACATTGAGCCTCTACAGCGGTTTGCCATTACTTTTAAACATTTAAGGGCATGGTTTCCATATTCATGTCCCTCGGGTCCCTTGGTTGTCATAATGTACCAATTTAATGCTGATAAGTCTATCACCAGCACTTCTTTGGTACATCATGCCGACAATAGAAGAGTGTTTTAGTCCTATAGGGCGCACATAATGCGTGAATGCAGTCCTAACAGTTACTCTCCAGTGCTGCATCCATGAAACATAACAACAAATAGGCATGATGTACTTTGCGGCGCTGAAAGGGTTAGTAGACCTGTGTCAGATATACTACACTGCAAACTCATATATCATTGACAATGATAAATACAATTCTGACTTCATTCTAAGGCACATCATAATGCAATGTGCACACCGTTTTATAACAAAAGTTGATGAAATCATAAAAAAATACATATAATGAGGTCAGGTTCAGAGGACTAATGAAAGCCTTGACCTTTATGGATGTAGACACTCTTTGGCATATTGGGAATCATGAAAAAAGGCGATATCTGCAGGGGAATTGGGAAGAGTGTGTCAGAATATTCTGTGGGGGAATTGCTTGGCTTACAGGGAGGGAGGTAGATCATAAAGTTTGCCTGTGGGAGTCATGGACGTGTGTGGACGTGGCAGTTGTAGATGGCAGGTCTAGTTGGGCATTGTAGGAGAGAGAGGACAGGTGGGTGGGTGGTAGCAGCCAAGTAAGCACAGGCATGCTCCTCTGACGGGGAAGGAGCCTGGGCGACTGGAGAAGATGAATCTCCTCCACCGGTCTTGTCTGCCGCGGAAATGAAGCTTGATCCTCACCGATCCCACTGGACGGAATCGACAATCAAAACGTGACGGGAAATCCCGGCCCAGGCCATCAATCTTACTGCCTGGGAGGGGTGGCCTGTCGTACTAACCCAGGGCCTGCGAGGCCACCCCGTCTATGGATGATGGCGCTGTGGGTGTGTGGGGGCTGCGGTCTGAGCAAAATACTACCATAAATAAGACCTCACCACTCGCCAACTAAATTCCTCATGACATCTACATTTACAAACAATGGCCGTTTCGATTTATTTCAACATCCAATTATTTCAACACCAATAATATAAACAGCCGGGGGCTGCTGACACAGACACATTTCATCCCCTGTGAGGTATTACTGTTGTCTTTTAGTTATTGTGTGCAATGATGATGGTTATTTTAGATAACAATGTTTGAAAAGATAAGAGCAGCGAGGGTGTATCATAAAACAATAATATGGTGATAATGTGTCCTAGATATTGATTTATCTCCATTCTTGAAATACAATATTCTTTTTACCATCTTAAGACCCTTTTCTTTTATTTCCATTCCTCGAGCTATCTACACACGTATTGATTTTAACGTTAGATAAAACCCCATGAGATATCCTAAAACAGACAAGAGCGACATTGACACAACAAAATGAAAATAAAAGAAATCTCATAGGGTGACTAGGGTATTGACTATGATATGGGCTAGAGACAGTCTAAGCCTACTGCCTGTCTGGTGATATGTTACACAATTTATACATGGCTAGTATAACTGTCTGTGTAGTCACTCCCATTGGTCTGTAGCAATGAATAAACAATCGACAAAAGAGCAGAATTGGTCATCCGAGTTATATATGTATGTTGTATGCCATTTGCCCGCCAAATAGCAAATGCATTGACCAATAGGGCCTTCATCCAATAGACCATAGTGGGGATCGCGAGATGGGGTGAAATGACATTTAATGTTCTTGTGGTCAGAGGAGTATAGGCATCGGGAGTATTGAGCTTGATGGCATTGGGGGGACCCTGGTATATTGTTAGTAGTATAGGCATTAATAATACTAGACTGTACGTTTTTGGGGTACTGGTAAGGGCAAAGTGATTCAGTGATTATTGGCGTGGTATTAGCAGAATCTACAGGTAATGAATGTATGGCACGGAGTTATAATTAGGGAGATGTCAGCAGTATGTACATTAGGAGTTGTGTTAGTAGTATAAGTATTTGGATTATAAAGTAGGGTTAGTAGCATACGTTAGGAGTAAGAAGCTGTGTGAGTAGTATAGTTATTGGGGGTATGGAGCTGGGTTATATGGGATGGTATTAGTAGTAAGCTGGGTCGTATTTGATGGTGTAAGTAGTATACGCAGTGGGAGTTTGAAGCTGCGTGATATCTGGGGTGGTGGTAAGGACTTGTCAGCTCTAGTGACAAGGTCACAGACACCTCCATGGTTCATCCACTCAGTGAAGGCTGTCGATGACTCAACTCACTCCCACCTGCCTCCCTACATACATCTTAGTGCTTTCCACTCTCTGACACCCTTAGAGGATACACTGCCACTGGGTGCTATACATTCTACTTCATTGATCTTGATGCACCATTACCAACTTGTCTCTACTCATCACCCTCTCAACACTGTTATATACATTTTAATCTCGGTACTGATGGCATGGATGCCCCTCTACTGCATCTAAGATTAGAAATCTCAGACATGGAATAGACCGGTTTATGTCTCTGCGTGTGCCCTATCATCCATTGTTTAGTATTTCAATATGTGTAAGGAATATGAAACGACATTCATTCTGCATCAAACAAAACAAAAGGCGTATATCCTATGGCTACCTTACATTCTCAACCTACCTACCCCACTCCAGAGGTAATTCCTCCTCCTTTCTGTCACTCACCATCCCTTCTACAGGGCTCTAGCCTTGATACCCGTCACCTACCGTCCTCTAGCTCTTCTCTAGCCTCTTCTACTCACCCCACTCCTCTAACACCCCCTACTCCTAAGCCACCACTGTCGCGACCCACTCTCCTCAAAGACACCACATTCTCCAATTCCCCCTAGCTACTCTCACCCTTTCCAGAATGTGGGATCCATCCCTCTCACTCTCCAATTCTATCCACTGCTAAGGGCTACGCCAACCTCCTAGCTCCTCCTTCGCTTTCCTATGCTCCCTATTCCTCAGGGCCATGCCTACCCCCTCCCCTAATCACTCCCTCCACCCAGGAGAAGTGGATGTTGGGATCTGGAGAAAACACCTGGAGGGTCGGAGACATCAGGGCGGTTGAGTTTCTCTCCAGGGTGCACGGCTGACTGTGCCCAGCCCCCTCCCCACACCCACCACACCCCAGCCCACCAGTTACTTCACCCTCACCCTCCAGCTTACTCCTTATTCCAGCCATCAGTCCGGCGCCCAATGACACTGATGGAGACATATCACTCGTTGCACATTACAGCAAATCAATTTTGGCCATGAGTACGCTTGTCTCATCCTCTGTATATTGAGAACTGACTCTTAAGCGGATTGTATTTAAGAGAACACTTTTCCTGTAAGGGACAGAAATCAATGAAGAGGGGTCTATACCACTTAAAACCAAGTGATTACTGCTTTGTCAATGTATTCACATTTGCCTTTGATAACATAGAAACACATGCATATGACACAAAAAAATATGTAGTGCTCAGTATTTCTTCATCATAGATGACAGCTTAGTTGTACCTCAGCTTCTATCGCTATCGTCGCATTTCTTGCGCGGAATAAAACCTATAGTAGCCCCACAATATGGATAGTTGCAATAATGATGCTCTGGAATCTTCTAATTTTGGTTTTAAGAGCATAGAGATACAAGATGCGTTGATTATTTCCCATGTCTTCTGTGAAATAATCGAAGGAAGTGAGAGAAAAAAAAGTCAGATCACCCAATCGAAAAAGCGGCTGGAGCTTAAAGACTGATCCCACCTTCCTTGCAAGGCAAGAAAAAAAGTCCCAAAAGCAATTACCCCGGAAATCTGCTTAGTGGTTGGAATTAGCATCACGTTGGATCGCGGCCCGGTGACTAGGTCCAGAGCTCTATTTGTTAGCTGCTGAGGGCGAGCTGCTCTAGGGGTAGGGTAGGATGGGGAGCAGCTCATGCGCTCAGCGATAGGAGAAGTAGTGGACCCAGCGAGTTAATCACCTTTTAAGTAGACTGAGCTGTGGCCTAATGAACCACCCCGAGCTGAGAGGAATATTTGCCCACGAGTGGCCCCCTCCCTGAGAGAGGGGGTCTGCCAGTTGTGGCGCTGAGTTGTTCAATCCGAACGAGTAGCTCGGCGACTGGTGGATTGGGAGGAGAGGGTATGTAGGGGTGAGCTACTCACTAGTGGACCAGGACTGGTGGAGAGCAAATAAAGGCGACCAGATCCATTAAGAGGTAGGCTGGACAAGGAGGGGGTGGTAACTGCTCACAACGGCTGTGGGAGCAGCTCTCGATTGGGGAGGTAGAGTAATTAAGGTCAACGCCAGCCGCAATTAATTGTAGTAGACTGGGGCTGAGAGGCGGTGAGTGGCCGCTGGTGTAGTCGGAGGTTGGTAAGGAGAGGGGAACTTGGGGTTTGTGGGTTAGCGCACGGCAGGTCGATACACACACCCTTATCAAACATTCACATGGGAGGAGACGGCAGGCACAAACCTGTCACTACACACCCATTCATATGACTTAAGGTCGCACTGGGGGGAATTAATGTATATTGTACCCTGCAATAAAGAAGGATAACTGGAGGAATTATCCTCGTCGTGCAGAGCATAGAAAGTGTATGAGACGTCAGTATCCCTGTGTCAACCTGACACAAATCCCATTCTCCTTATACTACTCACTCCTTCCCTTAAGATGCAGTGTGTGCATGATTTGTACATTCACCTCGCCGTGATTTGCAACTTCAAAGGCTATTTCCATGGATACTAATTATACCTTAGCTAAATAACCATAGAGACAGATGGGCCTACACTGAGAGATACTAAAGGGAGAATGAGAGGGAATCCGAATCACGTTAAAGTTTGTTCTAGTGTAGAGCCGCAGGCGTGCTTCGCAGTAAGAGAAGCTCATGTAATGCTAACATCATTTTCCAAGTGTGTGATAAGATCTGCAAACACCCCGTCTCCCACTTTTAGAGGGGCTGCTTCAATTACATTCCACGGGATAACCTCATCAGCAGATCACGGAAACCAGCACAAATTCAATTTTACAGCTTTTTAACGACCGCTTGGCATGCGTTTAAAGTGTGTCTTTCACACTGAGTGACAGATGGGCTGCCGGCTACAAGGTAGACCTCACTGAATGACTTCCATTTTTATTATCACCAAGATAAAGCAGGCTACCATAAGGCATACTGACTACCCTACCTCCCTATCCACTCAGCAAATTGATGGGAGGCAGCACGGGCTGTAGTGTTGACGATAACATTAGTGTCTAGATTAACAGAGATCAGCATTTGTCCAGCTATCTAGCTGGGATCCTAGTCAATAAATCATCATAAACCACCATCTGCAATAATGGAGGAGGCAGATCTAGATGCCATAAATTATGGTGAGTATGACTAGGAGTGAAGGTGTGAGGCCATAAATTATGGTGACTACCATCATAAGTTAAGTGTGACAATGACTGTATGTAGACACATGTTATTTCAGATGACTTCTGGCTTGTTCCATGCTTACTTTATTGTGCTGTTAGGGTTCCAACCTCTAATGTGACATCTACACTACTGAGAAAAAACAATCTATATGATTGTCACTGCTATTGACTAATACTTCTATCATAATTGACTACTGCCTGCATCATGTCTGATACTCCTCTTGTAATTACTATTTCAATCATGGCTGCTACTAATTCAAGTACCACTTTCACTGCTATTAATGCTACTACCAATCCTACCTTTATTGTAGCCCTACTGCTTTGCTTATGTCTACTATCAGGGACAATGTGTCAATTAGCCTACTGACACATCTGGAATGCTTGAGCCTATTAGAGATACTGATAACCAACACCAACCAAATCTGATACAATTGTCATTGATACCAAAAACGAGCAAACCACTTTTACCTATATACCAGCAAATACATGCACCACAACGATT
The DNA here is from genome assembly GCA_949317995.1 of Acholoe squamosa. Classification (NCBI taxonomy): domain Eukaryota; kingdom Metazoa; phylum Annelida; class Polychaeta; order Phyllodocida; family Polynoidae; genus Acholoe; species Acholoe squamosa. The sequence continues at coordinate 26,784,116 of OX439045.1, forward strand.
ACATCGACTACCCATCTCCGTTCTTCCCACACCACCACTGTGCCCAAACCATCTTTCTCGTGGCCCCCACCATTTGTAATGGGTCCTTCTCACGATCGGAGACAGTGTCACGATCACATCCTATCCTATTGTAGCACCCACATAATACCCCATTGTTCTCCTGTTGGTAGGGGAAAGTCTCCCCCAGTCACCCACCTCTTATGTCCATTCACATTGGAGACAATATTGGACGACCACGAAAGATGATCACCTCCGGCAACTACCCGGAGAAAGCTAAGATTCTTGCTTTAGGCTTGCTAAACCAAAGATTGCATTGTGAGACTCGATTCTGTCGATGGTGTTCACTGATAAAAATAGAGACTAATATCTTAGTCAGTAGTGACTAACTTAAGATAGTCAAATGATAGTGCGATTTTTGGCTATCCCTCTATAGTAACCTGTGACTAACTTAAGTTAGTCATATAGTCAACACATAGTCATGCCTTAAATCTATTGAAATAATCCTTAGTCAGATGACTATCATTTTGTTGCTCAGCAACATTTAGTTAGTAAATATGACTAATATGTACAGTCAGTACTGACTATACCTGCACGCAGACATTCACCCAGTCAAAGATGGCTGCCTTATGCCTTCCTATTGATGAACAGTTTGAACTCAAAATAACTATTGTTATAATGCAATGGCCACAAATTTCACAACAAATAGATGACTTACCTATCCATTAATGGCCGGACATATTGAGTTTCCATGGATGGACAGGTTAAGATGATGATTTGGCCTGATTATAATTGTCTCCTCTTAGGTCAGGCAACCAGTTGTATATGTGCTTTTTCTGGATGACATTTTTTGTGCACAGAAACCTGTGACATCATCAATCTGTGAGCTCTACATCTAGTCAGAATGACTATCTTTCTTACTAATATGTGACTAAGGTATATAGTCATCTGGCTATGGGGCTCAGAATACATGGGTATAGTCACTACTGACTATAGGTTTTATTATCAGTGTTGGATTTCATATCGTGGTACCTTCAGAAGACACTTCCCAGTGGCCATTGTAGAGGGCACAATAAGTAACCGGGTCTGAGGAGATATCACATTGTATATCGTGTGTCTAAGATGTAGTAGGGGAGGTGCAGGGAAAGTGATATATCAGGCCATGAAAGAGGAACAGGACAAAGTCTTATAAAAGATGAATATGACAAGCAATGCAATGAAAAAACTAATTTTTGACATTTTTTTCCTTAGACCTATGAGGTTGTAATTTCTTTCAGATTGTCATGGCGCTATAAATTTCGCTCAAGTGCAGTCACATGGACGCACTTTCAATAGAACAAGAACCTCGGCCAATGAGAGGGGAGGTTACATGCGAAGGCTGACGAATGAGAACATCCCTTACAGCACTGTTCTGCAGGGAGTGAAAGGGGCTGCATATGGTAGCGCCCACTGTGGACTAATGACGTGAAGAAGTGGCTGAGAAAGTTGTGAGACACCAGCCCCATTACCATGGCCACCATTCAACATGGCGGCGCCCTGATGAAGTGACACCAGGGGGCAGTGCTGTCGGTAGCAGACGCTTTGTTCCGGTTTGGGTCACATGTGCTGATGACGTCATTGAGACAGGGACGCTATAGCCGGTGGCATCCAATGCGTGTATTGTTTATACTGACCCTAACAGCAGAAGGGGTCCTAGCGCCTGGGAGCGCCTCTCAGAATGGCACAAATGAGGCTGGATGAGGGGCATGCTGGTCTTTGTATGGTACTGAAGGATGCACGGTGGTGGCTGGGAGATGGACGAGCTAGCTTGTTCTTATGTTATCTCTCATCTAGCCGAGTGCTTTCAATGATAACAAATGGCCACGAGGAACAACCCTTTCGAAAATAGGCTATACCGGGCTCAAGATAAGAAGTCCTCATATTTTTGGGAAGGGTAAGGTCATCTGCGTTATCAGATGCACCAGGTCTTAAAGTTCTACATATACAATTTCCTTTTAGTAGAATAGACATTGAAAATTGCTTTGCCCCATGCCATGGCCTTTGTTCAGACATGGCTGGGTAGCAGGGTCTGGGATGCAGAAATTCTTTAGTATTCTCCTATTGCGTCCTATGTGAATCCTAACTTCCAGAGTCACCCAAGACGACAGTAAATGTCATGAGATTTACCAGAAGCAGCAAAAGGGCCTGCACGAGGTCTGAATACCATGTATACCTTATCTGAACATGGGTCAAGAGTAGCATATATACAAACGTTTGAGGTGTAGTATTTAAGCAGCAAACAATTTAATATTCATCTTGATATGAACTTGATGAGACTATCTGTCTTTTAGACAATTTTATGGCTCAGCTCATCTCGCGAAATCCATTTAATCCCACGTGCCTACTGATAGATTTGGATGAAGGATAGTGCATTGTGAGAGAGCATGGTTTGAGGTGGAGTGGACAGATCGTGGTCAATCCCCACCTCACACAAATGCCTCAATACGACACAAACGAGCGGTGATGTTCCATAACTGCCCTCCCCATCTACACTCAAATCGGCCACAATAGGGTGGTAAGCATTGTACCGACATTGAATGGAGTGTGGGGGTAGTAAAGGAATGGGGTGTTACCCTGGGGGGTCAGTAAGGGGAGGGAGTGCCAGAAACCTCCCCCACCAGCGGCCAGCAACCTCCACATGCCTGGACTGACCACTGCTAATGGTGGCGCTAATGACCACCGTGTATTGGACATCTCCCCCTTAAGTGACCACTATTACGGGGTGGTCGGTCGTAAAGCCATAGCACCATGGAGGCTTCCAGGGCTGGATCGGCCTTAGTACCAGGGTGGTGCTAGTGGTGGGTTTAGGGGGTGGGGGGGATTACCCGCTCCTCCAGGCTGCATTGCCCGACGGCTGTAGAAGCAGGGTAGATGGTCTCCTGATCCTCCCATGGCCATTCCAGGGTGTGGTGTTACCCACAAGGTCCTCTGGTGGATCAGCCTTAAGGACACAGGATCAAGGAAGGAGGGTTTCCTCTTCAACAACAGTCGCCTCTAAACACACTGGGGCACGTGCTGCTACCAGTCACAGAGACAGTGCAAAGCACAAAGAGAAAGGAGTACGGTTCTTATGGTACACACGTCCATATATATATATATATATATATATATATATATATATATATATATATATATATATATATATATATATATATATATATGTATATGTATGTATATATATATATATATATATATATATATATATATATATATATATATATATATAAGGATACAAGCCGAACTCTCCAAAGTACATTCCAATGTTTTACACTACTGTTAGATGGCCACACCTGCCAAAAAGCAGTAATTAGGAGAATGTTCCCAATTATCATAAAAGACAACATCATCAATATTTCAAAAGAGCATACATTTCATAACTTGGCAAATTGATACTTGGAGAAGCCATATGAAGTAGGCAAAGCCATAGGTATGGTAGTCATTCATTTCCAGGACCTCCTCAGTGTGATCATAGAGTGGATATTTCCCCAATGGCAGATACCACATTATGTCGTGCCATGCTACAATTCTAACCTCCCAGAGAGGCACCTACCACACAACAATTGATTGATGGCACTAGTGACCCCATACTGATCTATTGTCAGGCTTTGCAGTATGCAGACAGCTTTTTTTCAATGCACTTTGTGAGGCTTTATTGAATCAGTAACTCTCCTTAAGCCGCCTCTCCTACTACCTCATCGCCCATCTACCCCATAAAACCCCCTCCCCATCAATAAACCCCTCCCAATAAAGCTACCATAAACCATAGCCTTCCTATAAGCGTCTCCCCAATGACTCTTGAGGTTAGCCATGGTTTCTCCTGTTTTTCTCCTGGTGGCCATACCTCCCCTATTGTCTTCAGTACTGAACCTCCCTAGGGTTTGTGTCCCTCCCACTGGTAAAGGCACAGACGAGTTGCTCACCAAGTCTCCTGGGTTTCTACTAACTGATGGTTGGGTTTGGTGCACAGGGGACTTAGGAGGGATTAACTGCCATAGATTTGAGACTGGGTGGAAGGTGGCCATGGAAATCTATGGTGAGAAATGGTACTAACAAAAAAAAATGTATGAATGTACTAGATATATATCACAAAGCGAGAGGATGGATGTAGCACCTAAAAGAACAATGCTGTTCAAAGAAATAGACGGTAAACAAAGAAGGTGCTCAGACCAAAAATGACTATGTTAGACTTTGTCAGATATTGGTAAGATTTCAAGCATGTTGATTTAACTTTCCTGGTAGGCCGCTGAGAGGTGAGGTCGATGATGAAGCGTGCCACCAATAAGAAACCATCTGCAAGCTCCTCCATAGGTAAATGATTCCGTAACTTAATCAGGCTGTAGAAGACAGTGAAGGGTGGGGACACCTCATGCGTGTGTCCGTCCAAATAATGCCCTGAGCCTGACACCACAGTCTTCCTAATCAAAGTATGGCAGCAGATCGTGGCCGGCATTACGCTAAGGCACGCTAAAGGCAGCGGATTGATGGCTTTTGTATGTAGCGCAGACAGGACGTCGGCGGTCGCTGCTGGCCTAAAGTACTTCATCATTCATGTCACTCGTCTGTCGTGGGCCTAACGTCGGCAGGAGGAGGGAGTGGGGGAGGAGGATGGGAAGGGGTCCTAAGTGCCCCATCACGCCCGATAAAATATTGATGCGCTTCCCATTAGACCACCGACATCCCCAGCAAGCCAACCCCCACCAAGGCCCATACGTCCTGGCCATGGACAGGTCCCCCACCCTTATGGAGCTGTGCATCTTCCCACCCACTCACATACAGAGAAACTTGATACAGGTCCCTACCTCCTCCAACACCCAGCCCTACTGAATAGAGAGCAGGTGAGGGACCCAGCTCTAACCTACCCACGCACCGGTCCTGTAAACGTACATGACCGGGGTCCTCAGGTAAGGATTGTGGCAAGGTGACTTGGGAACTCCAGAAGAGGATATAGGAAAGTCTTTTGGGCAACTTCCTCCTGAGGTGGTAGAAGTTGTGATGGTGGTGCTAGTCCCCTGGGACACTTACACTACATAATGGAAATGTACTACACGTGTATACACCAGGGATCTGGATCCCGGGGGTACACCTCCTATATTTTGCTAACACATGTGTGCGGCTGACAAGGGCACTTTTTCATCAAAATCCCCCTAACAAGGGTCCTATTTTCAGCCAAATACCCCTAACAAGGGTCAACTTTGACCAAAATCTCCCTAACAAGAGTCAACCTTTAACCAAAATACCAGAAATCTCATGAAAATACTTATATTTTGGCGACAATTTTCTAGGTTTTCATGTATTTTCTCAGATCTAAGGGAATATTCTTGTTCAATTTACACTAGCAAAGTTTATTGGTGAGACTTTTCTTTAAAAACCTCTTTTTTTTGTTGTTGACAAAAGTGCCCTAAGAAAGGTACATTTTTGGAGGTGAAATCCCCCTAGGAAGGGTAAAGGTTGTCAGAGGTTCAGCCACACACCTGTTTCAAAAAACAGGTGAGTGCCCCCCCGGGATTCGGATCCATGTAGCTCTTGAGATGCCAGCAGTTATTAGTAGGGCTTTCTTGATTTGACCCATCTTGCCTACTTATTTTCTCACTTCCATATCAGCATTGCTGTGTCATTGTTAGTCCCTTTTCAGAAACTCCCATTCTGAATTCTTTTTTGCCAGAGTCTAATCCTCCTTTCCTATTTCCTGCTCCTTTTCCCTTCTCAAATACCCACATACCTTGCCTTCCACCCAAAACCGACAGCAATGGTGTGTTCCACGGGTTGCACATCCTGTTAGCAAGAGCCATTAGCAGCGCCCCCGTGTAGGTTAAACCCGACTTAGAGTGGTCAGAGCTGGTCGGGGATCCTTCCATTAACCGGGCCTCATCCCAGCTCCCATGCACAAAGCCAATTCAGGATTACCCCCAAATCCTTCCTGCCCCCACCCACCCATCCCATACTTTCATTCGATGCACCTTCGTCAACATGTCTATAATGCCGCCCCTCCCTGCCAGCACTAACCCCCGTCACCCCTCACACTGCACCTGTCGTCCGGTCCGCCATTTGTGTACTCAGGGATCCATTGTAACCTGATCGTCTTGTCATCGTCTTGTCATCGTCTTGTCATCTTGTTGTGGTCGCCATTGTGCTCCCATGGTAACGCATCAGTGGTCGCCCTGCCCTTCTCCCCCCGTCCTTCTTACCTATAACATCCAGGCACAAGGGTAGACATTTTATATGGCTTTTAACGATAATAAAACCCAGCCAAGCTACAGCATTTACATACTTTTATACAGCACTGTATAAATATGTGCATGAGAAGGGGTGGCCTGCTTCTGTGAATAAGAATAAAACAACGAAATGCAGGCATGTAAGCTCTAAACATGCATTACCATAAGGCCTGGGCCCATATATATGCGCCAATACATCGGTGACAGTAAAGCAATGCTCGGACGAAAAAGAGAGGGCAAAGATTCAGGTCAAAAGGAGTTCCATTGCCTTTACCATATGTCACGAGGAAGAAGCTAGGCTCTCTATGTCGACATACTTATCATAGGATGGTTAAAATTGTACCAAAGAGACTCTTGCATGGAGAGAGCAGCGCTTTGAGAGTAGGTTGGAAAGAAGTACATTTTCTGTACTTCTCTACCTGCGCATCTAAACACAGTAGTCACTTACCCTCCCCCTCAGCACCTTGCTACTTTCCCATACTGAGTGGGAATTTAACCCCAGGCAGCTTATCTAAAATGTCGTCTGCAGCGTTGATTGTATACCCCCAGCCCTAGTCCCAGAAGAGCTCCTGCCTTGCCCTGTGCTGATAACGATACCTCAGTCCCAGCCCACACTCTACAGATAACGACAAGGTCACGCGCGCCATAGGCAAGAGGCGGCTTCGCGGGAATAGACCGACCTCTGAGTCGATTTCTGGCGTCTGAAAAAAATCTATTCGTTCCCCAAGTTTGTAGTTAATGATTTGTGCACCCTTCTTCCACACACGGCCGCCCCTACGTCTTGGCACGTGGATCATACGGTAAAGGAAGTCCCCTGCAGGCCATTCTGTCGACAATTGTTGGAACCAATAGTTGTCGTGCCTTTGGCTGGGCACACGCCAAGATAGGCGTCTATGGTAAAATGTTTCTCCGAATAAAAATGATAGAGACGGGGCGGGGGCGGTAGTAATTTGTCGTCTGCTGGCTGTATCTGCCAGCCACAATAGCCGCGTCCCCCATTTTGCCGCCAAATGACGATGTCACAGTCATCATAAGCCACATGGGCTCCAGACAGCTTTGACCTCAGGCTCATGCAATGGAAACGACGTAGCGGCGAACATTCCTGGTCGACCATCTGTGTCTCAGCAAAGTTTCCCGCGCCTAATTGATCCGTCGAGCGCCCATAGTGCCCTGTGTTGTCGTTTATAGAGAGAGAAATCCTAACGGGAGGAGGATGACGATGGGGTAGTATCAACTGACATATCACGTGTTATTGACGTATTCTCGCGTGACGAGACCTGAAATGGGGATTATGAGACGCAGCGTAAACATGAATGTGGCGTCACTGACTGCCCCATGACTCCAGGGTTAAACCGTGTGACTGTACAATGTGTGCTGTGTGGGGTGAGGGTGGGGGTGGTAAAGACAGGTGGCCCGATCAGAACAAATTGGCCGGTAGGGTCAATAATCCGGCTGTAATTATTTATTCTAGGATCAAAGCGCGTGTCATCAATCACACATGTGCACGAGCGGGCGTGATTTACAGCGGTCGGTCCGCAGTCGGCGTAAGCGCACCCAGGCCTTCCCCTGCCGACCAGCCTCGCACTGTCTGCCACCCACCTCCCATCCATCCTCCAGGCACCCTCCACAAAATGAATGCCCTCACTATTGGGCTGTGTGGGTTGTGTTTATATGTATATTAATGTGGTATAACTTGTGTAGTTATTATCAGCTCACTCCGCTGTTCTCACGTATTTGGGAAGACTAACTCTAGTGGTATGATGTTGGCTCAGCCCATCCTTTTAACCAACACCAAGACGCCGATACAAGTCACCATTTATTGTTCATTGGTTATTCACAGTTACAGTTGATGATGAGTCCACTCATGGTTGTACAGCTTCAACGACATCAGTCTATTCATACAAGCAGTTCATGTTTAACAATCCAATGCTACTGGAGAGGTATGAGTGCCATAGAGATCCTGTTCAATCCGTTCTTACATTGGCTAAGTGTAATACTAAATACTAAACAGCTTCATCCTCGTCTACTCCAGGAGTATGTGTTGCCTCCTCGGCTGCTCCCACAATACTGACTCCTCCCTATCTCTTACCAACCCCTCACACCTTTCAGACGCCGATGTTTGGCTCACCCGTATTCCCCCCTCCCCCTCTACAGAATCTACCTGACCAGATCTCGTCGACTCCCCTCCGTCTACACATTCCACAGCCTACCATAAACTCTATACTACCATAAACCCTATACAGGACTCCCATAGCACTCTCCCATATAGCATATAATAAATACACACATAATACAGCATACAATAAATACCTACATAAGTGTACCCTGTTATACCCGTTCATTATAATTATTGGCTATTGATGACAAAACAGGTGCGGGCGCTCCCCTCTTGTGACGCGAGTCACACCAATTATCAAGCATAAATTATGCCTGAATACATCTTTATGTATTGTTTTGTCACTAATACCTGAGGTAATCATCGTTATTATATTATACATTTCAATAGTTATTTATATACATACATATGCAACACACTCATATAATACCATGCATTATTACTATATATATTTTCCACACTGCATTGGTGACTTATTCTTAGCGCAAACTTGTCCTCTAACATATACTTTATTATTACAATTCTCTCATTCCTTGATTCTCAATTTGTTTTTCTTTCCTTTGTTATTCATTTTACTCATTCACTCGCCTTTACTAAGCACTTTGTCCCATACTATGTTTATATATTCTTTTTACCATCCTTACCCGGGAGTCGACACCAGTTACACCCAATCGGGCCAATAAATCTCCTTACATCTGTCAACTCCTTGTTCCGAAACGTTCCCCTCTATCTACCCTTTGCCCCCAAGCATCACTCTAAAACACACTCTAACGCGTCTTGGGTTACACCTGGCAACCTCTTACTTAACTCACGCGTGCACAGCTTGTCAACGAGTATATACATCAGGAATCTTTCCACTTGCCACATTACGTCGTAGTTAGTGTCTCACTAGTTGGTCTTACATTTAAATTACAGTTTCTTTTAGCTATATCATCTTACTTAATAATATACACTGGCACCATTCCCAGACATTATATCAATTCATTTGTAGATAGTCTTTGTATTGTCTATTCCATCCTTTCGTCTCACGCCAGCTGCACGATATCTTTCTCCCCCCCCCCTTTTCTCTTGTCCTGACACCGTCTATGCCAAGTCTCTATCATGATGGCGTTTTATTCATCACCTTCAGTCTCATTCATTCAGGTCCACGTACACCGACGACGATCCCGTCCTGGGCTCTTGACCTCGCAGAGCCACGTTCACCGACTCTTTATGACCCTTGTTTACTGAATATGATACAGCCGTAGCCCCATATGATTCTCCAGGTACTTCTGGTAACTGTCTTGATCTTCTTAACTGAGCCATGGCTCTGGCATGTCCCGTGTCAGATAACTGATGTGTATTTATCTCTCTGTTCCTTATTGGTGTCCAGCCCGCCGCTGATATCATAGGTATCTCTAGTGGTACACCTGTCGCCAGGCCCCCACTATACCTAATCAATCTTGTCATCACCGTAAATCCATAGTCACCGTTCAGTATCCCTGCTAATTTCTTTGACACCTTCACAGTGGCCGGTAATGGCAATGGCACTGCGTTTTCCGCCGTTGCCATCTCAGTGGAATATAACACTCGACCCCACTGCACTGTAGCTATGTACCTCGGGCACGAATAGCTTATTGCTACGTCTCTAATAAGAGCCTGTTCTGCTGGTCTTTGAAATACCTGGTCCAAAGGCATTAGACTCTCCCCCAATGGTATTATTTCTGTGATCTCTTTAGTTGCCACCTGTAGATACAGTCCATCCACTGGTTGAAGCCTCTTTAGTTGTCGCACTTTCCTCACCAGTAACGCTATTATTATTATCAGTACTATCAATATCAATGATAACATAGCTATTGTCGTTTTGTGTTCCGGATCTTCTTCCTCATAATTACCTCCGACATCTTCACCGTATTTTTCATAGTCCCAGGTTTCTAGACTCCTTATTCTCATAGGCATTCTTGCTAATATGTATGCCATTAATAGTCTTTTTAAACAAAAATATTGTACCACCATCAGAGTCATGACAATCACCCCCGCAATCATTATTGGTGAATAATCCCATAGTGATTCAGTAGGAAACTGGCCTCCACCACTCATGCCATCCAAATCAGGCAAAGCTGATCCGTCTTCCATTGCACTCACCAAATTCTTCAGATTGACAGCTGCTGGCGACTGTTGTATTCTAGCCTTGTGCTTCATTTTGGTCTTTACTAATTTTGGCAACACTTCATCTTGCAATACCTCCACAGTTTCACCATTTAATACGGCCTTTATCCATGTCAACTTCTTAACACTGTTCATTTGTAGCAAATCGTTATTTACAAAAGTCACATTAGTTTCCATGTTCACATGACCACATCCTGCCAAGCTGTAAGGCATCCACGCCCCGGCAGTCATGAATGCGCAATCACACCCAATATTCAATATGGCGTAATGATGCATGTTCACCTTAACAGGCGGGCTTGATTGACACATCAATTGACCTTGTATGTCGGGTCCCGATACCAAAGTACGACCCTTTCCCAGTGCTATCGCAAATGAAGGAAAATTTGGTTGCACTATATAGTTGATTTCACATGTTTCTGCTATGGCCACCTTGTCATTTCTTATTAGTGCCGCCATGCACCCTCGTTCGGCTATTTTTCTCATGTGTGGAATATCTGGGCATACTGCTATTGAGTTGCCATGGCAACGCGCCCAATTCACCACTGGCTCTGATATATAATACCGCCCATTCTTTGATATGGCTACTTCTGATGGCAATCCCTCTATTCTCGTCCCGTCAGCTTCTTTATTGGCCAACCGCACTGGTACTGGAAACACCTTTACAGAGTATACACAAAATATGTGTTCTTCTGACACCACCGGAATCCTTATCTGCATCTTCACACGACCTTGGTGCTGATATACTCGCACCACACTATTATCATAGTAATATTCAGGATCAGTAAAAGCGACTCTAAATCGTGGGTACGTAGCCTTTAGATATACTTCCGTGTTGATTATAGCTTCTTTCAAATCTTCTCTAGTGACCAATTTTGAGGATAGTTTTCTTCGCGATGCCAATCTTACCTCAGCTGCCATATCCTTTATCTCAATGAGTTCATTTAATAAATGAATGATATACCCCCATTTGACCCTTGTCAGCAGGCTTTCATGGTTGTATACAATGGATAGTTCATATAATGCCACACTGTGCATAGTTTGAGTTCTTTCCAGCAATTTCCGTCTCTTCAATGATATTTTAGCCATTTCATACAATTGCAACTGTCTATCAGCCAACTCTCCCACTTCCGCCATGACATCCTCCAAGCCATTGCTAGTACTTGTGGCCAATGTTTTAATAACATCACGCATCTTATAATACGAAGTCTTCAGCAATTGAATATCCTTTTCATTTCTGGCTACATCATCAGCTCTTCCAGTGCCAAAAATATAGTACGACAACTCTCCTATAATATTTAGACCTGGTATACCTGCTCTCTTAGATCTTTTGACTTGTTGTTGTTCAGGTATGTTTTCCATCAGCTTTTCCACTTCCTCCTCTCTGGCCTGTATTAATTTTCTAATAATTTGATTCAGCCATTCTTCTTTCTGTTTGATGTTGTCACAGGTATCTTCAAATAATAAGGTTCTGTTGTGATGTTGAATATCACACATAACCTGCATATTCTTCACACATTGTTCATAAATACTTTCCATTTCCGGCTCTGGTAATCTATCTGGTATCTCTAATACAAACACTTGTGACACATGATTGTGCTCAGCCGTAGAAATACGTCTACCAGGTTGCAAAATGACACCTAATTCTGCTCTCTCTAAAGTCTCGAAAGTGTGCCTTCCAGCATCTACCACACCCCACAAGGAACATAAGACACATAGTATAGTTAGCCACGCCATTTTCTTCTTATTATGGCTTCCGGTTACAGTTCGAGTTGGGTTACTACGACTCCTAACTGATCGCTCCTGGAAGTTTTTATGGATCTTGAACACTTAATAAGCCCTATCGTGTCAGATAGTTCACCAGTTCATGACCCTTTTACCCCTTCTTGTATATATTTTCCCGTCAATCTGAACACGTGTGCCTTCCTCTCCTATCTAGCTGTACGTCTCTTCCATCTGATAACACCAATTTATTGGATTGGAGTCTTTGTCTCAGCGACTCCTCCTAATGTGCCCTCAAATCTTTTTTTACTATAGTTTTCACTATATTTTTATTTTCTTATTTCAACTTCCCATCCCCTTGGTTAGATACCTAGAATTAAATTCTCAGTCGATGCTTGACTTCCACCCTGTTCGCACTAAAGATGGCTAGCTATTCCAGCGTTTCTGTCAATGGCGCACTCGTCTATCTCCCGATAGATCGTCTCCAGCCCGGCTTCACCTACATCGTCGGCTGCAGAGACCTGTCCTCCACAGATGCTAACGTTACTCCGTGCATGCTAGTATGCACCGGACCGCAAGGCGCGACCATGCCCTCACACACCACCATTCGAGATCATCTACGCTTAGCTTGTAACATGACTGATATGACCCTGCGCGTCATCCACCTGGATGGGATGCCCGATCCCAGTTACCGCCTGCAATCAACTGCTGCTGTTCCACCTATTCCTACTCCTGCTTATCAACCAGCTTATGTCGACATCACTCCGCCTCCAGTCAACCCTACCACTCCTTTCGTGCCACCTTGGAATCCCACTCTGATGTCGCCCATAGGTGCGCGTCCCACCTATAGCGCTATAGTGCCTGCTACCTCTGCTCCAAGCCTCGCATCCACCTTTACCTCCAATGCGCTACCAACTTGCACAGCGACTCTTCCTCTACGAGTGGACACCTCCCACCAATATTCTCTGCCTGCCAACTTCGCGGTGTCATCAACTTCTCGTCCATTGCCACCTCAGCATCATTCTTCATATGTAGACTACAATGTGTTTTCTCACCTTCCTGCTACTTCCGGTGTTTCGCCCTTACCATACACACCTTTGCTAACCACCACTGCACCTCTGACGTCCAGAACAACCCTAACATCCACATTTACCTATTCTGCCGCTGCTTCTCGTCCCTTTTCTACTACCAGCGCCACTACTTCCGGTCAGTTTCCTGCTGTATCTTCATTAATGATGCCTCACATCACCATCCGAGCTGCTCCAGCTGCAGATGCCCGCGCCACCTCGGCTTCTAGGTCTCCGCCTTCCTGCCTACATACGCCCGCTCTGGCCCTGACCTCTTCCACTTCCGGTCAGTTTACTTCATCTTCATCCACTGCAGCTTCACTTCCACACCTTCCAGTAATGTCGCCCTCGTTCTGGAGTACTCTGGCTATCTCACCTGGACATCCACCCTTCTCACCATTGACCTGTCAGTCCAGCACCATGGCCTCTTCCTCACAACTGACTCACAGTTCTTCTACCATCATATCTCTCTTGACATCTTCATCTGCTACAACTACGCGACATCATCCCTATCAGCTTTCTGCCAGACCACAAACCTCCCGTTCTTCTAATCTTGGAGGTCCTATCCTTCCAACATTGTCTTCCCCAGCTTCTACCCTCTCGCAGAAGTAAGTATATTTCCCTAGTGATTCATACTTTGATTCCTAGAGACGCTCACTTCGTTCTTGTAATAAGATACTATACACATATTTTCTTTTAAAATATATGCATAAGCTAACTCTATAAAGTTGCTGAGCTCCTCTGATTTGTGAGTAGTGGCGATCACATTCACAGTCTCAGGTGTATAACTGATCTCATTAATACACCCATATGACTGAATTTTATGTGTCCTAATACCTTCTTAGAAAAGAATTTCACTCACACTTATTTTTGAATATATATCTACAGCTATAGACATCGTATCTCATTTCTCAGAGTCTGGGCTTCTTAACTAATTAAACCATTATAGGCTCTGGTTCTTTAACAGAATGCCTTACTTCTGGACAAATATATCCTTTAAATTTAGGCCTCTTAATTATGGACCTTGTTACTGGAGTCATTCTATGTGTGTCGCGACTGTGGTCCTGCTGATTCCGACTAGTGTTTCCATTCACCCTTAGACAACTTATAAGGTGCCCCATAGTGGTTGCCTCCTGTATGTGATGCACTTCTTTCTCTTGTCTCATATACCTGCTTTATTTACTATCTTCAGTTCTTCTCCCATTTCATCTGCTGATGATGATGATGCCTCTACTCCTACTAGTCCTTAAATCTTCACTTCAGGTATGTATTTCTAATACATTTTATATTAACTGCATCCTAAATGGATCCGACCTTTTACAATTTTCCACAAACTGTATTAAGTAGTTAAATCTTATCCATAGAGTAGGGTGTATCTGAGCCTTAATATCTCTACCCTCTCTACAGTGGGCGATGATTCCTTTCCTTCAGTAAATTATTACTGATCTCCATTAATTCATCTCAACCGCTATGAACCTTCCGTTGTCTATGATCCAGGCTTTTCCACTAGAACTCATGTTTATAGCTTATCTAAACTGCTGATTATGTTGTCTTGTCTTGGTTATGTCCGTGTAGCATGCTGGTTGTTCTATCTTGTTAAACTTTTGAGTGTAGTCTGTATCTGTTGCTTGCCGATGTCTGTACAGCTGGAGTTCCACTCCTACACTGCCAACTGTCTTGCTTGTCATTGCATCTTATCTCTTTCTTTACCTGCGCATGTCTGCTCTCTTCCCCCCCCCCCTTTTCTGTTACTGGGCTCTTAATATACATATGTCTGTCTCAGTGTCCGGCACTTCCCCCCCCCCCCCTTTTTCTCACTCTCGTGTTCATTCCCCCGCTGGCTCTGTTTCCGCGCCGTCATTCTCGCGCTGTCTTTTCTGTCTCTTTCCTCCTGTACCCCATTCTTTCCAGGCATCTGGAGCTGCAAATACTGCCATGGTTATTTGCTGTATTTTCCATGCAGTATTCTTACTTTCCTCAGGTAATTTCCTAACCCAAGTTTTCACTTCACCTTTCATTCCCCACAATAATAATGCCACATATTCCATTTCCCCTAGATCATATATTCTCTTAATCAGATCCATGTCGTAGAAATATTCTTCTATCTTTTCTCCTGGTGCTCCTCTAAATGTAGGTGGCGTTATACTGATACCTGCCATTTTGTACATTTCTTCAACCTCTCACAACGTTCCCCTAACAGGTATTGTATTTTATAACCGTACAGTCCCTCTGTTCTTTCCTATCAACTCATATCCTTTCTAGTTATATTTATCAAAGTCTTCAGTTACATCCTCCTCCTCCAGGGTCGTCTCATTGTCTTTAACCCCGGATGTTAATACTCCTTGGGTGATATGCTTTCCCTTTTGCTTCAGTTTAAACATTTCCCAAGTTTCATCTCTTTGTCTACACTGCCTGCATCGTTTCCCTCTACTAGTCTTGCGATGCCTCCTACACTTTCTTGAGAAAAAGAATGCATTAGTCACACTCCCTACTCCATATTTAAAGTGATGTCTGTTTACTTGTTCCCTCAAATATCTTGGCAATCTCGCGATGTCCAATTTCAGTTTTGATATTTTCTGCATTACTATATCCTGTAACGTCGCCCCATTGTATCTGAATACCTTCGGCAATGAATATCCAAATCCATATATAGCATCCAGCGCGTCTTCTACCTGTTGTCCCCTATATCTCCCTGCCTTTACTATAGATGGTGCTCTCTTTCCCGCTTCCTCACTAGTGGACATTATATGAGATGTTTTATCCCATGTACCTGTTCCAGGTGTTTGGCCGCTCCTGCCGCTGTTGCTGTTGTTCTGCCACAAATGTGACAGAGCCTTGAGGTCACTTGTCTTCTGCTATAATACTCTTCTATCAATATGTCATCCAATCTGATTGATGTATCTAGCACAAATTCATCGTCTTTACTATAAAATATTGATGGTTCTGTCTGTGTCGCTGTTTCTGTGGTCTGAGTCTCTCTCTTAACTATACCACCGGTGCCTTGTAGAGTGGCATCCAACAACCACTCCCATTCTGTCTGTCCCACAGTGATGTCACGTATGCTATCCCATATGTTTCCCTGATGATTTACCAAGACCTCGGCTTGAGCTGCTTCCACCACCTGTATTGGCTCTTGCGCTGAGCTTGGTTGGCCTGACGTTGAAGTCGCACCAAATCCTTTTTCATTTGTTTCTGTTGTTGTTGAACTTGCTGCAGACACTGTGCTCCTTTCATTGTAAGTGCTATTGCAATAGTTGTCTTGAATCATCCACGTATTATAGTATTGTTGGTATTGCTGTTCTCCAACACTATCGTACCAGCTATCTGCCATCCGTCCATCAGCACCTGCTATTTACTGTGAGGTCTTATCTCGTCCCTCGTTGTGCGCGCACTGCCACCTCCTGATGCATCTCCTCCTGCATATACCTGTTGCGCTGGCCTCCCCCCCCCTCCCCTCTTTTCTTACCTTGCCCTACTTTTCCCTTTTCTTTGTGTATCGCCCTCCTTTCCGTCTACCTGCATGAGTCAGCTTGACCTGCTCCTCCGGGCGGCCCCTCCCCCTTCGGCACCTGCATCACCCCCCCCCCTTCTTTTCCCTCATAGTAACACACGTCCATACTACAGGATTATCGCCCATCCTGTAGTATCCCGTCTAAACTCACCCTATTCTCCATCGCTGGATGAGCTGAGCTCCTCTCTGCCTCTCCTGTGATGCTTACAAATCGGTCCCTTTGGAATGATATGTTCACTGCTAGATTCCTCACTCATAATAGCCCCTGCAGCCAATTGCGCTCTCCTATCTCTTTGCCTCCGTCTCTTCTCAGCCCTATCCTCTCTCTCTTTTCTCTTCTGTCTTCTCTCCATTTCTTCTCTCTCTCTTTCTTCGTCCATCTGTCTCTTCACCTCGACATTTCTCACTCTACCCTTCCTTTTCTCTTCATTATCCTGTCTTCGGCCACCCTCGACCTTATCAATATCACTATCCTGTAACCCTTTCTTTTTACACCAATTATCAACCACAGCTTTCTGCCTGTGCTTCTCCCGGCTATCTCGCCGTACAACTCCATCTTTCTCATCATCAGATTCCTGTATAGGTGCGCGCGGTCCAGCTCCGGCCACCTCTCTCTTTTCCTCATGTGCACTTTTATCGTCGTCTGACGTATTCAATTTGTCCTCCTTATCAGCGCCCGCTAACGCTGTATCCTCCAGACCAGATGAAGGATGTTCCACCTCAGTCACCCCTCTCGGGTTCTCATGTCCTATGTCTTCTTTATCCACTTGTGATTCCACTTCTGACTTATCCACTTCCACAGACCTCTCATCTTTGGCTACTCCTTCACCATTTTCACCCTCCCCTTTGTATGCTCTCTTCAGTTTATTCACATTTACTAAGTGAGGTATCTCTTTGCCCGTCTTCACTGCTCTCAACCTCACCCTGTTATCCCCCACCACCTCTATTATCCTGTGTGGCCCTGTGTATCTACCAGCAAACTTCGATGTATTATTCACCGCGCATTTCGGATCATAGTAATATACCCACTCCCCTTCTATAAAAGAGACAGGTCGTGCCCGTCCATCCAGTCTACGTCTGAGCTGTTCCTCATACTTAGCAGTATGAGCGTTGGCCGCCTCTTGTAATAACTGTATGCTATGATTTGTTCTAAGAAACCAATCCCTCTCAGATGGCACTTTAGGCAGTGGCCTTTCCTCAGCAAAGGACATAGCCACTGGATCCCTCCCGAATTGTAGTGCATATGGTGAAAACCCCGTCCTCATACTGATATTGGAGCGCACTGTCCACAATGCAATGGGTAACAGCTCTGGCCAGTGTTCATGGTCCTCGGTCACATAGCATCCTATCGTGTCCTCTAATGATTTATGCAATCTTTCAACCCTGGCATTTCCGGTCGGATTCCTAGAAGACGTAAACCTCTGTTTGGTTGATAATCTAGCTGTAACCTCACGAAAAACCTGACCCATATATGTAGACCCTCTGTCGCTGCACAGCACTTCCACCTTGCCGTACCTACACACGATCTCCCGTAGAAACACCCCAGCTGCCGTGTGCGCAGTTGTGTCTTTAGTACAGAATGCCTCCGGCCATCCCGTCAGAAGGTCTATGAAGGTCATAATATATTTATAACCTTCTTTGGACCTACGTAGTGGCCCAACAAAATCTGTCTGTATCACTTGCCATGGATAATCCGGCGTATCCCATGATCTTGCCTTGGCTCTAAAGTGAGGTGCTCTTTTTCTCAACGCGCACCTTTCACATAGCCGCACGTACCTAGCTATGTCCACCATCATATTTTTCCAATAAAACCGAGCCTGTACTTTTGTATTCAGCGCCACTGTCCCCACATGTCCTCCGCACATAATATCATCATGCATGAGATAGAGCACTCTATTCACCATAGCTTTAGGCACCACTATCCTTGGGTTTAAGTCAGCTATAGGCCCACCCCTCTTTCTAGCTGGTTTTATATACTTGCATAACAATCCATCCTTCATACCCATGAAATCAGCATTATGTAAAATCCCTCGCGCCTTTTCCTCATCCACTGGCAATTCATCTCCCGCCAAATATCTCATCATCCCCCTGCAGAATCCATCCTTCCACTGCTCCTGAATGAAGGTTTCCCTATCCAATTCCTCCCCTATCAATTCCATCACGAGTAACTCACATCCCACCTCAGGCTCAAACTCCCCCGACTCCTCGCCAGGTGTATCCTGTCCCACTGCCAACGGCACTCTGGATATAAAATCCGGCAAGTAGTGAGTGGCTCCCGGCTCATACCTAATCTCATAGTCAAAGTCAGTCATTGCTAAACCCCATCTAGTCAACCTTTTGGATGGAGCCTTACTGGCTTGTTGAAGCAAAGGTATTAATGGTTGATGGTCTGTTATTATCGTGATCTTAGCCCCAGTCAGCATATCCTCAAATTTCTTCAATACTCTTATAACAGCTAGGCCTTCTTTCTCTGTTATAGTGTAGTTTCTTTCAGCCTTTGTAAATGTATACCCATAATATGTTACCGGCCTCAGCAATCCATCCCTCTTCACACAGATGGCCGCTCCACACGCGCCATCCGAAGCATCTGTTAAAACATAAAAGTGGCCTCCAATCTCTGGGTGAACCAATAACGGTGTGCTTGCTAATGCTGCTTGTATTTTCTTGAATGACACCTCACACTCATCCGTCCACCTAAATGGCACCTTGATTTTCAACAAATTATTCAGAGGCATCGACAAAACAGCATAGTTAGGAATAAAACTCCTGTAATAATTACAAAGCCCCAGAAAGGACCTAGTTGTATGTTCATTATACGGTCTGCCAAATTCCTGCACCTTTCTGATCACTTTAGATTGCGTCTGCACTCCTTCAGCATTAATAATGTGCCCCAAAAACTTAATTTCCGCTTTGCCCCACTCACACTTTTCCGGCTTGACTGTTAACCCTGCTTTACCTAAAGCTGCTAATACTCTGCCGACATTAGTAATATGGCTCTCCACATCCGGATCAAAAATAATGATATCGTCTAGGTAGGCTAGACAAGTACGTGGTATTAAACCTCCTAGCGCTAATGACATAATCTTAGTAAATTGCCATGGGCTCTGCTTCATACCAAACGGCATCCTCGTCCATTGCCAAACCCCCGAGGGTGATTCAAATGCTGAATATTGCCTGCTGTCATGATGTAAATCGCACTGATGATACCCACTGAGCAAATCCATGGCTGTAAAGATTATAGGTTTTCTGTATGCCATATACAAAAACATGCTTCTGGCTGTGGGCATAGGGTATGTATCATCCGCCGTAATAAGATTCAACATGCGATAGTCTGTACATAATCTAGCCTTTCCATCCTTCTTCTGCACTACCACCAACGGACTTCTCCAGACGCTGTCACTGGGCTCAATAATTCCCAACTTTAACAATCCCCTCACCTGTTCATCAATAATATCCATTTTCTGAGGAGAATACCTGTATGGTCGTGCCATACACGGACCCTTGGACTCATCGACCCTTATTTTCATTGGAGCCAATGAACAATGACCCAACTCCTTCATAGAAAATGCTATAGTGTCCATGTTGACCACCAACATTTCTCTGAATACCTTCTGCTCCTCCAGCGTCATCATAGTGTCACCCAAATCAAGGCTCCTGATCTTCTTAATTTTATCCAGCCTCTCCTGTTCACTCAATGTAGAAACGCCACATCCACCACCATTGTCCTGATGATCCTGCCGGTGTATTGATCCCCCTCTAGCATCTTGACCATTCTCCCGCCGTTCTTCAGTACATCTTGCCAAAATCTCACGAGCCTCATCCTTTCTATCCCTGCCAACATTAGCTGTATCAATTACCTCCAGCAAATTAAGTTCTGGTTCATCTATGTCTTCTGTATATGCTATAACCTCAGTTGTATCCACATACACTTGCCTGTCAGAGAGATTAGCAATTCTCATATACCATTTCTTCCCCACATAGTTCACCGCACCATCCGTAGCTACCACCGCCAAATTAGATGGTCTCAGCAAGACCGTTGTTCCACCCCTTTCAGCCGCAACATCCCATCCTTTCACCGTCACCAATCTTTCCTCCCATGGGTCCAAAATCGCCGCTACTTCAATTGAGACCGGATCCTCAGTAAAGAGACGCACCTTTCCATCTATAGCTATAATCTGTGCCCTTGCGTCAGTCAGAAAATTACGTCCCAGCACAATATCATAAGCCAGTGAATCCACCACATTAAAATCATAGTATATGCAAGCACCATCCATAAAACACTGCAGTCGCACCGTCTCATAAACTTGTAATGATGTTTTGTCCCCCAGACGCACCTTCCCCAATTGAGATGGCTGCCTGTCCCAAATTGCTCTCTCACTTATACTACTCACAATTGTCCGTGCTATAAAACAATCAGACGCGCCCGTGTCCACTAAACATCTGTATGTATTCTCGTCAATAGTACACTGAACCAACCATGGCGCTTTGTCTTTTGATCCCCTGTTTCCCGACCCATCCCCTGATATCAAATTTAATTCTGGGGTAGGAATGAGCCGTTGTGCCCGTTTCCCGGCCTGCGAACATCATTTCCCTGATCTCGTTGGTCTCTGTTCTGCTGAGAGGATGACAGCTGATCCCTGTATTTCTTCAAAAACGTGCACTCCTCTGTAGAATGTGTAGTAGAGTCATGAATTAAGCAATAGATTGCCCCTCCTCCTTTCTGACTCTCTCCTGCATCTCCCATCATCCTAGCATATTCCTGTGCTCTTCTCTGACCTTTATCATCCCCCTGTTGACCCTGCCTGCTTCCTCCTGTGTATCTCTGTCCTTGAAACCTGTTATTGAAATACTGAGACGCGTTATATTGATTTCCACCGCGTCCCCCTTGATAATTCCATCCTCGACCTCCACCGCCTGTACCAAACTGCCTATTCTGACCATATGTTCCCGCGCCGGTCCCTCTGCCCGCCTGCGCCTGATACTGCCCTTGTGAGTTACCACCCCTCCCAGCATATTGTCCCTGCTGATTCTCCCGTCCATGTTCCATCTCTCTGAGCCCCCGTCTATATTCCATAGTGCACATCTCCACCACTGCTTTAGTTTGTTCTCTAGCATACTCTTTAGGATCGAATTGATCGTCCCCACATGCTCCATCCCGAGTCCCCTCAGACTCTAGCATATGTAACTGCGCCACACCTTTGGAGTTCCTTCCTTTCTCCACATTTTCCCAATAAGACGCCAGTCTGAGAGCCTCTTCAAAAGAATCAGCATTGTGTTTCATCAGGTCCTTATCAATGGGCGGAAGCAAACCCCCCACAAAGACTGACAGTTTGATGACATCAGGAACATCCAACTCGTCATATTCCTTTATTTTCAATGCGAAGTCCCAGACCGACTGTCCCTTTTCCTGCTTCAAACAGTGCAAATCCCTATGTTTCTGCCACAGTGGCCTTTTGTCTTCAAAAACCCTCTTCACTATAGCCACTACTTTGTCCAAAGTATCCTTTTCCCCCTCTGGAATACCATCCATCCATTTCGATGCCCCCTTCTTCAAGCCCAATTTTGCATACTCAAGATGTTGATCCGGAGACCATCCAAATAGCTTTTGCATTCCATTCAATTCCTTGAAATATCTCCGATAATCCTCCCCAGGTTCCCCATTGAAGGATGGTAGTTTAACATTCGGACTAGGCGCCATGTCGTCGTCTTCAGAACCAATAATAGGTGCAATATCCTCCTCCACCTGTTTCTCCGCATCCAAATCACCCACTGAGCTCTCTTCACTATCGTTCCCCTGTACACCAGTTCCAACACCTCCAGCTACGGAGCCCTCAGCGGCTTCCTCCCGGGCCTCCCTTTCTATCTGCCGTCTTCTCTTTTCATCCGCTCTCCGAGCCCACCAATCCTCCCAGTCACCCGAAACATCAGTCTGAAGATGGCTATTTAGAACATCATCTAAATGCCCCTCATCTGTAGTACGACCTGTACTATTGCCTGAGCGGATATTCGCAGTTACCTTTCTCCAATTTACAGTGTCGTTCAAAAACCTCTCCCTTCGTGCTACACGCTCCCGGTCTATCTCCGGCCTCGCGGGCGGCTCCTCCCCATCAATGGCCTGCCGATATCTCAGCTCGTGTTCCAATATGGCCCTCCCCCTCTCTATGCTTTGTCGTACCCTAATATTAGTGTTCTGCAGACCTGCAATAACTTCATCCACCCTTGTTTTACTCACAGACTCTCCCAGACGACTGCCACTTTGATCACCTGTAACAACCGGTGTAGTACAGCTTGTCCAATCCTGTCCAACTCCACCACTCTCATCCTGACCCACCAAGTCCTTATCACTTAACTGTCTCCCATTCTCAACAACCACCAAGAAACCAGACGGTAGCAATCCAGCACTCCCCCCTTGTGAATCACCACAGGCCTCCGACCCCTGTTCCTGTATCTTCTCACCGACGTCCTCGCTTCGTCCTGGCACTGCCACCACTGTAGACGCCCCGTCTACTGGATCATTCTCCTCATGTGCGTCCCCCTCATTCTCATGACCATCCTTTGTTCCATTCTCATCCACCTGTCCGTCTTCATGTACTGGCTCAATTAACCCCAATGACGTTGCAATTGCTTCAAAATTCAAATCCTCATCACCAATATCCGCCACATCCCCCTCAGATGCGCGTCTAATTCGTCCCTGGTCCGCTGTACCCTCAAACTCAAGGCACCTAGGAGTAGCCTTACAGAAATTAATACTGGAGCTCCTAGCAATGGGCGTCGAAAAATACTTATAATTCACTAATCTGTCTCCTGTCGTCCATCCTTTGCAGAGATTATCAGGCCGTTCCCCTGCATCGGCACTTACTGTGTGCTCCTGAACCGCCGCCTGTTGCCCATCACTAGAATTATCAGCCCTGGCCTCCGACTCTGCCGCAGATGACTGATGCTCGTTCTCCACTCCCAATGCTGAGAATGGTCCAGAGGTATCGTCCACTACCACCGACCCTGCTGGTTCAGAATCAGCCGCGGTAGACAATTGTAGGCCAGACGTCCCCCCAGACTTGGGATCCCTTTGAGACGACGTCCGCTCCTCCTCTGACCGAGCCACGGGGAATCCAATCTCTCTAGACACCTCCTCTCCAGGCAAAAGCACCACTTGCGACCTGGGTCCTAATTGCACATGCACATGTGTGTGATCCGATCTAAGAGTGACACGTGATTGATCAGGTCCCGCTTCACTCACTCCGGATCTTCCACCCTGTCCCTCTGCTACACCACTATGTGCTACTGCTGCATTCCCAGGCAATGTGCGCGCTGCAGGTATGATAGTATAGACTTCCACACCGTCACTACTGTCAGTGTGTGGCGATGCCGCTGAGTCACATCCAGCGTCTGAGCTGTTAGGTATCGGGTACGGCGAGCCGCTCATCAGTACAATGATAAGCCCAACCACTAATTCTCCACCATCTGGGCTGTGTGGT
The DNA here is from genome assembly GCA_949317995.1 of Acholoe squamosa. Lineage (NCBI taxonomy): Eukaryota > Metazoa > Annelida > Polychaeta > Phyllodocida > Polynoidae > Acholoe > Acholoe squamosa. The sequence goes on from OX439045.1 coordinate 26,808,400, forward strand.
TTGTGTTTATATGTATATTAATGTGGTATAACTTGTGTAGTTATTATCAGCTCACTCCGCTGTTCTCACGTATTTGGGAAGACTAACTCTAGTGGTATGATGTTGGCTCAGCCCATCCTTTTAACCAACACCAAGACGCCGATACAAGTCACCATTTATTGTTCATTGGTTATTCACAGTTACAGTTGATGATGAGTCCACTCATGGTTGTACAGCTTCAACGACATCAGTCTATTCATACAAGCAGTTCATGTTTAACAATCCAATGCTACTGGAGAGGTATGAGTGCCATAGAGATCCTGTTCAATCCGTTCTTACATTGGCTAAGTGTAATACTAAATACTAAACAGCTTCATCCTCGTCTACTCCAGGAGTATGTGTTGCCTCCTCGGCTGCTCCCACAATACTGACTCCTCCCTATCTCTTACCAACCCCTCACACCTTTCAGACGCCGATGTTTGGCTTACCCGTATTCCCCCCTCCCCCTCTACAGAATCTACCTGACCAGATCTCGTCGACTCCCCTCCGTCTACACATTCCACAGCCTACCATAAACTCTATACTACCATAAACCCTATACAGGACTCCCATAGCACTCTCCCATATAGCATATAATAAATACACACATAATACAGCATACAATAAATACCTACATAAGTGTACCCTGTTATACCCGTTCATTATAATTATTGGCTATTGATGACAAAACACTATACACCAATATAGCATTGACTGCCCAGGCGATTTGCCAGTCCTTTGCTTCATAAATGACTCTTGATTTTTTTAACTTTCTCCTTTTCTATTGCCCCTGATATGGTAAATTTGAAGCTATTTGTCCTTTATTTTGCACAGTGCCCCACTTCACCTCATCCAATAAAGAATGACTACGTGCTTCTATTACCTTTGAATGATTACAAGTAGTATTGCAGGCATTTATGGGGAATGGACTGTTGCATTATGCCATGTACATTGACATCTCTTTATGTCATGTGTATCCAACTGCCAAACCTCCATACCAGATTAACATAAATGCCATGTTACACAACACTGTGGAAATACACCAGCAGCTCAATGGCAAATATAACACCAGATGAAGTTTGCATAACAAAAAATCAGATGAATCCTTCAGATAATTGACCAAACAAAGGAAGCACATATTGGTGTTCCTATAACAACGCATTGGATTGATACTCCCGTATACGTCATTTCATGTTGCTCAGCACTTTTCATTTAATGAGAAGATACCGCAGATCAGAATTGGAGCAATTACCAAAGCCTTTTCTCAGCTATCACAATCTTAATGCCCGAGTGGTTAGGTTGTCTGTGATATATGATGGATGGAGATTAAAACAGAGATAGGAAACTTACACCACTTGATGGAGGATGTTAGATGAGCAGATTCTAACATACCTCCGTTACCAATACTCCACCACCATGGAGAATAAATATGCCAGGTGAAAAGAATAACTAGGATGAAATATCGGGTAATTGTTATCAATTTCCCATATAGCAATAAGAAAATCTATGCCGGGGATGTTTTCTCTTATATCCTTTTACGACAGGATGACTACTTTTTTTATCCATAACAAATGATATTTTCTTTTGTACTTCCATCACACCCATGTGTTTGATGTGGTGGGTCTCCATGTTGGTATGAATCATTCTCAGTTACCTTGACAATGGTAAAACGCAGGTTTTCTAGTGCAGCCTTTGTACTGGCGTCCAATCGACAATATGGACCTCACCAACCCCAGCTTTAAGCCTCCCACTTAGCTAGACTGTGATAAGAATGACTGCATGACATCCCCCTTAGATACAGGTTATGTGAGGTCTTGTAGATTGGGTAGGGTGGAAGGAGGATGCATTGAGGAATCTACCTGTTACTACTATTAGCTTATATCAGTCTCGTTGTTGGGGGGCTCTGTATCCTAATAGGGTACTGTCTGACAAAGAGTAACCGATATATTGACCGTTCTTCTGGCCCTCAGTTGTTAAGTATCAAGGCCATGAGCAAAGAAAGCATTGAGTGGATGTGGGTGCAAATCTCAGTTACTTAAGTATATATCATCAAGTACTGCATCTTTCTAAATTCACTTTGTTATTGGTTTGTTCTTATGAAGAGAATGTCTTCAAATGTAATGGGATTATCAAGAGGTTCGGTGATGCATACTCTTCAAAGATATTAAACACAAAGTTGGTTTTATACTGGAATTGATATACACTGCTAATGTCATTTCCTTCTCCTTTTGCTTTCCTCCACCCAGAAATCCGCGAGTTCTGCCAGTTCAACAGCTTTAAGGCCGAGTGTCCCGCAGGACAGGTCATCATGATGACGCATGCGCACTACGGACGCATGCGCCTTGGCCGCTGTGTGGTGGCTGACCTGGGCTATGTAGGCTGCTACACAGACGTTCTGCACCTTGCCGACAGGAGGTGCTCTGGACGCCGGAAGTGTGAGATTAGTATCCCGGATGAGGGCTTTGATCGGATTAGTACGTGCCTCACGGAGCTGACAAAGTACCTGGAAGCCAGCTATAAGTGTGTCAAAGGTAGGTCAACGACTCCTCGGTTACAATGATCTTATGACGCTGGTGTGAACCTCAATTCAAATGCTTAGATACCGTGGTATGCAGTCGTAGCTTTATTATAGATCAACACTATAAATTGTACCTGCATACAGCAGGGCGTCTGTTGATAGCATGTGTCTGAATACAATATTTCGGACATAGATTGTCTGGAGAAACCTCATGTTGATATCCAATTTCAAAGATACCTTTATTCTACAAGGTGTTAGAATCGGGTAAGCGGAGAGATGCACATTTGATGTCACCAGGTTTAGACCCATTTCTTTTATAAAGGTCTACAACACAGTTGGGACGCAAGTGTAAGTCATAGACTTTGACCAAAAACTTATAAAACATCATCGTTCAGCACAGAAAATAGAAGGAAGTACTACAGAGCCAATAAATCAGTATGACCAGTGGTAGCGAATAGAGTGTCCAGCGCAGAGTGGCTATAACCCTTAATGATTATTGGTGAGGGGCTTTATTGGGGATGTAATAAGGACCTGTCTGCCACTGTGGAGAGGATCAGTCCATCTTTATAACCCAGCGTTATATGGCAGGGGCTGAGCCCAGTCTCACTGACCATTTAATAAAAGACCCCCTGCCTCCTGTTGTATTATTTACCCTGCTCAGGAGCACCAAGTGGGGGCCCTTCCTTAACAGCAATCAGCCCCTGGAGATGACAGTCTCAGTCCACCATTACCTCTCCACCACTGACCCCATCTACAGCAAGCACCCAATCAACTTGGAGTGTGCCCGTGCCCCTGTCACTTACCCTGCCGAGGCCTGGACATGTGTCTTGTTAGGCCGGGCTCGGCTTCTGCCGCCAGCAAATCTAATACAGACAGCGGGCAGGCTGGGTAATTGCCGAAATCGACTGTCAATTCGCCGCCCACTGACCCAGCTTCACTGATGAGCTTCAGAGACCAAACCTTCATATATTTTTCTCCCAAGATGCAAAGTCCATCATGGCAACCCCCTTGTCCAATTTACCATGGCCGCCATGTCTGCCCTCCGGAAGCACGCGAAGTGCATGCTGGGAGCGATAGGAACGCTGCTGGGTGGAGACCTCTGGCGACGTCATGTCCACACAACAAACACCAAACAATGGCGGCCATTTTGGATCAGGTCAGGGAGTTGACTGTGAGAGGGGAAGTAGGGGGCAGGAGGTCGGTGAGCGATATTGGGAGGAGAATGGCACTTGGCAGGCGGCGTGCCATTACTGGACAATCAGTGGTGCCCCCTATTGGTGGCCACCGGACCCTGGGGACCGGAAGGGATTAGCCCCCTTCTCGCTGCCGGCCATGTTTATCGATGTTCTGATCCTAATCGAGGTGCGAATGTCTGGACTTTGATAAAAAGGGGAGCTCAGGGGTCGTTAGTGGAACCACCGCATGGTGGAGATAAAAGTGGCGGCTAAACCTGTGGCCACCTTTATTAAAACCACCGTCAGGATACGTCCAATATCGGCCTGATGATTGCCTGCAAAACACAAGAGCAACAGGAAAAAACTGACACAGCTGGTCACGACCTCAAATAAAGATCATAAGAGGTATTCATTTAAAATGGAAATGAACAACAATTGCCTGGGTTTTAATGGTGGGATAGGAGCACAATATGAAATGGATCAAGTCGAAGGTGATGAAGCTCATTAAAACATTTACCGTGTGTCAGGGCATCAAGTTTTTTTTCCAGAGACAAAGGGATTGGTTTCTAGACATTCCATTCTTACCACTGGCTTTGCAGCAACATAAGCAGATGTTCCTTATGCAGGGGAACTTATGAAACCTCGCTCCATAAGCTGATTTCTTACTAGTCCCATTATGCGTCTTCTAGCCTTCTTTATTGTGTTCATCTTCTTTGATTGTGGACATCATTCATGTCTTTACAAACCACAATTTCCACACACAGACGGAGGAGTACAAAAGGCCAGCTCGGTGACCGATGCCTTCCTGGTGGCCAGTCTGCAGCTTGCCAAGAACCAGGTTCTTGTGTCCTCTATGCATAATTGAGTGGGGTCGGGCGGGAGCGTTCCGACCCCGGTCCGGATCAGCTTACTGGGGGGAGTCAGGGTCAAGATGGTCACTGACACCGCCCTGCAACGCACTCCTTTGTCGACTTCCGCCTTTCAAAAGGCACTTCCGCCCCAACACCCCTTCATGTCAGCACGCCCAAGGACACCCAGCGTCTCCCCAAACTATTGTTAATCTGCTACAAGTTGGCTTTACCTATTGGACTACAGGACTGTTCTTTGCTAACATTATCTATATGAAATAGTGTAGTTAAATGTTGACTTTAGAATTTAACGCCACATATTTCGACTACTTATTTGACTTCTATTATATCTATGCTGTCCACATTTCTGTATACTACTTATATGATCAAAATACTTTGGCCACATTTCCATATACTACTTACAGAGTTAAACTCCCGTGTCCACAATTCCATATACTGCTCACATGGCAAAAGCACACTGTCATTTCCGTATACTACTAACGCCACTAAACATCATGTTTTAATGAGTAGCCCAGCGCTGGGCTTAACCATTATACATGGATAACGATAAGAAATACGATAAAAAAAAGAAGTAGAGTTAATTGTTCTCAGCTCATCTTATACAGGGTGAGAGGGATGCACCACAGATAGTAATCTAACTATGCAAGACCACCAGTAATATCAGGGAGGGGACTGAACACGTCCTCTACGACCACCCTCAGTTCCTGTCCCACCCTAGGGAGTGTTATCAGGCTGGCCCCGGCTCTTGTCCGCCAGGTGTGGAGATAGGGAGATTGCTCCAGCCGTGGCTGATTGGTTGTGCCGGGAGAGGATGGGGAGGCGTAGTGAGGCCAGTGGAGGTCAGGGGTGAAGGCGTGTGGGGGTTAGTCAATAGGGGCTAATCGGAAAGCCTCATCCCCTGGGGTGGAAGTGGACAGGGAATGCCGCCTGGAGGGGGAAGTAGTCAGTGACCCTGTTGGGGTAATAGCCTCATGGGGGTGTGTAACAGGGGGGAGGCGAAAGGAGGGGTGCAGGGGTAACATGTTGGGGCAAACCTGACAGTCAATCCCATCATGCAGCAGCTGACCCCCTCAAAGGGGATCTCATTGGTTTATTAAACACATAAAGCTTGTTGTCACACGACGATTGACACCAGGGCCAATATGCCACAACTGATCCACAGGCAGGAGCAATTTATGGTCTCTAACAATACTGCAGGACCTAGCTAGGACTATACTATTAAAAATGAGAAGACATGTAAATAGGACATCAATTATCGGTTAAATTTCTTATCGACCTTGATGTCCCTTTGATAATTCATCATTGTCATTTAAATATATCAGTCATTAACCATAAAATTGACAATGCGGCCATTTGGAAGAGAGGTTTTATTTTCAATATCTGAATATGGTCGTGATAATTTCACGGTTTGCCTTGCTGTTGTGAGTAATAATGACGTATTGGCAAGGGGTCCTCTATTCCAAGAATAGAAATATGAATTATTCAGGGATGAAAAGAGCTTAGCAATTAAATCGCACAAAATGGAACACACTCAACGATGAATGCACCTTACTCATGCTCAGTATTTATAACATCAGGTACATTGTTAACACCGTTGTACAGCACAATAGAGCGGCCGTGTGTTAGGTTTTGTGTGCTACTTGTCAGAGCCATTTTATAAAGATCAGTCACAACTTGAACATTTGTCATTCTGACAAGCATTATATTCCCTGTTAGAAGCCGATAAAGCTGACACTACCGGGATATCAAATACCCATTGCACCATGACTAAGTTGATATAATCATTGTGTAAAGCATAGAATTGATCTGGAATACAATAATTTATAAAGCCGACTGTTGCAAATTGAGCACTGTACAATGTAGAGGGATAGGGCTCTAGCTAACCAGCTTTTGTCCTTGCCCTATGGTGCCTGCTCTCAAATACCATTCAAAAGTACATGTATCACAAATTGATTTTTCATAGCATGTGGCTGAATCTGCTTCCATTTCTGTCTGATGTACAGATGAGCTATAATGAACTTTGTATATTTTATGATAAAGTTTCAATGACAATTCAAAAACACTTTTCAAGATAATTTATAAAACTGAAATACACCCAGCTAACCCTTTATATATATTTTTTTCTCTTATTCTCCTTCCAGTAACATCAACAAGTCGAAGTGTGTGTTCGGTGTGTAACTACGGTGTCAAACTGAGTGCCCCGTCAGGAAGTATTGCCAGTGTTGTAGCAGAGGAGACAGGTTGCGGCACCCCAGACTGTCCCTGGATCATAGAGGCACAGCCTGGACAGAGAGTTAATCTCAGCTTGGTAGACTTTGCCCTATCCAGGCAGGATGGTACAGAGATAGCATCCACCTTCGGCTCCAGCAGCTGCAGAGTCTATGCTACCATTAAGGAGGAGAGTGTGACTAGGAGTTTCACAGTCTGCGGTGGGGAGGGGCGCAAGCGCCATGTCTACACGTCACTCACTAACACTGTAGAAGTGCGCATTGTAGGACAGCCAACAACTAGTGATGGTCGGGACCACTTCTTGCTAAACTATGAAGGTGAGTATTTTCTTGTTTGTAATAAAAGAATTCCAATTTATCATCCCATATTTTACATGAGATAACGATAATATTATAGTCAGATGTAGGGGAAATTTTCTAATAGTAGTATAGGGAAAGTAGAAGATTACACGGGCTATCAAGCGCTGCTTTCTGTTCACAAAAAGAGCCTCCCCAACACACACCAATTCGTTTGATGAACATTTCTTGGGAAAATGCCGACATCAGTCTATATATATAGAACAGGTTCTCAACCTCTTAAAAAACATTTACTGCAAACTGTATCACGTTGTCTTAAAAAGGGACAACAGCCCTAGCATAGTTTACGTAGACCACCAACCCACTTCCCAATTAGTATAGCATACCTACCCAATATATATCAGCTGCCTTAGTGCACCAATAATGCAAGATGAAAGACGATCACTCTGGCAGCCAATTTGAGGTGCCAGACGTTTGATCCCTGGAGGGACTCGGCGCCTCCTCTTGATCTTAGCCTGCATCAGACGGCCACTCTGCCCATGCCCCATCACAGGAGGAGACCAAGGGTATGCTCTGATGGCAGTTTGATTGCTGTGGCCGTTCGATTAAGACAGGTGATAAGGTAGTATTACAGGTGGTACATGTATGGGGGGTAATATAGGGACTCACCTCCACACAGGTGTGTGTCAAAAAGAGCCATCCTTCATCAACATGAAATCTGAGCGTCGGCAATCTCACCCTCTCCTTCATAATAAACACAGGTGGCGAGATATGGTGGAAGATTCCTAGCAATATCTTCTACATGGTCTGACAAGTATGATATGCTTACATGGCTTCTCTCTGCCATTGCTGTATTATCACAATTTTCATAGAGGCAAATATTTTCTAATATCACGGGGTTATTTATTATTGCCATTCCATGAGTAGTCTCGGTCATCAGGTGGGAAATTTGCTTTAGAATCTTGAACACACTGCGGGTGAAATTACTAGGATATTTTTAGCAATATCCATTGTAAAACGAGTAATCATCACCACTATCCTTCCCTGTGGAAGACAGTTAATACGGATCTATGACAGAGAAGATGTACGTGCCTACATAAACACAGTGGTATAATGGTGCTAATGCCTATGCTCGTTGCATGTGAACTATTTTAGCTCTGATGGGCTGTTTTTTTGGCTCTGCAGAAGACCCATCCATTTGTGTTATCAGCCGTAGCAGGCCAATGATAAACTACGGCCCAGATTCAGCCATAGAATCTTCCCAGTCGCTAATCGATCCTGATTTATATGTGTGTACAGAGGACCTGGTTTACGAGTGGAAGTTTGCATGTTTGCTTACCATTACCTACTCCCCACTGCCAAATAACCTCTTTTTTGTCGCCTGCAACTTCGATATCGTCCCTATGCAGAGCACGTATGGGCCATTCAAGCATTAACATAGCATCCCACACAGGGGAAGGGGGAGAAGTGGGAGTTGTGTGTTTATTTATTGAACACAAATGTTGAATACTCACAGAAGCAGAGAGAAAAAAGAGAAAACGCTCTACACAAGACCACGTAAAAATACATTCAATGAATAGTAGTCGATCCAATGTAAGGTCTGTGCAATCAACAGAACAGGAGAAGGATGTAGGCCACTATCACAGCCATGGCTAAGAATCAGGTTATTTATATTTGGGACACGTTGAGGAAAGAGGACAGAAATGTTAATCATGAAATGGATATGACGTTGAGGGTTGAACCATGGTGGCTTCTAAAAGTCCTATACCTCTGCGTGTGCATGCATCGCTTTGTCTGTACGTCCCAGGCTCGGGTTTGTTTTGAGAAGAAAAATGACAGTTGGCCTGCCCTCAATCGGTGCGCTCTTTGAACTTGACGTCGCTATCGTTGGTGGTGAGACTGACGAAACTGGGCGAGACTTCACCATCTCTGTGGAAGTCATCGATTGTCCGCACATGCGCAGACCGTCTGCCGCATTGACTAGGTCCTAGAGCAGAGACGCGTGTGCCCTAGGGACAAAGACAACATGAGGACCCTCCCTCCCCCTTCCTTACCCTATCTGCTAATTGCCACCTTCTCCGCAAACGACGTCTGTAGTACCGCCTGGCGAGAGCTGTCAGAACTAATTGATTCGGTAACACCACGGCGTTGGCTTCTTTTCAAGGGAAGTCGGGTTTTATGCGTGCGCATCACATGGGGTCCATTTTGGGCAGTCCATTATGGATAGTCCATGCACGAAATAAATCATAGTACTTCTGCATTATACCATTATTAGATAACTCGGTCACAAGATAGGCTCCAAAGTACACTAACTTAAGACTATCATATTTTGAAGACTTTCTAATTGAGGTTATTTATGATGTCCAGAAGACTATCAATCAGGGCGAGAATAGAAGATTCCCCGTCAGGAGAAAAAGTTGCTTGCCTTAATCCGGTGTGGCTTAATCAGTGTGTGCAGCTGGTTGTCAGTCACATACCCCCCGCCCCCATCCCCACACTCTCTATCTCCTACCCTACCCCCACCCCCACACGACACAACACAACACACACATACACGATGTGACCGTACACTGGTGGCCATTCGTCGCGCGCCAATGGCCGAAGGCTAATTTCCGCCCGATGGAACTCTGGGGGATTGGCGCAGTGGTGGTGACGCATTGGTGAGGTGTTTCAAGGAGGGGGCCAAGGGGAGCTGGGCGGGAGAGGGAGGGTGGGCGCCTTGGGACGGCTGAATGGGGTGTGCAGGACAAGGGGATTGAATGGAATGAACAGGAGGGCCGGGGAGTATGTAGAGGGCAGAGTGCCTAAGAAACAGGCAAGCTTTATGGAATGGTCCGTGGGATGGACAAGAAAAGCTGCTGTGTTTGGTTGTGATGACCATACAGTTACATGTACAGTGCCGGAAGTGATATGGACAGCAGCCAGAAACATGCATCGTAGATACAGGATTGTGAAAGGGCACGGGACATTTAGATAAGTTTTTCTGTGAGACCTCTGAAGCATTTTTTTTTACATATGAAAGATAGAAAAAACTTACCCCCCTAAAAAAGATAAACACAGATTAAATGGTTAGTGGGGCGAGTACCCCCTAAATCCGCGTCGGATGAAACTCTGGGGCTTGCAGGAATGATCAGCCGAAGAACCAGATAGGATGTTTGACACACCGTTGTTCGGGATAAGGCAGCTAACTGGACAAGTAGGGAAGGAGTCCTGATATCTTATAGACAGTGATAACGCTGACATACCTATTCATGGCTGAGGTAGCGGAATGTGGACATTGACACATGTATGTACAAGTCTCCTATACCCCTAGAAAGCTGACAGACATATCCAGTTGAGCACACACCATCTGCCACGGTGAAAATTAAGTGGAAGCCAACACCGACAGTGCTGGTAGAATTATTGGAATTGCTCTCCCCAGTATGTGGGTCCCGAGAGGTAGTGGGGATAGCCCCGTGGGACAGACAGACAGACAGAGAAGGCATGAATCCTCTGTTGGCAGATTCCAGGGGGGTCTGGCATTCTTTGGGGGCAGTGCCGGGTGGTCAGGCAGACAAACGGCGCGCATTGACAAGAAGCCGGCGGCAGACAATAGCTGCACACTGTGGCCGTGTGCCGGGTGGTGCTGGGGGGACGGTGCCAATAATGATTATTTTCCATCGGGCTGAGTGAGAGTGAAGAATGGCCTGCTTGATTGGGAGGCGCATCCGTCAGCAGATCCCACACCTCAGTACTTTACCCGGGGTTAGCCGGGCACGAATACCGGAGAGGCTGGCCTCCTGTTAGTCGGTGTAAACCACTCCGGGTGATGCCGGGAAGGGGTGTCCTCCATGGGGGTTTAGTCAGGGTGAGAGGAGGAAGGAGGGAGGGTCAGGGGAGGGGCTCTCAAGATGCATTCTTACTATGGAGCACGTCTATGTGTTATGTGGAATAAACCAAAATACAACAATACGCCTTTACCGCGGCCCAGTAGCTCCATTAGTGGTACCTCAGAGAGGTAGGCAGCCCTCCTCCCCCTTCCCCCATCCCTCTACCTAAAAACTCAACCCCAACCCGACCCACACGTACCCAACCCCCGACCATCCATCCCCACAACCCAACCCTCACCCCCAACACACACGATGTAGAAAAAGAATGTGGAAAGGAATCTTAACATCTGTCGGATGCAGCTATGTGAAAATTCATGCGAGTAAAAAAATGGCAGTAACTTTACTTCAAACTGTCATCAGCAACAACAACCAGGGTAAAAAATACCACAATAGGTAAAAAGTTAACACACAGCTCCCCCACCCTGATGTTACATCCTAAAAAGATACACAAGCTGCCAGTAGAGCAGTTTCCGCTGTAAACGGACCGGAAATAAGCACTGTCAGAGTGGCTCTTTTATTGAGCTGCTCCCCACCCCTACCTCAGCTTCCAGATTGCATATCACCAGAGACAAAAGCACGTTGGAGAGTCAGTGAGTGACTGTGTGGTTGGGAGGGGTTGGGGGAGCTAAGGCATACATTTTAATGGGCGCTTTTAATCAGACACGCGTTGTATGAGTCCCTCTCACACACAATTAGACTCCCATGATGGATGGAGCAGCTGACAACAGATTGAGCTGCTCATCTCCTTTAGAACATATGGCCACTTGTTATTCATACTCCCATATCTTAAACACTACAACTGCTCATTGCCAGCTCACTGCCTTGGGAACTGCTCCTTCTCAGCAGTTTAAAATCAAGGATCGCTTCAGCAAACAAATTTGCTTGCGTCACGCTTCACATTTCAACAAGATGTGTCTTTAATTTAATTGCCCACATTGCTCTAGAGACTGCGCCACACACGCTCAGCAGATTTCTTATTTGATGTGTAGACAGTGTTTTTTTTTTAAATGTCGCTAAATGATCTAATCAATATTGAAGCAGCTGAAGGATTTCGGTACGCTTGTTGAATTCATAGCTTCCAGGGAATGTTTCTATGTGTCATATCATAAAGCATCAACTTTAACCTTTACGAAAAAGTAGGAAGAATTCAAGCCTAGTAAAGTCTTGACAAGATTACGAAGGCGAAAGTGTATTGTCAAATGTCGTCTCAAAGAAATGTGTCATATGAACCATTGTTCTTCGATACTCCAAAAGTACATGACCTATGCAGAGCTTCTCACATCACTTAATTTACAATGCTGGATCCTTAAATGGGGCCCTATGGATACACATGAAAAACAAAGGTTAGGTCTGGTATCGAAAAAAAGTGTACGGGATTATTCTTCACATCTAATGTTTCTGGCTGAATCTACTTTGGTAAGTAGAAAAGTCTACTTTGGCAAGTAGAAAAGTCTACTTTGGCAAGTAGAAAAGTCTACTTTGGCAAGTAGAAAAGATAAATCTATATCGGTTGATAATAAAAGATGGCCAAGTCACTGGGTGAGGTGGGAAACAAAGGAATATAAAATTGGCACCATAGCTGTATGTTCTACGACTCATAGTGGTAACAAGAGGCGTGGTGGGTACTTCCTGCTTCTTAGGACAATTAAAAAGTAGTTCATAAAAACAAGACACCCGTCGGGTGGAGCTTATAGGGAATGCACTTTTACCCATCCGCATTTTATCAGAGAGAAAAAAAGTGGCGAGAGGAATAAAGAACCTCGTGAGTATAGTAACATCGTGCGTCAAAGGCAAGCCTGCTAATTCCAATAACGATACGCCTGCTCAATTGCATGGGTTGGGGAATAAATGAGGGATATCCTTTGAAACGTTAAGGGAAGGCTGCCTTGGTCTCAGAAAATACAAATTCAAATGAAGGCCATAATGGGCCAGTGCAAAAATACCAATGTCATATACTACTTATACCTAAGCTTACCGATCCCTAATGACGCTTGTTATCGGCACGAAAAACGTGTGCAGATGAAGGGGAACTAATGAGTGTCATATACATGGGTAGATTACCTTAATTAATCTAATCACATATATGTCACTGGTCTTAAAATCATAGATCTCTCAGAGAGATAAAAACATGATGTAGAGACAACGATAATTTCGCAGTAGATTAATACCTTCACAGTTCCCATCCACTCCACTATGATATATGTTGTTAATAATCGATATTCTTTCGAATGTAATAATAGCCAAAAAGAATAATTAGCTGAGAGAGTAACAACATGTTCCTGACAATCTGGTGGAAGTACCAAAACCACGCGGCAATCTTGCAACTAAACAAGTTAACACTGTGAGAATTAATGGATCCTTAGAGTCTCATTATTGTCTATTACACTTTACACCACTCCTGCACATTGCTTCTGTATTACGTTGGGACCATAGAAGAAGGGGTCAGTACTCTACAAGAGGCTGCTTAGGGATATTGCCGGCCATTGGAATTGTCAGAAATATTGATTTCAAATTGATGTAAACGCAGTTAAAAGACTCCAGGGGGTGGGCATGGGATTGCGTGTAAGATAGTCCAGATACGGCGTCAGTGCCTTATCCTTGCCCCCACCTACCCCCTCTAGCTCCAAACTGCTACTCCCACGCCACCTAGCGTGAGTTGTGTGCACCAGGGGGCGTGACGGTCATAAAAAAGGAAGAAAAAGATGGCGTCGGCTTCTATCTGAATCCGCCTTGCGCATGCGTCACTTACCCCCACATGACCCGGCAGTGACACAGGGCGGCCACTTTGACCCCAGGGGTGCCGATAGCGTCTGATAGTTTCCGTCGTCCCCTGTGCGCGGCCAATCGCCGCTAACTGGTGGCGACATCTGGAGGGTTGTTGAATTAATCAGACCTTGACACGGGAGCCCTTCAAGGTCAACTAAGGGTGACCTTCACGACCTGACCTCTCTACCCCTCCTTGCCTTCTCCATCCCTCTACTCCTAGGAGGATGTGGAGGATGGGGTGGAGGAGGGTTAGGGACCTAGGAGGCACAGGGAGGGAGCACATTGCTTTCAATGACAATCCCCACCCCACCGTCAATGGTGCCTAAGCCCCAGCCCTACCCCCAACCATGATGATCCCTCCTCCATAGTTCCCTGATCAAAGCACAGGACTATAGGGTTACACCTTCAGAACACCAGCTTAGATGTCCATGAGATTATGTATGTGTGGGTGAGGGGGAGGCGTGGATTGGAACCCCAGCGATAAATCCCCGAGATGGACACCCCTCCCTATCTCCCCATGTCAGATTGTTAAGTCGATACACAATCCTGGTTGTCAAATCGGACAGCCAGGATTCAGTATTACTACAGCGTCCTTTACAAACGTGCACATTTCTATTTTCTATCGGGATAAAGACCGAGAACATTTATTATTTTTATTGATGTTGATAGAATTGATACCATCGAAATCTAAGGCAAAATCCGACTGCAGAGATATTATATATAAATCATAAGACCAAAGTCCTGAGAATTCAAATTCTATAAATCTCCAACAAGGCTGTAACCCCTATACATATGTAGATATTCACCTATCACTCCAATAATGTTCTATAGTTCTATCCCCACCTAAGCCCCCCTCTCTATAATCTTCAGACAGCTCTTCCAATCTCACAGCCTCCTGTAGATCTAGACTATGGGATAATACCGCCTATGTGGAGCTCTCGGCCGTAATATGCTGCATGGGATCTCAGTGTTAGGATCTAGACGTGAATGTCACCCTACATAACAGTCAGCCCCCTCCCCAACATTCAGTGCAAGTCCCCTCCATGAGGCATGGGGGTGCTTGGGCGATATTGTGGACTAGTAGAGGCCGTTGGGTAGAGGATGGCAGAAGATGGAACTGCAGGGGTCTAAACTGAAGCCTTACCCCGACCACCCCTTCCACAAAGCACTCTGTCCCCACCCCAGTACCGTTGAGAATACAATTTAGCTAGATCAGAATGGCACTTAGGCTGGCGCACTGACTTAGCGATTGATGTGGGCCTAAGAGGCGTGGCCATTACGCCACATTAGGCGCTGATTGGCGGCGCCCAGCACCACCGACCCATTCATCACCTCTGTGTGACAGATAAGGTGTCAATGTGCTAACTCTAGCGGGAGTTCCACTGGCGGGCGACAGGGGGCAGCAGCTGTGTCTCAGGGACTTTGGGGGGATAGGGAGGACGTGGGGGGTGTGGGCGAAACAAAAACCAAGCAGGCGTTAGTAAAAAGAGAAGACGTTTTCTTCTGTTTGATCTAAATCCGCCTAAAATAAGGGAATACCACCCCCCCCCTCACTGCGCTACCGCCCACCGATCTCTAAGAAGAAAGCTCTTGCTTCTAGGACGTGTACCCCATGGAGGTCCCAGTGTGTCCCATATACCAAGTTCTACACGCCACTCACTTTCTAACACCCCGTCGGTACACTCAGGAATGTCTGTTTAGGCACGGCTTCTGTAATTTGGCTCCACCTAACCATAAACAGCTTCCTGTGAATATGACCGCTGGTGCTGCTGTTGGGGAGGGGGGTAGGGCTTATTGTAAAGAATGTTAGCATAACATTGACTGGTGTAGTTGGTGGGGATGGAAGGGATGGGCGTGAAGGTGCTTTACATGCGCATAGGACGCATGTTTTCTTTAGTTTCATACGTCAACTTTTTTGACAAGCTGCACGAACCCCCACTGCCCACACACATACTATGACCTGTAGTAAACCGCCAGTCTTTCTGCTACTTAACACTAGCCTGGAGTAAAACACCAGCCCCTATACTACTGGTACTTACCCCCCCCCCCACCCCCCACACACAATAGGGCCTGCTTTAAACCATAAATTCATATACTATTTACGCTCTCCCCTATTAGGGCCTGCAGTAAACCACCAGTTCCTATACTTCTGATACTTACCCCCCCCCCCCAATTCCACACATTAGGGCCTGCAGTAAACCATCAATTCCTATACTACTTACCCTCTCCCAATACTAGAGCCTACAGTAAACCATCAATTCCTATAATACTTACCCTATCCCCATACTGGGGCCTGCAGCAAAGCACTAGTTCCTATACTACTTACCCTCTCCCAATACTAGAACCTGCAGTAAACCATCAATTCCTATATTACTTACCCTATCCCCATACTGGGGCCTGCAGCAAAGCACTAGTTCCTATACTACTTACCCTCCCCCAATACTAGAGCCTGCAGTAAACCATCAATTCCTATATTACTTACCCTATCCCCATACTGGGGCCTGCAGCAAAGCACTAGTTCCTATACTACTTACCCTCTCCCAATACTAGAGCCTGCAGTAAACCATCAATTCCTATATTACTTACCCTATCCCCATACTGGGGCCTGCAGCAAAGCACTAGTTCCTATACTACTTACCCTCTCCTTATGATACCGATAGGGCCTGCAGCAACATAATAGACAGAATAATCTGCTCCACAACCACGGGCAGTGATTTACTACTTTTAGATTTACATTTTTTATGTGTGTGTTGGAGGAGGGTGTGTGTAGCGTACATAAACTTCTTGACCCAGTACTTTGGGATTTCACTGAAGGCACTAGGACATTAAAAAGTGTCCATATTGATCAGAAGTAAAGTACCAATGTGTTATTATTATTATCTATGAGAATGTCGCCAACCCTTGCCATACAGCTGAGGCCATAAGCTATCTGTATTGTTACTGTCCCCATATCACTGCACACTTTTCTGTAACTCCCCATAAGCTGCTCATATCTCACCATGTTCCCACTGTATAATAACTACCCTCACCCTTACTAACCACTTAGGGGCCGCATGATGCCTCCAGGTTCATGATGCATCAGTGCAGTGGTGGCGATTCCACTCACTAGCATTGCATCGATGCATTATGGACACCTTTTGTGAATGTACCAAACCATTATCGCCCTCGGCATTATAAAGTATGTATGTATGGTGAGTAAACCTTGCATTCAGTCATACAGTCCAACGACCACTGGGCATACTACATTAAAAGCACCAGGCAGCCTTTAGAGGGTTGCGGAACTGCTTACCACTATATACTGGTAGATATACTGAATGTGATACTTGTTGCTGCAGCTGTGGGGTGCGCCGACCCCCATCAGCCGGCTCACGGGTGGAGTAAGAGGTCGGGGACGCGGGCCGTGCTAGGCTGTAACGACACCGGAGACAAATGGGAGCTGCACTGTAAGGGCGGACGATGGGTCGGCAAGACTGCAAACTGCTCCTCTGGTGAGTTAGAGCTGTTCAATGTATTTGATAATGGACAAAGCGTAGATACAATATCATTTTATTATTTTATTTAATCTAATGCTTTGAAGATCGCCCCATGTCGTGATACGAGCTAATACATAACAGATTGATTTTCAAATTGTATCGATTGGTTTGATAATTATCTCCCTGCCAAAAGTCACGAGAATACTACCCGTGCACGTGATAATCGAGTTAAATTTGATTTATTTGATATGCTGTTCCTGACCAGATATACGCCTGATTCTTAAACCTTTTATGAGGTAAGGGAATGAGATATAAATGTCAGTATTAACCCTCTAAGGGCCGCTGATGCATTATTGCATCATGCCCATTGGTCGTCATGATGCACCAATGAAGTGCTTCATTGGAGCATCATGCCGACCCTCCCGGAGTTTATGTATCGACCTCATAGGGTCAGCATGATGCTCCATTGAAGTGCTGGCAAGCAGTCTCGCCAGCAGTTCATTGGTGCATCATGACGACCAATGGGCATGATGCAATCCTGTATCACCGCCCCTTAAAGCATTTACAACATACGTGACTTAAACCTGATATGGCCTTCTTCTTACAGGTACAGCAGGTATCTTTGCACACAGTGTCCTTGGCAGTGGCAATATGCCATCAGGTAAGCCACCTATAGATCTACTACATCTCCATTACTCTGTACAATCTGAGGCAGTAGCATCCAGATTTATATTCACTCTGTATGTCTATACTCTCAAGTTCATGCACAAGGTCAGTCATCGAAGACGGTTGTAGAAACCTTTGGGCAAACCCGGACAGACTATTCATTGAAAGTAGTATTCACGAAAAAGGTCGATATTCAACTCAACCACTTACCGACATGGTAGATATTTTGAAGATAGATGTTATATTTGAAAAGTTTATATGATAAAGTACAAATATATAAAAAATAATCCCAGTACACCGGTATAGTATCAATAAGAACTGAATGGGAATAACATTTTAATATATAGATATGCTGTCAGCAGCTGTCACCCTAAGATCAGAGTAGGCTAAAGTGAGACCACCACTCTAAAAGCTTCTCTGTACTTCTGTGTGTGAGCAGTCTGTGACTAGCCCAGTGTTGCCCCCTGACGAGGAACTCTGGTACCCTTCAGTCATAACGTCCCCCACCCCAGTTGTTCGGAAAGGCTCATATGAACTCACTCTGTGCTTTGTCTCTTATAGGTCTTTCAATAGTTGTTATACTGGCTGTGGCGGTTACCATTGGACTTGTTATCTTCATCGTTGGATTGGTAGTCTTGAAAGGGTAAGTAGTTAATAGATAACACTTTTCCTTTCCATGGGTATTCGTACAACAACTTAAGTATTGAGGTTAAATGGTAAAGGGAATGAGGTACTAAGTCATAGGTTTATTTCAATGAAGCACATTCTGACTGTATATTATGGACATTTCTAAAATATGGCATGACATCGATACCTTTTCCCCTTTTCAGACGTCATGGCCGGGCACGGCGGCCACCTACAGCTCAGCAGGTGCATGGACGTGGTGGTGTGGAGGCCCAGTATATGAAGTCTGGTTATGAAGCCAATGATCCTGAACACCTCCACCATGACAAGGGTATGCTGCCAGGGCACGACAAGAACGAGTATGCACACATCTGGGAGATGCCACTCCCTCAACCCCGCCCGGGGGATGCCAACCGCACTGGTACCATAGAGCGCACATCGGCCAGTGGGGGCAATGCTCATGGTGGTGGCAATGGACCTTATGGATACAGGTCTAACACGCTACCAGCCTACCCTGTCTTACCATTGGGACATGACCAGAACTATGACAATCACACCCTAGCCAGAATGGACCGTACTGAGTTTATAGAACGAGAGGAAGATCCACGCTACTTTGAATTGGATCCAGAGCGTGCAACAGATCTGTCAGAGCATTAGGGTGTTTGGTTTGGTGTATCGAGAGATGTTGGTGGAGGGGGAGGGGTGTCCCCCCACAGAGAGGGACTGTGTTATTGGCTTGGGAAGCGGATAAAAAACCAGCTTTTTCCCTGTCAAAGTGATTTATTTCACGTGCATTATTGATGGATGGATATGGACGTTCTATTGTGCATGAAATACTTAAGTGAGAATTGGAGATTTTGCTCAGTGCTCTGGTAGCACTTTGGTCGTGGAAAACAAGGACTCTGGAAGACCAAGATGCACTGGGGAAGGGAAGGGGATGGATGGTGTTAATAACATCTAGGTGAAAACGCTTTAAGTATTCAAAATAGCCCTATGTTTGAATGTGTAAAATTTTAGCATTGATCGAAGTAGGGACAATGAGAATGAGAGAGGTAGAGAGAGAGAGAGAGAGAGAGAGGTAGAGAGAGAGAGAGAGAGAGAGAGGTAGAGAGAGAGAGAGAGAGAGAGAGAGAGAGAGGAGAGTGAGAGAGAGAGGGAATGAGAAAACGAGTGCAAGTGAGTGGGTGAAAGGCTGAGGGATGAAAAAGTGTACATAATTATGTAAATGAAGAAACAGACTGATACTTATGAAAATATGATTTCTATATAGATATAATGAACGGATATGGTAATTGCCAAGTCATTAAGTTGAGTGAACAAACATATATAACTACTAACCAGTGACATTGTATTATTGTCAGAGACTTCATTAGTGTGAACCCCAAAAGGTGATGTATACCTTGTGGCAAGAAAAATAATGATTGTTTGGAGTTTGAGGAGCCAGGAAATCAAATAATGATCAGCTATATTCAACACAAAAAGAGACATATATATACCACTGGTCATGTATCTAACACTCCTACACAAAGTCATATAATATGTAACCAATCCAACCAAACTGTCGAACAACAAATCAGGATCTGATTTCAATGGATTTGGTGTCAGCTTTCCTAGACATAGATGTATACACTGATGATGACATGCAATATTAACTCAATGTTCAATAAACATAATTCTCTGTAAATAAAACAGTAGGAATCATAATCATTTGAATTCAGTTCATTGATCTCTGATGAATATTGTCAAATGTTTTATAACTATTGTACATAAGGTTTGTCCATCGTTTGATGATATTGACCGATTTTTGAGAAATAAATATGGTATTTTGTTAAACACATTGTCTTGCTTGATATATACACGTGCGCTCAGTGGAGTGACACAATTCAGCTCTTTCAAATTATCATAATCACGAAGAAAATATAAATCATTTTGAATTTTCAGTAGAATGATATCTCCATCTCATCCATTTATAGATATCACTAATTGTAAACATACCTAACCAACCGATATCAAGATATTAATCAAAACATCGGTTATTTATTGTGTTATTAAGACGGCCCCTTGTGAGAACAAATGTCCTGAAAATAATGACCTTATATCATTATCTGTCTGCAGTGATATCCTATACCCTGTATAGCAGACATTGGGGTTAGGCTGTGTGCCTGTGTGTCCCTCCCACCCCCTCCAAACTGCCAACCTAGTCATGTAACACTAGGTGGATGCTACATGTACTATAGAATGCTAGGCCTAGCCTCCCCTACCGCCCAACACTCTTTTGGGTATCTGCAGAACTGCAGCTTCTGCCACTTAGTGACTCAGTCAAAAGTGAGGGCGCCACGGTAACTCCAAGGATCTCTATAGGGTGTGGAGGTCATTTCTTGATCTGGCACCTAGCGGCATAAGCATGATGGGAACCAGGTGTTACATAATGTACCTAAAGCTTCTGCATTGAATACAATTCTACCAATATTTGTTAATTCAAAGTCTAAACCAATCAACACTCAGAACACCCTTCGGTACATGCCTGAACAATGAATACCATATGACACTCAAGAGAGAAGCATTTATTTCCACGTGACCTATCAGAATCTCGGTGTCTCATACAATGTCGCCGATGCTGCCACCAGGCGTTACTCGTTAGTACAACAGTCAGGTTTCTGTAAGCTGTAATCATAAAAACGTAGTAATCCTCTAAACAAGGTTAATACGTCAGGATTCGCCATATCTTTATCGACCCATCAGGGAGCGATCATTTCAATAGGGCGGAAGGATAATGGGGGTATTATGTTCAGCGAAAAGGCCAGCGCATAATCTTTTTATCCTGGAGGAGGGGGGGGGTATTTTTTTCACGTGTCTGCGTGTAAAACCACCGCCACTTTGATGTTAAAAAGTGATCACTCCCTAACTTCGTTTAAAGCTGGAATCTCAGCTTGACTAAGGGTAATTCCTTTCAACATACATGGCACAAAAGATGGTATCTAATCATTACCCAGATTTGAAAGAAGTCTGACAACCATAGATCTATAAAACTGCCAAAATGAGATCATATCACCTCGGCATGTCACCCTGAATGCATTACTATTTGGGGGACTTAAGCAGCGTTGAGGTAGGTAGCCAGTGCCCAACGTACTGATACCCACAGCCTTTAGGTATGAACCAGCACAAGCTAGGTTCACATTGTACAGTGTACCGCAATCACACTGTCACAATGATATAGCTTGGCTACCTGGTATTTTTTTAAAGGAAATTATGGATAGCATTAATTTCACTACGCTTCTATTTTCTGTGACGAAAGAACTTCCTTGCCTAATGAGGTAGACATAATATCAAACTATATGATATGTGCAACACAAATATGTGTACACACACTATGAAAAATGAAATTGGTTGAATTGTCTGAGCTGGTATTCAAGCTTTCAGGGTTTAACACTCTATCCTATGCTACGAGCAATAAATGTTGTATTATTATACTCTACATCACACTCTATATCGTTCAGAATGATAATCATAATTACACATTACCATCGTAAAAATACGAAGAAAAAAAAGTAATCTTATAAGTGTGTCATCGGATTAATTCGGCAGAACAAAGAGAATAAAGTATGTGAACAACCGCAAAGCCTTAATATCTATAGCAGTCTGGTTTAAAGTTTACCTCTACCACATTAACGCACAGAGATTTTCTAGACATGTTTTGATGTTCCTAAGCATAGTGAAGAACTATATACCACCGAAGGTATATAAGTTTTCCCTTACCTGCCACCATATCGACTACAATGAAAGTTCACTAAACACTAAAAAAGGGGTTTAGTTTTCAAACACGTTTATTGCCCAATAGTCATAGCTGTGGCCCTCTTGATATTCGGGTCTATATAACTGGTCTTAGAGACTTTGTAGACAATCTCTTACATTAACCCTACAGTTGAAAGTACTGGTCCTATCTCCAAATGGTAGAGCAGCTCTCATATCATGGGCAATTTTCTCAGAGTAACTCAATAATTAGAATTGCTCTGCTCCATGTGAAATAATACATTAGTCTAGCGCTCCTGGCCAATTAGGGAAGATAAATACGACCTAGGCTGCTGAGGATAGCTGGTCAAATTTGTCCAAACCTGAGTTAATTGGCAACGAGTCACTCCCAGCAAGTCGATGCGAGATGGCACGCCACCCCATCTAGTGGAAATACGGTGCACTAATAGGGGTAATTGCTGACGTCTGGTGTTAATACAGGGAGTTATAAATTGGCAGCATTCTATGGACACCTTTGGAATTGGGGCTTTCCCCCTTGGTTGCAAAACCTTTAAGATTCTATATCAGTGAAAATACGGAATTACTTGTCCTGCTCCGTCTTTATAGTTTAGAAAACTGGTTACATGAATATCCACCTTCTATTATTACACAGACACATGTATCAAAATACTCATTTAACCAGGGAAAAAGCAGCATCTTTGTAAGTGTTTATACAGGCACTACATGCAAAAATTAAAGGAGCAAATGCTGGAGTTTCCTGGAAATATAAGCAACTTTCAGTTTGAGTAATGGCCTTATTTCCAAGGGATGGAAGTTGACTTAATTTGCTCTTTGAGGTATGCATAATGCTGATGAATGATGAATAAATTCAGCCTTGGAGGTTTGCTTAAATGTGATTCAACATGACTAAATTCAGACTCAGAGGTTTGCTGAAAGGTGATTAATGCTGACTAAATTCCGCCTTGGAGGTTTGGTCAAAGGTGATTAATGTTGACTAAATTCAATCTCAGATATTTGCTTAAAGGTGATTAATGTGAACTGAATACAGTCTCGGGGTTTGCTTAAAAGTGGTAAAAGGTTACTGAAGTCTGCCTTGGAGGTTTGCTGAAAGGTGACTAATGTTGACTAAATTTAAGCTTGGGGCTTTGCATAAAAGTGATAAATGTTGAGTAAATTCAGAATAGGAGGTTTGCTGAAAGTCAATGAAAGTTGACTCAATTTAGCCCTGGAGGTTTGCTTAAAGCTCTTAATAGTTGACTAAAATTCGGATTTGTAGGTTTGCTTAAAGTTGACTAAATCTGAACTTGGAAGCTTGCTTAAATAAATCGGATTAGATTCTACCTTTCTCTTACATTTCCACCATATTGTGCATCATAAATACCACAATTCCCATTTTCTATCATCTAATGGGGTGATTTCATCATTTAGTGGGTATGGACCTGTGTATGCTTCATGATGTGATACAGTTGGATACAGTTGGATAGGGTAAAGAGGATATGAATTTTCTCTAAACTCTACCAAAAGGGTGTTGACAATACCTGAAATTGAAATCTATGTAATATCATCAACTGTTTTTTTTCTAGATTTTCGACAACCATAGTGAGTGAGTAATAGATGTTTAACGCCATTTCGACAGCTAAGGTCATATTCACGGTGAGAACTACATTACACAATTTCACAGAGGAATGTGTCAGTGCCCGTGCATATGTGCACCACACACATCCTGAGGGGATAGGAAAGAGGAGCAATAGACCCTTTTCAGTGGGATGGGGAAGCCCGAGAGAATTTCCTTCTCTATAATGGGCTAGGGAAGCCTGTCGACAACCATATATTATATATATATATATATATATATATATATATATGGAACTATATACACTCGTGTATATTTATATAATTATTCGCGAACGGTTAGGGACTATTTGCAGCGCGCATTGGTATCTATGATGTCATAGCATGACGTCATGGTCAACACTCCTCCAGTATATAAGGAGAAGTTTCAAGGGTAACGGTCAATTGGATTGATTCACCTGTACAGGTAACACCACGCTGGGTGTTTCCTTGATTTTTAACGGTTTTTCTTGGTTGATACTTGATTTTTGGATCAAGATGGGGAGAAAATCAACTAGAAGTGCTACTACTTCTAAAAAATCGGCCAAATCGGCGAAGAAAACGGTGGAATCGGCCAATTTAGGACTTTCGAGTGAGTTGGATTCGTCTTGTGTAGATCGGAGATCTACATCCCCCCACCACGCTAAGGGGTTGGAAGACAATCAATTCACTGACCAGACGAGTAGGATGAACCTGTTGGAAGGCGAGTTGTGCACCATCAAGAATCTACTGCAGGATTTGGTTGCTGGAAAGGACGGAAAAGACGAGACGAAACCGATGGAGGGGGCGTGGCATAATACACGTGCGAATTTTTGTCAACGACCGGTGACGTCATCGCATCAAGTGCGCAGCCGCGTATCCAGGCAGCGGTCCCCCAGCGTCCTTAGCGACGGTTCGAAATGGGACGAAGTCGTGCATCGTGGTCGTCGTCGGAGATCAAAATCATCCTTTTCTACTCGTCACAGACCTCGGTCGTCTTCAGGAGGGTAGTCAGTGGATTCCGCTACATCCAAGCTTCACACCAATACCAAATATGGTGAGTTTGACCATGAAATGTATGTAAAAAAACGGGAAAAGATCGATACCGTTGAGAAATTGGTGCTAGTCAATTTGAATTTTGTCTTGGATTATTATAAGGACAACAGTGATGTAGAAGGCATGTTAAAGCATCTCCAAGTTCTGGTTGAAAAGGCTGGTACAAGAATGTATACAGTAGCAGCTCTATTGGCATACGACAGGTCAGTTAGGACCAGGGCAAATAAGGATGGGATAGAAGCTTTTGGTGTTATAGACAATTCGGATATTCTGAGACACTTATCATATGATGGTACTGTCCAGGCACAGAAAGCATACACCACCAAGTCTAGGAATGGTGTCAAACAAAAAGTCTCAAATAATTCTTGCTATGCCTTTAATAGGGCAGAGGGTTGTGTAAGGGACCCCTGCAAGTATAGACATGTTTGTAGTACTTGCAGTTCCTCTGGACATGGTAAAACTGAATGCCAAAAATCCAGGAGTGAATAGGAAACTGTAGGGGGTCGGTGTCCCATAGCTTGTAATGAAATTTGTTTGATGCCTGACCAAGTTATGGTAGGTGTGGTAGATATCGACTCGCCCTCACAAACTCCAGTACAGGAGGTGATTGATACGGAGATGGTTAAGGAGTGTATTCTTTCAACTGAGCCCGTAGCAGAACAAAATATTTTCAAAGAATTTAATTCGTTGGAAGATAATACAGATGTTATTGGTTATAACCCAATACAGGTTGGTAACGAACCTCTATTTACGGTTAGTGTCTCAGATTTGCCCAGCATCAGGGTATATGACAAGTGTATAGAAGGTACATGTACGTGTGTTCATTATATTGGTGGGGAGAGAGCTCAAATTTTACCATGTAGGGTAGCTTCTTTCCTTCAACAAAATGGTCTCATTGATATTAGTGGTGTAGAGGCTGATTTTCTATGGCATGGTATTGTTCAAGGGTTTAAAATTGTGGATCCGGAATGTCGTACTACCTATGACTGTAAAAATTATAAGTCAATCCTCGAGGGAAAATTCTATAATGAGTACTGTGGTATATTGTTAGATGAACTAGAAGCTGGTCTAGTCTCTAAAAGTGTAGATAAACCCCGTTGTATCCATGCCCTAGGTGGTGTAGAAAAATCAAATGGCAAGTTAAGACCCATAACTGACTGTAGTATGCCTGATAAAATATCCATCAACAATTTTATGGATACTACTAGCTCGACATTTTCTTATAATAATATTAGCACGGTGACTGCTCAATTGAATAAGAACGATTTCATGAGTGTGGTAGATTTAAAGTCAGCGTATAGGTCTATAAATGTGTATGCACCTCACACGACCATGCAAGGTTTCAGGTGGAATTTTGGGCATGGAGAGGGTTATTATGTGAGCAACAGGTTAACTTTTGGCCTGAAATGTGCCCCGTATATTTTTAATAAAATCTCTGATTTTATTGTGGAGGTGGCAAAATTCTACGGTGTAGAAAAAATTGTAAATTATCTGGACGACTTTATCATAATTGCTGATACTTATGATGAGTGTCTTAGACAGAGGAATTTATTAATGGAGTGTATGGCGTACATGGGTTTTGTAGTATCCAAAGAAAAGGTGACCGACCCATCTCAAGTTTGTAAATTCTTAGGCATTAACATAGATTCAGTTAAGTTGGAACTGTCTTTGCCTATTGAAAAGGTTGAAAAAATGGAAAATCTCTTATTGGATAATGTTAATAAGAAATTTATTTCTAAAAAGAACTTAGAGAGGATAGGTGGTTACATGTCGTTCTGCTCACAGGTGGTTAAGGGTGGTAGAACGTTCAGCAGGAGAGTCTTCGATTTGTGTGCTCGAGCTAAGCCTAGGGGCTATATAAGGGTTTCTGAATGTACCAGACGTGACCTTCAGTGGTGGTTGGATTTTTGTAGAGTTTTTAACTGTAGGAGGTTAATTCTAAATGATGGTATTGATACACCTATGTACTCAGACTCTTCCATGAAAGGCTTCGGGGCTTGGATGGATAAAGATTATTTATATGGTGACTGGACATCTTACGATAAATTCAGTCTAGGTAGTGGTCATTTTACACAACCTCCAATACTAGACAATTTGAGAAATCACCATAGAAATATAAATGTATACGAGTTGTATCCCCTTCTTATGGGACTTAGACGTTGGATATCTAGCTGTAAAGATAAAAGAATACACTGTATTACTGATAATATGCAAGTTCTAGCTATGATTAATACCGGTAGGTCAAAAAATAAGCTTTGTATGGAATGGCTTAGAGAAATTTTTTGGCTTTGTTTCATCAATAATGTGGAGGTGTATGCAACCTATATTAAGTCAGAAGACAATGTCCTGGCCGACCATCTTTCTAGACTTGCTTACAAGGGTGTTCTAGACAAATGTATAACTTCTCTCCATGAAAATGAAATGTGCTGCTTTAATTCCAGAATGGAAAAGGTTACAAAAAAGAAAAAAGTGTCTTTTAGCGAAGGGTGTGTCGGAGAACACGAGGAGAGCAAGGAAACAACAACTCAACAGGTACAAAAAATTTTGTAATAAATTTAATTTACCTAAATTTCCTTGTTCTCCCTCACAGGCTGCTACATATGCAGTATATTTATCTAGTTATATGAAACCTTCTTCTGTAAGAAATTATTTATCATCCATTTGGTATCATCAAAAAATTAATGGTGGCTTAGACCATAGCGGTAATTTCATGCTAAAAAAGGTGTTGGATGGTATTGAGAGAAATTATTCTGTTCCTGCTAGGGTTACTCACCCATTGAGTCCGAAGGAAATGTTATGTATTAGATCTTATTTGGATCTCTCCAACAGGGCTGACTTGAAATTTTGGTTAGCTATTCTGTTATGTTACAGAGGTGTCCTCAGGATAGGACATGTGGTATCTTCTCCACATACACTAAGGGTAGGTGATGTTAAAGTATGTAAAAGTTATGCTAGTCTTCGCATTAGAACTTCTAAAACGGACCAGCTTGGTTGCCATTCTTTTAATGTGTATTTATGTAGGGATGATACCTCACTGTTATGTCCTTGTAAGGACCTAGGAAAATTGTGCACAGGTAGGGGTAGAAGTGAGTTATTATTCAAAATTAATGGTGTTCCTCTACAGTACAAATATATTAATTCGAGGTTGAAATCTTTATCTATACGTGCTGGTATCAAAGGTTCAGTCTCCACTCACTCACTTAGGCATGGTGGTGCTACTATGTTAAAGGATGCAGGACTTGGTGTAGATTCTATTAAAAAGAAGGTAAATTGGAAATCTAATTCTGTTTTTACATATTTACATAACCATAAAAATGAACTTTTGGAATTAGATAGACTTTGCCAATCTCAATTGCATTGTTAATTGGTATGTGTTTTCACATGTGTTTGGCGTGTTTTTATGTGTTTTGGCATGTATGGTGCTGATAGCCCCAAGGTCAGTAACCCACCAAACTCATGTGTCTGTGATATGATCATTTATTATACTACTTCTCATATATTATTACTACTGTATATATCAACATTATTATTATCGTTATTACCGGTATTTATTATTCCCTGGCAGCGAAATAACTTATGGAACTATATACACTCGTGTATATTTATTTAATTATTCGCGAACGGTTAGGGACTATTTGCAGCGCGCATTGGTATCTATGATGTCATAGCATGACGTCATGGTCAACACTCCTCCAGTATATAAGGAGAAGTTTCAAGGTAACGGTCAATTGGATTGATTCACCTGTACAGGTAACACCACGCTGGGTGTTTCCTTGATTTTTAAATTTTTACTACTGTTATTACTATTGTTATTACTATTGTTATTACTATACTACTGTTATTATATTATGCATTTTACTGACTATGCTTTGTCAACTAATTGTTATAGTTGTTTTAATAAAGGCATGTATGGTGCTGATAGCCCCAAGGTCAGTAACCCACCAAACTCATGTGTCTGTGATATGATCATTTATTATACTACTTCTCATATATTATTACTACTGTATATATCAACATTATTATTATCGTTATTACCGGTATTTATTATTCCCTGGCAGCGAAATAACTTATATATATATATATGTGTGTGTGTGTGTGTGGATCAACACGGTAAAAGGTATGCCCGCGAGGGGGTGAGTGGGCATACCTTTTACCATGTTGATCCACACACACACACACACACACACACACACACACACACACATATATATATATATATATATATATATATATATATATATATATATATATATATATATTCTTCCTATTTCTGGTCTCATTTGCAAGATAACATCTAGGGCTTCAAAAAGAGGGCAAATTTGCGTATGTCAGACCAATATTTTTTTAGATAGTAGGTACTAAATAAGTGGTAAATGATGATTGTTACAAGATGTGTACAAGTTGAAGATTAAATAAATTGATTTTTATGCTTATCCTACAGGTTTTGAGTCTTTGAGTCCAAAGTTCTGGTTGTGTGTAAAAAAAAATTGAAAAATCACAAACTCCGCTATATGATACATTAGACAATTCCGGGAGTTTTCAAGCCACAGCTATAATTTTTTGTACACACATTCTTGGGTATTGTACTAGTTAGGACATGTAATTTGGTAATGACAGAATAATTTCTGAAGGTGAAGTGTGTTGCATAAGGTATGTGTAAGGGGCGTGATTTTACTGCAACTGTGATAAAAACTGACCCCCTGGCAGTTAATGACTTGAATGAACCTTTTCATAAAGCCAAGATATAGGGCTAGTGCTATCAATAAAATAAAGCCTTAATATGTAATGCTGAGTTTGTCATATTCACCCCCTGACCCAATAGGTGGGGCAGTTCGTAGTAATGGCCCATATATATATATATATATATATATATATATATATATATATATATATATATATATCGAACTGCCCCACCTATTCGAATACTGATATTATTGTTGATAATTTTTTTGTGTTCAGTTATTTTAACCATCTTATTTCACCTGAATTGTAATTATGTGAATCAGAGTTTGATACAACTTTTGACTCAACGGCCATTTGGTGAGATGAAAGAGAAGCAGAAAACTGTATTTTGGGAAGAACGTCATCAAAGCTGTGCATAACTCATTCAACCATGACGCCCTACAAGCAGACCATCCATTGCCCTTACATGACGCTCACAAAGAAAAACATATTCAGAATAGGAAACCAATGATGTATCAATACATAATCACTACATTACATGCATGAGATATGTGTTTAAATATACCCTTAATGGCAATACTCAAATATAAGGAATTTCTGCAGGATTTAGATATGCATTTGGGATGCAGAACAGGTAGTTTTCACGTCAGTAACGTAAGTTCCACTCCTCCAGGTCCGAGTGCTACGGCTGGGTCTGCTAAACCTACCTATTAATAGGGAGGTTTAGCGACCGCTTCGCAGGCAATATAACGGAGGCATGCAGCATACTTACATCATTTCTATATCTGCGTTAAATGAGCTACAGGTGACGTACATAGTGGTTGCTAAACCTCCCTAATAAGTAATAGGCCTAGGGCCTACACCTGGTCGGCCTGGTGACTTATATGTATACATTAGTGAGGTTTAGCAACCACTACGTAGGAAATGTAACGTACACCTGCACCATACTTACAGCACTGGTACGTCTACGTTAAATCAGGTTTGAGTGACGTACGTCGTGGCTGTTTACCTATCACGGACAGCATGAGCTCCAAAGATTTTTGACTTATTGCAGAATTGTGATGGATGGACACATAATTTGCACAAATCATCTTAGGAGACCCGATGTTTTTTTCTTGTTTTGTTTGCCTACTGCTGTAAAAAAAAACAAAAAAAAACAATTGCAATAAAAAGAACCTAGAAGGCATGTAGGCCTACTGATACATGTAGTGACGGTGGAGGTACGTGCAGTTAGAGTCCCTCATGGATGGGGAAGGATCAGGTTAGGGGAAGGGGATGGGAGATACATAGAGAGAACTAGATCACCCTGGTGTACAAGGTGGTCGATCCACCACAAGGGAGTCGTCTCCCCCTCGGGCTAACGCCCTCGGGGAGACGACTCCCGAGGGGTGGATCGACCACCGAGGAGACCAGAGGAGTTTAGTTCTCTATTTATTTTATGTTTTTAGAGGGTTTAAATAAGGAAAAATCAACAAAATCCGTTACCATAGTTCACCGTACAAGCGCTGGTCAGGTCCATTTTGAATGTTTACCTGCAGCCAGATTAAGGCTGCAGTACTGGATCGGCCGCTGTGGTGGATCAAGACACGTTACGCCACTGGGGGTGTGGCAATCGGCTGCGCAATGCTATCTCTACGGGAAGAAGTTATTCACATAAAATAAAGTATGTTGTATACAGCAGTACATGTATTTGATAAGCCAGCAATAGTCTGTGTATACACTGAGGATGCTCACAATGGTCGCTCTTCACATCTCAATCAAGTCTCCTTCCTTAAGGCCCCATAGAAGGGGTCGTCCTGGAAGTCATTTCTCAAACGCTAAGTTTAAGGCACCCCCAAATCGTAACAACCTGACCTGGATCGGAAGGGCATTCTAGGGTTGACAGGATCAATCACTACGACTGGTGCAGATATTTAGAGAATAGACAACGATCTTCTTCACATCAAGACTGTCTGTTGTTCTATAATGCACGAATGCATAGATCGTCCAATTAATGGTATTTGACTTGTTTACTTCTATGGTGACCTTGCTCAGGTGTGCACTGTACTCCTATAATACACTCAAGGTCACTTCTATCATGCAGCAGAGCACTGCCAGCCGTTTATAAATAGGGGTAAGGCATGCACCTGTATAGGCGATCGTAGGTAATTCAGGATCACCAAGGTTCAATCACTACGAGTAGACTGGATCGTAAGGGGTGTCCAATTTGTAGTGGGTAGGCTCAGATCGTAGTGTTTGAGAAATGGCTAGCAGAACAACCCCCGGATGCCCCCTCTCTTTTACCGCCTGAGGCATTCAGAAAGCGGCCTTTAACCCTCCATATTCATCCAGGGATCATGGACAGTGGCCTCCAAATGGAATCTGTCTGAAGAAGGTTTAGTTCAAAAGTATAAGCCCCAGGTCTATGGCTGTATTGAAATGGGCAAGGAAGAAATCTAGGCTACATCCCCAAACTGCATTTTCTATGGGGCCTGTGCCTATATACATGGGTAAAATTCAGCACCGGTGACCTTAATGACACGGGGGTAAATAGATTAAAATCGCCAGGGGCGACACAAACACTTGAAAATTTGACATCGGGCAACACAGGAACCTTAAGAATCGACAGGGGCGACACAGGCACTTTAATAATCGACAGACAGTTTATTTTGAAAAAAAAAAAAATAAAAAAATAAAATCGACAGCCTCCAATATTTGGGTAGGTCATACCCATATGGAATAGGCACTACTTTGGCAGGAGTAAATGGTTTTCTGAATGCATTTCTGTGGTTTAGGCCTACTGTAAACCAAGAAGATAATTTCGTAAAACCATCCAACTACATTATAGGGTAGATATAATGCATTCTTTAACTCTCTTCACACCTTCGATTGATAATGAAGCACTGGTTATTGGCTGGGGGAGGTCAGAAAAATAAAATAATGCGTCTATCAAAATATCAGAGTTTGCTGTATGTGTGTGGTGGACAGACTGATTTATATATCCCTAGAAACCCCTTTCTCTTCCCTCTCCTTCCTTCTTTATTTGAACAACTACAAGGCTAGACAAGACTTAAAACTATTACTACAATAAATGTAGGATGAAATTGCCAACATTTGTATAACCTCCGTTGAAAATTAAATTCTATTGTATATATGTTATATCCTTTATGTACGGTACACATCAGATGAAAATTCGTGGTGAAAACCGCGTAGCTGTTTGTTGAATAAAAATCAAAATCAAAATCAAATCAGACTTGCTCAAGTCTCTCAATTTTATTTTAAGAGAATTTAAACAAAAAATGAAATGAACAGAAACATTCAGCCAGCAACCCCCGGCAGCAACCTAACTGGAGGAGGAGTAGGAGAGGGATAACAATCTTGCGTGCATTGAATGAATGCCAAGTGTAGTGGCTCAGGCACCCAGTGTAGTTCACCAGCGCTACGCCTGGAGGCGCGATGACGAAAATAGGTCACGATCTAAATTTAGATCAGCGGTGTACACACCAGCCTTCCAAGCCCTGGGAAACAGCAGGCCTTGTGGCCTAATGGATAAGGCGTCGGTTTCCGGAGCCGAAGATTGTGGGTTCGAGTCCCACCAAGGTCGCTGCTTTTGGAAAAACGTGTTCACAGGCACAGAACATAGGTGGTACTGTATACTGTACTGGCTCAGTGAGGACCATTATAAAGGGGCCAAAATATAGAAACTTGCTACGGTCGTTTAGACGCTGACGATAGGGTATACCTGCTACGACCGCTCTACAAATTCTATATGTAGGGCCCTAGACAGGGGTATCTCAAGTCCCTTGTCGATTTTAAAAAGTGGCCTTGTCCCCTTGTCGATTCTAAGAAATGGCTCTTGTCCCGGGGGGGACACTCACATTTATTCTGACACAGGTGTGTGGCTGGAGCTACAACAACCCTTACCCTTGTTAGGGGGATTTTACCTCAAAAACTGTACCCTTCTTAGGGTACTTTAAAAAAAAACAAAAAAAAAACTATGTTTTTAAAGAAATATCTCACTCATAAACCATTAGAATTCCCTAGATGTGAAAATATCTCCTGAAAACTAGGGAATTATGGTCAAAATGTGGGTATTTTTAGGGGATGTTTCACACCTAAGTCAAAAGTGAACCCTTGTTAGGGGGAATTTGGTCAAAGTTGACCCTTGTTAGGGGGATTTTGGCCTAGAAATTGGACCCTTGTTAGGGGGATTTTGATGAAAAAGTGCCCTTGCCAGCCGCACACAAGTGTCAGCAAAATATATGAAGTGTCCCCCCCGGGCTCTTGTCCCTTGTCACCCACCCCTATGTCCCTTGTCGATTTTAAGAAATGGACTTGTCCCCTTGTCGATTTTACCTGTCTGGGGCCCTCTATGTGGAATAATATCAGGTACCATTTTCATGTGCAAAAAGCTTGTCACTGATGTCAGACCTACCTCATGATGCTCATCCACTCATAGAATGTTACAATTAAGCATGTGTGAAAAAAAGGTGGCCCTTTTACCCCATCGTCTATACCTAAAAGGGGGGTCTAGATGGGGGGTCCCCATGTCACTTGTCGATTTTAAGAGAAGCCCATGTCACATGTCACTTAATTTGTAATTTCCCCTGTCCTTGTCACTAAGCTCCATGTCACATGTCGATTTTAAGAAAAGCCCATGTCCCATGTCACTATCTTTTTTTCTGGCCTGTCATTGTCACTAGAACTCCATGTCCCTTGTCGATTTTAAGAAAAGGCCATGTCACACTGTCGATTTTAGGGGTCTAGACCCATTAAAAGGTCCACATGTACATAAAACTATTAAAAGAGCATCATAATTGGAACAAATTCTCTGTTTGGATTCTTGTAATAAAAAAGATGCTAAAGATAATCTTCATACCGGTATGGTAATTTTTTATGCAGATAGCGGGTCTAGATTGGGGGTCCCCATGTCACTTGTCGGTTTTAAGAAAAGCCCATGTCACATCATAGTGACATGTCACTAAATTTGCAATTTCCCTTGTCTTGTTATTAAGCTCCATGTCACATGTCGATTTTAAGAAAAGCCCATGTCCCATGTCACTATCTTTTTTTGTCCCCTGTCCTTGTTACTAGAACTCCATGTCCCTTAATTTTCGATTTTAAGAAAAGGCCATGTCACACTGTCGATTTTAGGGTTCTAGACCCATCAGATAGTGGTTGGAAGTGACTTAAAAATGGTAGGGGGGGGGGTAAGAGGCCCTTTGGGGTATAAGGCCCATTAGCCCTCATAACCAAGGTACTAGTTGTATGCAGCCATTTAGCACTTGGAAGTAAGGATAACTTCAAGGAGATCTCTTTTGTAGGTTTTCATTATGATTGGATGAGAAAAAGATAACTTATCAGACATTCAAAATTTTCTAACTGTTAAGATCATCATGCTCAATTTGAGATAATTAGAAATAAAAGGGTCCTGAAATATGCATGGATTTTTGGGTAGCAAGTTAAATGGGTTAAAAATATTAGGTGAGGTATTATTAGATAAAGGGGTGAAAGGTAGGTCATATAGATACATTTTATTTACCTTAAACTTTGTTCTAATACCTACACATGGGCTTTTGAGATGAACCTTATCTTATCATCAGATCCATGGGCCTTTTGCCCCATCGCTTTGGGCCTTTTCCCCCAGCCTTTCAACCTATAAGGCTAGGCTGACAACCTATTTCACAAGTATGATACATTGTTCCATCTCTTGATTGGTGTGAAAATTATGCATTAATAAGGGGCTATTCTCTTAGAACTATAGCTCAGTTACGTGCTATTATAGGGTATTTTAGCTTATCCTACCCTATCACCCCTTGGACTTCGATATGAATTATCAAAAATGCTACTTTAGGTGATTTAGAATGTCCAAATCTCAGCAGTGGTTCGTGAATATTAACTTTAGCTTCTTTTTTAATGCCAAGAATATAAATGGGGCTTTTATTCCAATTATGATCCTATTTATTGTGCATGTGGGCCTTTTATCAGAAAGGTTGTGGGCCTTTTACCCCAGCATCCAGTGTTTTTCATACATGATTTACTGTATAACAATCTATGGGGCAGAGCGGACAAGCTTTTGCGAATGAAGAAAATATCATTCCATCCTTTGATTAATGAAAAAAGTATTCTGGAAGCAGCCATGAATTTCTTATAAATGACACATTTGAAAATTAAGGGCTTCTTACCCCACCCTACCCTAATGATTAGGTTTCTGCAGATAACATTAGTTTCTATATTTAGCGGTTGGATGGTTGTAACAGATGGCGATTCTTTTTGTACACAGAAGGCAGTTGGATGGTCAGCCTCTATCTGCATTAGGCCCTATAGCTACCGCAGATAGCGGTCGTTTATACAGATAGCGGTTGTACAGGGGTAGCCTACTCAATCCCCTTTCAGGTATATATGCATATGGCTGGACTCTGACATCCCGTAGCCTTGCTTTTGGGGATTTTCTTGAAAAGTGACCCTTGCTTAGGGCACTACAAAAAAAGTTGTTTCTCATCACCAAGCGCTGAAAAAAGTGATGAGGGAGGTTTTTATTTAATTTTTTTTTCGATAGGAATGCGCAAAACCCCGGTCCCTGCACTTTACCCTAATACACCATGCGTGTTACCAAAAGCAAGGGAAAGGGGGGTATTTTGTCAAAATCTGCATGTCCGTGGATTTGAGAAAAAGGGGGTGTTTTTAGTGGGGTAAATCTGTGAAAATAAAAAAGGGGGTCATATTGAACTCCCAAATAATCAAGGTTGAAAAAAGGTATCATCATATGTCAGTTTTTGTTGAAATAGGGGTTATTTTGGTGGCCCAAATGTCAGCGTTTTGAGGAAAAGGGGGTATACTTGTAAAGATGTCAGCATTTTCAAGGAAAAAGGGGGTCTTTATAGGGCCAAAAAGTCAGTGTTTTTCATGAAAATGGGTTATTTTTTCACCCCAAATATCTGCGGAATGGGGGTGTTTTTGAAAACCCGTAACGAGCATGGTGTCATTTTGATCAGTGAGTGCAGGGACCGGGCGCAAAACCTTCTTTCGTTTTTTTCCCCTTCAAAGAGACTCTTGTTTAGAGGGGCCCGCAATGGGGACATCAATGAGTGCCCCGGCGCTTACAGGTCAATATGGTAAAAGGCATATGCTAATCTTGTCAAGAAAACTAAAAAAATCTACCTCCCGGGCTCTAGGCTACCTCCTCAAATTAATGTTCTATGTAGGCTTATATAAAGGAAAACTCTGACCTTTGATCTTGACCTACAGACACACTGCAATACTTTTGGTGGAAAACGTTAACCCATGCATGTTTAAAGCAAAGCGCCAATCCATTCAGATGAATGCTCTAGCCTAAGCCTAACGAAAAAGAAAATGCAGGGTTTTAGGGGAGATTTTTTTTTTTTACGTGTGATGAGGGCCTAGCGGGGTAAATGTCTACAAACATCCACCTTAAAAATGTACTCCCCCATTTTGGAACGACCGTTTTTTTCTTAGCCTCATTTGACAACTGTTTGATGGTGCACACTGTGGCCTAGTTGCAGCAATATATAAATAACATAGCCTAGATCTACTACGCCGACAAACTGAATTCGTCCAGTTGGGTCCCACACATCATACCTCATTTTAATAGTTGTAGATGATTTAGGACTACTTTAGGCTTCATAACCCAATCTCACCGGTCTCAGCTGGTGTCAGAGTTGGACAAGATCCAGAACAACTACTTCACTGGGGTTTGCCTTTAAGATCAAGTCCGTCTAGACTCTGTCAGTCAACTGTCCCAATATGTCTCTCAACCCCTGCCACCAACCTGATAACGGGTCATGAGAAGACGAATTCCCGACTAAACTTTCGACCAACCGACTCTCATCCGATGGCAAATCTTGTGTAATTTTATTATATCAAAATTCATAAAATGAAGATGAAAGAAGCACAAAATTCTGAATACATTTGAAACGAAGCAAAATCATTAAATATTGTCTATAATAGCGAGGTTTAGTAGCCACTACGTGTGCAATATAACGGAGACGTGCAGCATACCTACAACATTGGGTAGTTATAAATGCATGAATGCCAGTTTGATGACCTTATGTCATAATGTTTGCCGTCATACTTCAAATCCGGTATGAGTTTGTAGCCTGAGGGTACGTTTGTAGTATAAGAGCTCCACCACAAGCTTAGTGTCTTCCTTTTTTTTTTGGGCATGGGTGGAAGATGCCTGTATAATAGGCTCTTAAGGCATTGATCAAAGGCAGCTTTGTAGGGGCATAGAGTGCTTAGAGATTTGCATCACTAATAGCATACATAATGCTACACTGCATTAACTACACGGTGCACCCAGTATGAGCAGACTACTGTCTGTCCCTACAGTAGAAAACATAGGATGCAAGCCCCCCCCCTCCCCTTGGCAAATGACATCAGTTGCGACTTCCCAGGAGCCAGATGTACAGTGATACTTAAATACTGAAGAAGTTATGTGATCTTATGTGATCACGGGTATGAATACCTTAAAGACAAATGCTACCCGATGTCTGGAGCGGGTTCTGCTGCTGATAATTCCAAATAACTATATTAGTTTGATGTTCTAACAATAAGAAAATGCAAAGAAATCCCTATGTCACGGTGCTTATCTTTTTACAGTATGACAATTTAACTGTAAAATGCCTTAACTATAGAAACGAATGGTAAAAACTATTTTTTAACATCATGTCTCATACATACTGATCCTCTGCTGATTTTTCTACAAGACTCTCTGGATTGAAAGAGGACATCATTATTCTATACAAACATTTTGAAAAAAGAAGAAAAATGGGGGTCACGGTTGAAATGAAAAGTTGTGAATTTTTTGAAAAATATTAATTTTCTCTTAACTATAAGACCCTATGGGAATTCAAATGGCATATAAATATCCCTAATGTATCTAATGTAATCAAAAATGAACTGAAAAGAATATGTACAGTTAAAGTTGTCCAGTTATGGTAAGAAATACCATTAACATAGTATAACTGATGGGTTTTAATTTCTGTCACCAGGTGGCTTCTGTGTGCGGGGTAGCGTTTGTCTTTGTGTCTGTATGCAGCTCGCCTGCCCGTACCCAAGCCCCCAAACCTCTTATAACACCCCTACTCTACAATGGACTATTCCTACTCCCTTCCACCCCTCTATGGTGGTACCACCCAAGTCCATAAAAAACCATACACACCGTTTTGCGCCACCCACAACTCACATTCATACAGTTTTGTGTCCGTACGTGCTGTCTCTACACAGCCGGCATACAGTGCCATAAATTTATATTTTGTTGTGGGTTCTCTCAAACCAATAACCATGACTAGGAGACGCTCTAATCACACAGCGACGCCTCGAAGAAAATCTAACCGGCAGCCACAGGCGGTGACCCGCTCGCCGCCCCCGGCGACCTTCCACCGGCAGCCACAAGGCCAGCAGCCCGGCACACAGCCACAGGACATCTCGATAACAGACCGCCTTCAGACGGCCCAAGACAGCGACATTACACAGGACGGCGGCCAGCCCATAGAGGGCTTGGCCGCCAGCGGTGAGTCTCTAATTCTTACTGATAAATCTGGCAAAGCTAAAAAGCCTACTATCGCCCAGTTAGCTCTAAAGGTGGCTGATAATGAATCACTGTTGGCTGATATTCTCACTACATTACAACGCATTCAATCGCCTACCATGCCGGGTGTCAGTTCAAATTCTCCCGCGAATGTCCTTGTGTCTTCACAGATCCAAGATGGCGTCGCCATGCAGCAGCCACAGCCGGCCACCACACCACGAGGAACTGCGCCACAGCCGCCATCTTGGGGACCGCCGCAACCTCATGGCCAACAGGGACAGGACTTCAGCCTTCCCCCTCTAACTTGGAACGCAACTGCACAGCAGCCTGCGGACTCCGCACGACCAGACAGCACACGGCGGCCGGTGGCCAGGGACGCCGGCCAGGCCGCCGCTCACGACGCACGTGGCCCGAGGGTGCAGCAACATCATGCAGCCGTTCACCAGCCTGACTTCATGCCATACCATGTGCCAACGCCGTCTCAAATGGTACAAAACCCGGCCGCACAGGACCATATCCGTACCAACATAGCAGCTACAGCCCCTGCTCCAACGTCGGATCGTGGTAAGATTAGGCCTAGCTTTTACCTACATAAAGAGACACTCTTGCATGATAAGGACAAACTAGACTATCAGAACCATATCTCATTCCAAGAATATGTCTCAGCATATTTAAACATGCTTGATTTCGCCCCTATTGACGAAAATGACCGCCTTCCTATGGAGGTTCACTTACGAGAGGTTACAGCGGACGCAATCGATCGGGAATGGCGGGACGTCCGTAGGTGGTCCAATAATGTTTTCTCGAAAGTTGAGGCAAACTTCTATGGTTGGGATAATCATTTGGCCATTGAAAATGATAGGTTCAAAATGTCCTTCTCTGCTAGTTCAAGGGGTAACACTGGAGAAATGGTCATCTGCGCATTGTACAACAAGAACACTTGCCCCCACAAAGACTCTCATATGGAGGGCAGATTCAATCACACTCATGTATGCATGTACTGTTACATTATGACTGACCAATCCTACCACCACTCAGCCTCCAACTGCTTCAGGCGCCAGCGCGCTGGCCAGGCCGGCCAAGGCCAGGCCGGCCCGCCGGCCAGGGGTGGCGGCCGGGGTGGCCACAGTGCTGGCCGGGGCAACATGCAAAATGTTCACTTTCCCAATAACAATCCCAACCCTGCAGGTAGAGGCCAGCCTGGCCATGCAGCGCAGGCCGCCCCCCAGCACCAGCATGACCCACCTCAGGCATATAATCAGCAACAGCAGTGGAAACAACAGGGAAACTAGAATGTGCTATGCAAAGTAGTGACTGTAGGGATAGTAGGAGGGCAGACGCCATCTTGGCCAACCCGGACATTGCCTCTGAATTAGACGGTTCACACACCAAGGAGGCTCATAGTCTTAGTGATAATGAAGTTAGGGTTTGGGTCGAGCATAGCACAGAAAAGGACCCAGTTGTACATTTCTCTGATAACATTGACTCTGTTTGCTCCTACACTGATAACAATGACTTACAGGCAGATGACTGGTTGTTCCTGGAGGCTGGTCCACAGGTACCCCCGGTTCACCCTGCCGCATTGGCCAAACACCGCCAGCGCAATTGGCCAAACCCATCACATCAGTTCCCACAAAACTATGCAGACATTTATAACAAAGTTCGTATGGTTGGTGTCCCTAATGCAATGGGTCCTATGATCCAGATAGACACTGGACTTAATATTGCAGCATGGGAGAAGCACCTCCCTGACACCCCGGAAGGCCGAGAAACGTTAGCATTTATTAAATATGGCTTCCCAGCAGGTTATCAGGGTCCAGTGTCCAACCAGGTCAAAGTACAAAATCATAAATCGGCAAATGACTTTCCAGATCACGTCGGGGCATACATTAAGATGGAACAAGAACACGGGAGTATCTTGGGCCCCTTCTCAGACCCGCCATTTAGAGAATGGGTACACGTCTCTCCTATGATGACCCGGCCTAAGGCGGACCCCAGCAGTCGCCGCATTATCACAGACCTCTCTTACGGTAACTCAATAAACCGCTTTATTATTAAAGGAAGTGTACTTGGATCAGTTCGCCCCCACACACTACCCACTGTAGAGCAGGTCACTGACTATATTAGAGCAACAGGCCCGGCATCTCATATGGCAACAATTGACATTTCCCGCGCATATAAG
This sequence comes from Acholoe squamosa, assembly GCA_949317995.1. Lineage (NCBI taxonomy): Eukaryota > Metazoa > Annelida > Polychaeta > Phyllodocida > Polynoidae > Acholoe > Acholoe squamosa. Next base: position 26,849,693 of record OX439045.1, read on the forward strand.
AACTTCCCAGCTGACCCATTGGATTGGCCTCTGAATGTGGTCGGCTGGGAAGGTTCTTACTACTTGGAGACCCGCATGCCATTTGGCTCGCGGGTCTCCTCCCTACACATGCAAAATACGGCAAACCACATCGCAGACATGCTCCGCCGTATGGGACACCAGACTCTCATATACCTTGATGATATAGTGCTATTGGGTCCCAACTATGAGGCCACAGGAAAGGCATTCAAGGACGCCTTGTCTCTCTTGGAAGACCTTGGCCTCCCAGTTGCACAAGACAAACTTCAAGGCCCAACACAGTGTGCAGTATGGCTGGGCATAACGATTGACATTGCCGGCATGGAAACTCGTATCCCCCAAGAAAAACTGGACTCCACTCTGGACCTAGTCAGTAGAGCTATGGGGTACCGTGCCATATCTAAAAAGGCACTCCGCTCCCTCCTAGGTAAACTTCACCATGTAGGTAAGGTAGTGAAGCCTGCCCGCCTATTCGTGGCACGACTGCTTGAATCCCTTAGGGCAATGGGGGAATATAGGTCATTCACAACGGTTGGTAGGGAAATGCGCGCGGACCTACTATGGTTCCAAGAATTCCTCAGTGACTATAATGGGAAATCAATCATCCATGCCCCGCAGATAGATAAGGTCATTGAAGCAGATGCCTGTGAGCAAGGGGTTGGGGGGTGGTCTAGCTATGAGTATTACGCCCTGCCAGTTCCCCCGGAACTACAAGGCCGCCCCATCACCCATGTGGAAGCTGCCAATGCTGCCCTGGCAGCAAAAACATTTCTCAGCCATGCTGACTATGGAAAAACAGTTCTTTTACGCTCAGATAACATGGCAGCAGTCTCGGTCTTACAGTCTGGGCGGGGGCACGACCATACCCTACTACAGGCAGCTAGGGATATATGGTGGCTGGAAGCAAAGCTGAACTTGAATATCATTCCAGTCCACACCCCGGGTGTGTCCCTTGTGTTTGTAGATGCCCTCTCTAGGAGGGGCATTAGCGCCCGACACGACCAGCTAGCCCAAGACATTATTGACTGTTATGGGTACTATAGGGTATTTGTTCCAACTGAAGATATCCTTGCCCATGCACCAGTTTAATACCTTAACATTGTTTTATCTTCAGGCCCACTCTATATGGCGATGTATTACAAGGCGCAGGCGCGCATACAGGCAAAGAAGAAGAACCTCGCCAACTTTAATAGAGCAGCCTCTGTGTTTATTGCATTCATGTGGCACTGTGATATTGACTTGTATTTTATTACACCATGTGACATTCAGACGTATGTGGAGTACTTGGATTGCTTCTATGCCCCAGCTACGGTTCCCATATATATGTCCCATGCAAAGGTGTTCATGGAACTTACTGGACGCCCTACGGCGCCCTTCTCTCACAAATTCGCCACGAAGACTCTCAACTTAATCCAGAATGACAAGTCCTATGAATCCAAGGCCACTTGGCCATTAACACCATATCAGTTTACTATGGTCCTACGGGCTCTTCCAACGGGCATAAACAATGTACTTTATCGGTTTGCATTCACACTCCTCCTCATCTGTGCGTGGAGGAGATCCAATATAGCACCGGACACCATGGACTCATTTGATCCATCTCGTCATCCCACCAGGGGCGACTTTGTGGTACTCAATAATTCTCTTCATGTCCGGCAGAAATGGGCCAAGAACTTACAACGGGCCTGTCAACGCCATTACATGGTTATTGACCACCCACTTCATTCACAATCTATAGCTAACTTGTACAACCATATGGTGGCCCAGGCGCCTACCCGTCATCCTCTCCAACCCCTCTTGGTGTTTCCGGACTCAAACAAAATTGTTACAACCACTCACCTGGCCAGGGTGTGGCTGGCCGCTGTGGTGGATGCAGGACTTCCCCCTGAACACCATTCAATCCACTGTCTCAGGAAAACTGCAGCCACAATGGCTGCAAATATGGGGGCATCTGAAGGTCAGATCCGGGATCTGGGCCTCTGGCGCTCTGACATTTATCTCAACTACGTGAGGTCCCAAAGAGCCTCTCATATCCAATCAAGAATTGCTGCCTCCATCTCACAAATATAGACTCTAGTTTTGGTTATTTGTCAACATTTGTGTTCTGTTCAACAGCATATGTATTACATTCTGTACTATTGTCAAATATCAATTTTACTGGTGTTCAGGTTACAAAGTATTAAAATAATAAAATTATTTTATTCCACACAATGTCTTTTCACTGGGACGGGAAAGGGGCGTAGCGGCATACTCGATTATGATTTATTATATAATCATAGTGTCTGTATGCAGCTCGCCTGCCCGTACCCAAGCCCCCAAACCTCTTATAACACCCCTACTCTACAATGGACTATTCCTACTCCCTTCCACCCCCTCTATGGTGGTACCACCCAAGTCCATAAAAAACCATACACACCGTTTTGCGCCACCCACAACTCACATTCATACAGTTTTGTGTCCCACCACCTCCCACATCACCTCCTGTATGTCATATGGTTATAATTGTTCTATTGTTTATCTTATTCAAACTATGTCGGTGATAGGGTTATTTGTCAACATTTGTGTTCTGTTCAACAGCATATGTATTACATTCTGTACTATTGTCCAAAAATTTATTTTACTGGTGTTCAGGTTACAAAGTATTAAAATAATAAAATTATTTTATTCCACACAATGTCTTTTCACTGGGACGGGAAAGGGGCGTAGCGGCATACTCGATTATGATTTATTATATAATCATAAAGCATAGACTGGGACAGATATCTGAAAGAATTACTGCACGTTGGTATCTCACAACACCTTCCCACCAATAGAACACCTGATCCCAAAACACTATACTGGTAAATGTCATCAGTACATGTATTTGGTTTTAACTATTAAGATATTGTTTATCTTTTAAGTGATTTCACGCTATAATCAGACTCAACCTCTGATCCTTGCAGCTGCAGTTGGTATAACTTTGAGGTATCTGAAGATATGATATAACCTAACAGATGATAAATTCACAAACACTGTCTGTTAGTTGTCTCATAGCTCACATGGAGTTTTAGTAGGCTCTCTTGGAAGATTAAAAAAAAGACAACGATGCTGAGATGAAGCTCTCGAGTTTGAGAAAGACCAGAAAGCCGACCTGAGAATCTGATGGTCTATTCATTTGTTTTTGTTTTTTTTTGCTTCCCGTTAGATTTATGAAGAGAGAAGTCATGCACACACGGGACCTCTTATCCCCTGAAGCAAAGCCAAGTTGGTGTATCTTTATATTTAATTCAAGAATAGGAAAACATAATTGGGTAAATCCAGGAAGCTTTTTCATAAAGTTTGGCAAGTATTCTTCATTTTGGGTGGAGTGAGTGAATTTTCAGGCAACTTTCCTGATTTTAAGAATAATGTGTAATTCTAATTTTTTTAAACTACTTGCAAGACTTGAACTCTGGAAAATACTCTGTTTTCCATGAGGTATAGGAAAATGATTAATTTGACATTAAGTAAAAAATGGTTTACCCACCGGATGTATCCTAAAAGTGTGTTTAATGAATAAAACCATAGTGTTGTAGATTTTAATACAATAGTAGAGAATAGTCCTGTGAGACATGGCGCGGCGACTTGTAATCTTGTGTCTAGGGCATACTATCATCTGGGCTTTTGGTAGTATATAGCACAAATTCAACCTGAACTACCCACTGCAGCTAAGTACTAATAGTCTGTAGACTGTCCATTCTGCATGCACCTCACTCAGCTGCCACAGGGACCTGTCTTATTCAATCTTCAATGCCATAGTCAACAGGTGTGTCATTATGAGTGTACACTGTCTCAGATTGCCATGAGCCTGCTCTGCCTGCCCCCCCCCCCCCCCCCACACACACACACCCAACTGCCAATCACTTGTAATAGTCTGTACCTCGTCACGGGCCAGTGGTCAGCAAACTGGCCAGATCACTCCACCTCTCTATAGAGGGGGAGCACAGTGTAAGTAACTCGGTGTACATACATGTTTTCAGTGTTCCACAAAATCGTTTATATAATGAAAGGAGTAATCAAATTAATCTTTCATCACCAATAGTAGATACATATTCTGAGAAAGCATTATTTCAATGTAAACTAAAAATTTTACACAGAAAAGAATGTAGCAGTTCCACAAGGTGGCCTTACACTTCAACCTCCTCTGATTTACAAAAATGCACATATGGCAACACACACTTTAGCACTGATTTCTCCATAGAGATCTTTGACAGTGAATACTTTCTTCAAATACAGAAAATATGATCCAATTGTACCATAACCCACTGAGATAAAACCTGTATTACATATATATAGTAGTTTCAAAACGAACAATTCTAAAACAAAGGCTACAGGGATGCATTTCTGAATCTTAAAATGCTCTTATGCTAATCTGCCATAGGGCTCCAAATGATGAAATGTCTTATCTGCGAATAAAATCAAAAGTATGAGATATATTCTGAAAATTCCTTCACTGATAAGTAAAGTACACACACTGTTGTTATTACATTAGAATAGTGAGCAGGAATAGTCCATAGCAGAGGAGCCACAAACAAAAATAGATTGCAAGGCCTCCCTATCCCTTACACCGCGGCGACTGTGAACCATACACTAGTCTACTCATCTCACAAGTAGTACTCACTAGTCGCCGCGCTAATTACAGCACATTAAAAGAGGAGAGAATTTCAAAGACGTATTCTGAGGCATGCATACCTTGTCCGGCATAGTTAGTAATAAAAGTTGTTGAGAATTATAACTTTCACACTCTTAATGATTTTTTACTGGCTTCAACATTATGAATAACCTGCCAGCTTATTTGAGCCTGTCAATGCATGTGCAGATCGAGCAATGTTGTACGAGGGTTATGAATTGATATTTCTAGTACTGCATTATAATGTTCTTCCTGATCCGGATATGAAAGGCATTTCCTCTCCATTTGCCCTCCTTTCTACAGACACCTTCTAAAATATCAAAGACTCACTCTGCAGACATAAATACATGATAAGACAAGAAATGTGACCATAACAGAAAACGTTGCTCTCACTTTACTTTCAACAGAAGAGTGATAATTATCTTTGATAAGCACACAAGCATACGGTGTAAAATATTATATGAAATGTTCCAGAGGACTATTACCTGTAATTTGCATGAAGTGTCATTGTTCAATATAAAGACTCTGTGAGCGTTTCTCACCCAGGCAAAAAGTGTTCCATCCGAGTACATCCACCGTATAGTGGCTATGAGGATATTGTTATCCTAGTGCACTCCATCGGTATCAAACAAGAAAAGTAGACACAGGTATTTTGTAATATGATATAAAAAATCATCATCATTATTACTGTGTTTGATAAAAGACGACACCTTTAGGTATGCAAGTAAGACCTACCATTACCATAGTTTTTTTTTTTTATCTTATTGTGTCCCTGGGAGGGTGAACTTGACTGTTCATATTAAATTGTTAGGGTACCATCTAGAAGTGAGAATTTTGATTAACTTCATTTGTATTTAGGAGAGGCTAAGAAGAGCAACAGTCAATTCAAGATTTCAACTGCATATATATATACGCTGAGGCTTGAATACCTAGCGCCAATTCAAAATGGCTGCAAGTGTGATCTCATGACTTGCCGAATGGCTGCCTGGCAATGAGTGGGCAGAGAAAAATCAGTCACCACTGCAGGTGTACTTTTTGTCTTTTTCATCAATCCCACCAAGAGAGGTATTTATGGCCCAATTTACTGCCTCGTTTTCATCTCACCGGATGCAGATAGAGCTGTTCCAAGCTTCTGCTTCGTCGCTGGTTCCTCGCCATCCCAGCAGCAGTGGAAGAATCGAGATCTGATTGGTCGGTAAGAGAAATGGTCATCCGATCACGTGATTTGATTGGATGAGCGATATTAGGTGCACATTTGGCACTGGGACCGGTGAGTCAAGAGATAACTTAGTTCCACCAAGACAGCAGTGCTCTGCAGAGCAGTGTTGAGCCCACTTTGATTAGTTGGTGGCAGCCATGTTGAAAAATAGGAGCACTTTCGTTGAACTCTCTCAGATAAACCGGTTAACTAACCTACATGCGCATTTAGTACATTGCATCGCTTTGCAATAATGCATTGTTTCTACAATGTTTTGCAGGACTCAACCAAAACTTTAGTTTTAACTGCTCATTCAATAGGGAGCGCACATCACATGAAAGATCTCGGGCAAGTCCATTTCATACTCTAGGGTGCTTCACCCAGGAATTAAAATTGTAGGTCTAAATCATATTACAAAATACTACAGCACTACGATAATAACCCACCTTTACTACATGCGTAGGCCTATACATGGTACCAAATAGTAGGGAGTGTGAACCAAGGGTTTGTAAAACCATATAGTCTACTTGAACTCTGTTGCGGGATTGAGCCATACAGTTCCTACACTGAAAACATGGAAGATCCAAAACTAGTCAGCGGTGACCACTTTAGGTCCTCAAGTTGACGATACCTAAAACTACAGCTTAAGGTAGTCAAAATGACGACTTTAGGTCATCATCCTGACGACCTGAGTCATCAGGATGACAATACTGACAGTACAGAGTCGTCATATTGAAGACTCAGGTCGTCAGAATGACGACTTAAAGTCATCATTTTGACTACCTAAAGCTGTAGTTTTAGGTATCGTCAACTTGAGGACCTAAAGTGGTCACCGCTGACTATTTTCAGAACTTCTAGGTTTTCAGTGTATATATAAATTTCTGCGACAGAGGCATAGTGGACTATCGATGTTAAGAAGCATAAACGCACCTCTGCAAGTTATTTGCACGGGCTGCTCTCATGCATCATAATAAAGAAGGAAGCACTGAGCCATCATGCCGTCCTTAGAGGGTTAAGAACCATTACTGGAAAGAAACGAGAACAGGCCTCACTAAAAACCTGGAAGATCCAAATCTAGTCAGCGTTGACGACTTTAGGTCCTCAGGTTGACAATACCTAAAACTACAACTTTAGGTGGTCAAAATGACGACTTTAGGTCGTCATCCTGACGACCTGAGTCATCAGTATGACAATATTGACAAAACAGAATCATCATACTGATGAATTAGGTCGTCAGGATGACGACCTAAAGATGTCATTTTGACCACCTAAGTTGTAGTTTTAGGTATTGTCAACCTGAGGACCTAAAGTCGTCACCACTGACTAGTTTCGGATCTTGCAGGTTTTCAGTGCTCCACAATTCGGACTTTGAAATCTTATCTAGAATTGAAAATGTGAACGGGAAAGTGAGGTGAATTGAGGTCAGTGATTGAATTGATATAGTTCTCCGCAGGTTCTCACCAGTCCCTTGGTGATGAAAACATTTAGTGAGGGCAGTAGCCTTTTTTGTACTTTTCTTCTTCCAAAATAGCGCTGTGAGATACCACACTAAACATCACAAAAGCATTCAACTGGATGTGATAGTGTTGTCTCTACATCTCGTTATTGGACATGACCATAATGATTATATGATGACCACTTTTATAAGAGTCATCAAGCTGTGGCGGACCTATATAGAACACAGATTAGTTCTTCTCCCAGGGGAGGGGACAGTAATGTCCTAGATGTCTTTCATACGTATCCATATATGCTCAGAGCAAATCAAGAAGCTAGACATCTGTATTGTCTACATATTCCCCAAGCTGGAATGGCAGCTACCCAATACAAAGACTTGAATAGTGCCTAGACTGATGTAGGATTGTATACCAGTGCAGTGGTGTCTGCCACATGACTCATATGCGCTTAAATTAAGATAGAGGGAAAGAAAATTCTTGTTGTCAGAATTTAAGCCACATAACCAGATGAGCTGAAGTAGATGTAGGCCTATCCCTGTGATAATTTACTATTTTGTATTTATCTATACGTTTCAGCTATTTCTATAATGTCTTCCGTCTATACTATAATTAAGCGTCCACGGCTAGTTCAGAACCACCATCTGTAATAAACCACGTCCAATACTCCCTATATGCAGAGACTAACATCCCAATCCTCAACTGGTTAGAAAACATCACAAGTGAAATGCAAGAGAGTGCAACGGAATCTATATTATGATGTACATCTATCATCATTTAGAAATTCCCATGCCACAAGAGCCTTCTCACAACACTGAATTCAAAGTACCGGCACTACATGATTCACCCATCAGATATTCCAACTATCAGTAGATCAATACATTAATCTGTGTTTCATCTGAGCTACAAAGCCCTTTCATATGGCCTGGCAACCGTGGAGAGCACTGAGACCAGAACAGCAAAATTGACAAGAAATAACCCCCAGGCTTGTCGTAAATTTTTTTTACCATTTCACCTGAAAGCGGCAGGGGTGATCCTTTACTTCCCAATAGTCTTATCTGTGTGTGGCGCTACCCTTTTCACCAGGCGATTCAATAGCATTGATCTTCGGCCCGAGGTCTATGACTCGACTATATTTCATGGTATTAAGAAAGCTGTAGCTAGGCACCACTGGGGTGCCTCGGTATTGTGTAGCCTCTAGAAATGTCTGCTGGGTTGTGGCCCCATGGGGAAATCTCCGTACCCCACTCTCCGTGCCTGACTGTATCATCATCTGTTATAGTATAAAGTGTATCAGAATATTCACTGGAACTGTTCTGGAGCAGGCATGGTCTGAGTAGAGATAAGTGTACATGGACCAGTCAAAACACCAGCCCATCTCCAACGCCAATCTAGAATTTATACGTTATTGCATATGATATTTACGTCTGAAGAACCTGGCTACTCACATTCAAGTGCATTATCTTGTAAACGTTTATGGCAATTTGAAAACACATTTAGCCAGGATCTCTATTATAATATAAACCTGCTATTATGATAAGGTATACGTAGTTCTAAATAACAACATTTTGACTTTTGGGGTAGATGTAATTATAAATCACCCATTTTTAAATCCCAAAACGCCAAAAAAAAAACAAAAAAAAACAGCAACAAAAAGCAAAAACAGCCAAGAACAAAAAGAAAACGTAGAAAGCAATCTTTAAGTGAGAGGTAAAATTCTATTCTAAGATATTCATAATATTATAGTGATACCATGTTATCAAGATACAATTACTCTGATATATCCTCTTTTATGTAGATGTCCCATGGTAGATGGGACTATATACTCTCAGGTATATATATATATATATATATATATATATATATATATATATATATATATATATATATATATATATATAATGAGTGATACGTTGGTACTACTTTGTCTGGGGCGCATGATTTTCTATGACGTCACACATAACATCTCCTCCAGTATATAAGCTCCAGCAGTTAAACTAACGGTCAATTGGCTTCAAATACTCGGACAGCATACACCGCGCTGGGTGGTGCTGGAAATTTTAAACTTACTGTGAGATTGTGATTATTTGTATATATTACTATTATATTGTATTATATTGTTATTTCTATATCTAATGTTTGTATTATATTGTAAATTATTGTCTTATCAATAAAGGCATGTATAGGATCGATATTGACAAAGTCAATTCTCACCAAACCCAATGTCTTCTTTATTATTCCATATTTATTGTTATAATGTTTCTATTAATATAACGATATAGTTATTATTATTACCGGTACTTCGAATCAACACATTAACTTATAATATATATCCTGACCTCTAGTGGTGGCCTAAACGTAGCAGCACAGTAAACCGACTGGACGTAGCTAGGGGATGGTACTGCTGAGCAATGGTCCTGTCTACTAAAGCGAATCGTCCCTTTCTGGTATCGATTCTTGCCCCAATATGTGCATGCATGAAGCGTTGCTGCAAGGGCTATACAAGCCAACAAACCAATATCTATGCAGAGGCAGAATCTGATTTGCCCTGACACTCTTTAGATGAAATATTTGTGATCAGCATCAAATCGAGGCCGGTTGGGAAGACCTCTGTTTTATATAGGCACCAGCACAGGTGGTCAATTTGGATCACTGTGTATGCTGCAGGTGACTGAATGTATAGACCTTTATTTCCAGAGGGGGCAAATACAAAAAAATGAGCTATAGAACATAGTCATTTGTAAAAATAGAACAATGGAGAAGGAGGCCCAGGCTGGTCAGTAAGATGAATGAGCAAATATAATAGACAACGGGAACCTCATAGGAATAGACAAATACATCTATGGTTTAGGGTGTATTTGTATAGTCTCCATACACATAACAACACTGGGTGATCCACTCCAATTTCTAGCTGATAGGGATATACGGTCGTCTGGAAAATGCAACCTTAATTTGGGCTACTAGTCCTCGCATTCCCAAAATGAAAAAAAAGGAGGAATGCTTTAAAAAGGAAAGTCTTGATGGAAAAACAATGTTACATGTGTAACAGGTTTTCTTTAGTTCTGTTTGTTATTGTTTACATTTAGAGTTGAAGTGGCAAGCAAAACGGATACCACAGTGCACCATATTATGTAGACAATAACAAATACAACAAAGGAAAATCGGTACCACATGTAACACTGCCGCAGCTGTGACGCTAGTGGATCCTTTACTTATGGGGTGTCAGGTAGATAATAACTGAACAGTTTAGATCGATTCATCGATTCTTTAGGTTTTAAAAGGTCTAAACAGATATGCAGTCTATCATATCTATATATTATTAGAATATCTATAGTGGAGGCTCCACTAGGCGATTTTTTCTCAAGAAATGTTACCCAGACAGTGTCTAAGGCAATGTACTCTTGACAGTTGGAAATTGTAAATATGAGATTTAAAATTGAAAACATAAGTTTTGAAGGGTCACTTGTAAAAACAGGGAGTGTGGTAACCTATTCTTGGGTAGCGGGATCCTTAGTGGGGAGACCCCTGCTTAAGCTGGTACCTTTTGAGATAAGGACTGATAACAGCCAGCTGATGGGTACCAGGTGTTATGTAATACACCCTAAAAAGTCTCCACTGAATGTGGGGAATTTTTGTGTTAGAGAACACAGCAGTTTAACAACAACCTTAAAGTGCAGGGTCTTATCCTGTAAAAATCAAACCTCTCTGATATTGAATTGCAGAGTTTCCCGAATGGGAATGTCTGCGATATTTACTTAGCATCAGCTTAATTTATATAGTATCCAATTCATCTTTTTGACATCACAAGCATGAGATCACACACAATGACATCTCCAGATAAACAAGTAGTTCACTCAACATATAACTTCTACCCAGCAATGATCACAAATACCACACTTTAGTCTGTGTTTTTGTCCCATTTTGTGAGAATAGCTGCGCTTCTCTGCAAAATTCGCCTAGGGGAGCCTCACATTATAGTGATTCGTAGCCCTGGCCTGTGTGAGCATTTTTCATTGTTCATGTATACAAGATAGATAAAAATGATGCGTGCATATTTCATCAGAAAGTATTCCTGAAATAAAATGGAGTTTATTGTACTGATTGTATTCCTTTCGGGACCAAAGACCATGTTTAATGCCCAACTACAGAACCATGGGTAATTCCAATATTGTTTATAGAATATTTCATAATGTTGCCGCCCCCCATAATTATGGGCACAACGTGTATTATACAGGATAATGATAATTGCATTAAACGACATTTGAATGCCACGCTATCCATTCGAATATTTATATATATATATATATATATATATATATATATATATATATATATATATATATATATATATATACTGCTCGTATGGAAGGTAAATGCTCTCTGCTCCCTCACTGCTCACAGCAAAAATGGTCTTGTCCAGTTTATTCCTGATTCGGCATCTCCATCCTATCCTTTTTTCATGTGGTATCCTTTTTTTTCTATTTCTCAATTTCCCTTCCCGATGAGTTATATTGTGAACAGTGAACTATTGATGGGTGCTACTGCTCAATTTGTATGGATTGTGGTAGCTAAAACCAGAACCGCTACTGTTTACCAGTTTCAATATACCGCAGTCTAGTCATTGGCTACAGCAAAATCCCATTTCCAGTTAAATTGCTCGTGGCCTGCTCGGCCCTTCTAAAATACACGGTTCACTGTCTGTGTCAGATGCTTATAGGAGTAGGAATGATGCACGGATATTTACTGTCTATGTACGAATGTTCAAATTTTGTGTTGATATTTGTAGGTTTTCCTTTAGAGGTAAAAAAACCCTCAATTTTTTTGAAATGGTGGCATGTTCTTAAAAGGGTGTCGTTGCTGCTGATTGGCTCAGAACTGGGTGTAGGACTCTTTGCACCAGCAACTGAATAAGCTGCACCTATGTTACAGTTATCCTCCAGTTGGGTGTTTGGAGTGACCGCTAGACTCGCTGAATAAAATATCATTAAGGGGCTTCACTTCTCATTTGACAATAACAACTTTAGTTCCAACAATATCACCCAACACAACCTCATCTTATCAAACACCATGCCCCCATAGTCACATTATCACCAGACTTCCTGGAATGAAGTATGGCTGTAGCTATAATATATAAGAAACATGTGGTTTCTAGAAAACGGTAGACCATTTCCCCATGTCAGCAGGGTTAGTTTGGGTAGCAGGCCACCTTGTTTTTTCTAACACAGCCAAAATAGGCCGACCAGTGAGCTGCCCATAATGAGACAATGGAGTGGTATACATCACCCACTATTGAGCACAGTATAAGATGGAGTGGATGAGCCAGCACACTAAATTGAGGGGGGGGGGGTGCAAATGGCTAGACCCTAAAGGAAATTTCAAATTGCAATGTAAATGAAAATAAAAGGTGATAACAAGCTAAAGGGAAAAAAGAGAAGGAGGAAAGACATTTGAGTCAATTGCACCAAGTGGAGCCTGTGTTTACTACAGCAGTGATTACGGCGCATGTCAATAGGGCAGCTTCCTACCTGGAGTGGGAGCTGCAGCTTGCTGTATCTCTATTTGCTCTGACCAGGCTGAGTGCAGACCTCATTGCTGATGCAGTTGAAGCTTGAGCATCAGCCTGGAATTCGGTTATTGGTAGTTAAAAAGAAGGTCACCGAGCAGTGTGTTGCAACATAAATAGTATCGGTACTTGATGTTGAGACAAATCTGTATCATACATATGAAATGGAGGAATATCCCTCTAACAAAAAGGTCTATAATTGGGAAATGGCTAAAACACGTTAAGGGATCGGTACTATTTTACCCAACGCCTATAAATAAAGTATGAATTACAGTGCTCAGTCTAATAACATTAGCTGGTAACCGCACCTTCTCTCACTTACTTGACACCGTGTACTTGAAAACCGTAGGATGTTACATGAATATAGGGTCCTCAATGGTACCATATTACTAACTTTAAAACACTAACCATCCCAAGTCAAGTTGGGATGAGAATAGACCTACCCAATAGAGGTTATAAGTGCGAAGACCCCCCAATACAAATACCACCATTTAAAATTCAAGAAGGGGGGGGGGATAAAACGCTCATCGAATTAGCTGTGCCACATCGATTATGTAGCATACATCCTGTTGGTATACCACTTAGAGAGTGGTACTAGAGACACCAGCATGGCATATTGTATTACATATGATAAGGCATTTTTATTATCATCCATGACCGTAATTAAAATGCCAATTACAGCTTCAGACTATGGATCAGCTCATTATCCCCGATAATTTGCCCAGTTCTCAATAAAAATGGAATCCAGTCAGTTTACAAAGTGTGACAGACCTTACTTAGCTCATGCTTTCACACAAAACTACTGTATAGTCTCCATTTTGAGATTTCATTGCACTATTTCTAGTAGAAGCTTTCCAAATTACAAGGATCATGTACATTACTCAAATTGTACGTGATTTAATAGCAATCTTACTTTGCTGATCTCCACTCCTATCGTCATTCCCCTTAATGCCATTTTCCTCACTTTTCTCATTTCATCAATTCTTCTTTTGTATGGGCCATATTGAACACAGGACTCAATGACAAATGCTCAATTTATTTTACAAGTGTACTGCAGGTGACTGACCAATGCCTCAAGTACTGTAGCCTATTGGGTTGACTGTGCTGTAGTGTCAGTCAGCTACAGGATAATTCCATTTCCAGTTTTGGTACTTGTGAGCAGCTCATCCTGACACCCAGAATACAGGAGTGATGCTTGAGCATACAGAGAGCAGCTCAGTATCTGTGTTGGGTGCTCACAAAAAGAGGGCTGATGTATGGAGATTCAATATTCGTGTTACTATTTCAGCACAGTTATTTATGTTCCAACAGTGGGTAAAAGATTCAAAGATAACATGACAGATGAGAGACAGAACACACATTGTGCAGATAATGTGCATGTCTATGCATGCTACGATTCCAGATGTGCAAAGTCAGATTTGAGTTCAAATCCATCGCACTTTGCGGGTGAATCAAATATGAGATGCAGAAAAGAAAAAAAATAAACAAGACAAAACCAAGAGATGAATAGAGACAGAGAGGAGGTGTGAGGAAATGATGATGTAAAAAGGAGACTTTAGCTTTTTAAGATAATGTCTTCGGCTATCCACCTTTTTCAATACACGGAAACTGAGCTCACCAGTTTTACTATATGGTTCTCTCCGATCCAAACTAGCCTATCGTTTTTCAGACAACAGCAAAGTTTACTTTGTAATGTTTCTCCTTTAAAACAACTGAGGTCTCTAACAAACAGTATGGAAGACCATCAGGCAATTTAGTAGAACTGAATCCTATCGACATTATCTTTAACACCTTTAAAAGGCTGTCTCTATTGGCTTCATTTGCTCATTGCATATAAAGCAGATTAGGTGTTAAAACCCCAATCTACCCAACCTGACAGCAATCCTCACATCAATACCAACACGAGGTAAATCCACACAGCTGGTAATCAATGGAACAAATGTAATCTGGTCATCCTCCTAATCCACATCTGTGTGATGTGTTTCTGTGGTGTTCTTTGGCCGTTTCGTAACCAAGCCTTATAATTTTGTGATTTAATTTCTACTTGGGCAATAAAGAACCTCTCTGCCCGATATACATGCATACAGTTATCCACTTAAATGCTTATACTGCATATGCAATTTAGTGCTTAATAATATATGAATTACAGGGATCTAAACGGCTTAGATAACGACATAAAGCCATGATAGTTGTCTTCAGTGTGCATCTCACTGGTCCCAGATCACGTATACTGTAGAAAATGATTGTTGAATCTACCAGTAAGTTTTACAAGAATCCCCGGGTGGCAGTATGGTTTTACACAAATGTACAAAGAATCTCTGTGAAGATAATAACGGATCTCAGGCAACTTTGGAACGAGGAATGCACCGCTATTTTGATGACCTTTTTCTTACAGGGTGGTGGTTATCGCCCCTGTGGACATGCAGCATTAGAATAGAAAAGGCACACAGACTGGTGGAATGGTCCATCTGGGATATGAGCATTCACCTACCCATCCCCACTGTTGGTCTGGAAATGTATATGCATTCAGCCCCTTTCTGCACCACTGAATACTGTCAGTGCCTTATGTCATGCTGCCTAATGAACCCAGTTGTTTTGGTACACTGACATTAGTATGGACCAAGGAATTACATAGATAGGTGGATGTTTCCAGTAGCTTCAAGCTAATAACGACCATGTTAGGGGCTAACGGTTGGTAATGACAATGTATTAATGTGGCCTTACTCCTTGTGGTCCTAACGTAGTACGTAACAGGCCTATTATCCCAGGGTGATAGCCCTGGGCCTTGTGCAGTGGGGGTATGCTGATGTGTAAACCTAATGAATCAGAATACACTCCAGTGTCCTCATCTGAGAGGCCAACATCTCAGCTTCAGGCATAACTTTTGTATCATTTAAGGTATCCTCTAGGGAGGAGGGAGTAGATCTAGCCATAGTTATGGTGGCAAACCATAAAAAGTTCCATACCCCTCCTTTGAACTAATTGTACCGAATTTGATTTGTAGCCAATACAATTATTCAAACTCATTGAGATTTATCTTTCCAATATAAAATATTCATTCACGGGTCACTCAATTGCAACGGGACTTTCATTGTAAACTAGCGACCCATGAATCTGAGGTATCATCCTTCTGCAGCACTGTACAGTGCAGATGGGTTTTAGTTTTATTCATAGAGATGAGTTTATTCATATGAGAGATGAAACAAAGTCCAAATAAAAATACTCGGCAACTTTAATATGACTGTTACCCCTCCTACCCATAGCAGCCCTGCTTCCACCCATCCCTCACCACCCCCTCCAAGCCTAGGATCTGCCTCAATCACATCGATATTACTGGTTTGACACCCCACATAAGCCTGGTTCCCTGTGGACATAAGGGGAGCCAGCTTCCACCCTTGGGGGTGCCTGGTTACGTTGTTGATAAGGGGTGTACCTGTCGGAGTAGCCTCACCAGCAGCTGCAGGAGCGCTCAATAAACACAATAACTACATTCCCAACACAGCGGCAGCGAGCTGTCAACTGCTGAACATTTTACACTAGTAAGGAAGGGGTGCTGATATCTAACTTTATCATCTAATTTCTTGATGTATAAATACCAATGTCATAATGTCGGATATTTAGGAAGCAGCTCACATTATGATATATATAGAAGTGTGATAGTATATATAGAAGTGTGATAGATGGACCCCTATCCCTCCTCATTCCAGTGAGGATGGCTAAAATGGCTGAGCCACTGTATAATCTCAATAATCAGGACGCCCGCTGTTACCGATGATAAGATGACTAATCTCTATCATGTATGAGGTACAGAAATTTGTACTTGGTATTTAACTATAGGACTAAGTGCAGTGCAGTGTCTGCTATCTTACCTAATCCCATGAGAATACCAACTAACGAAGGCAGACACAGCCCTGAAGGCGCGACAAGTAACTCACATAATGCGACTAGTAGTGTGTCTATAACTGTGTGTAACTTGTAAGAGTAATGTATGGGGTGGGGTTAGCCAACCAGAAAACACAGAAAGTTGTCGAACCCCTAGTGGAGTATCGGTTTCATTTGCCCATGATTTATTTAGTCCCAAACGACATAGATCAGTTTTGAGTCAACTTCTGAGAATTATCAAAATGTCGATCAAAAAAAGATTTTGATCAACGTAGAAAGCGGGGGTGGGTGGGGTTGTGGACCATGCCCATTGTTGTCATTAAAATGGACACTGTCATAGCTGAAGAAGCAAATGGAAGATGAAAATTTTCAAACTGGTTAGTGACATAATAATCATTGGAGAACCACTTTCCGATTACGATTTGGCGGGTTTGTGCCAATTTACTCTAGGTGGTTCATTAGCTGTGTATGTACCATCCGTTCCACTTACTTTGATACACAATTCAATTGACTTACCGGCCTCCAAGTATATCAGGCCTAACCATTAGAACATCCTTCACAACAATAGGCCTTACATCTTCAATGCCAGATGCCTTGTGAACCTTAATTGTCTAGACTAATCTGAGTGCAGTCCGTAAATCAATCACTGATAGACTAAACTCTAGTTCAGCCATCGGCAGAAAGGTATTTGGATTCATATCACCCCTCCCAGGGAGAAAGGGGTCTGCAAGTCTAGCCCCTATTTCTACATATTTATTGATGTAGTTAGCTGTTGCACACTCATCTACATAGGAGCCATGCTCTTTTTTTCAGTTTCACCTTGACCCTTTTCCAGGGACCCTTCCACAATGTATTAATTTCATTCCAAAAACGTTTGGGGTCATCCCTTAACTTCTCTAGGTCTGAAAGTACTTTTTTCTGACATTATCTGTGAGGGTTTGAGCAATTTCTTTCTCAATCCGCCTCACTTCAGACAGGTCAATATTAAAGTTACCAACCCTACATTTTCGAGCAGTCCTAAGTGCCTTGCACTTTTTAATTGTCAAATATTTTACACATGGTGTGAACCCGGCTTTATTTGAAACATTAACTTGCCTGACACTGATCAGGAGATTCCCATCTAAGTATCCAACACAAGTATCATGTTTTGAATCATAGGTTTCTGAGCTATCTAAGTCACCCAGTTCAGGTGCTTTACTATCATAGCAATAGTCCCTCAGATCAACGACATTGTACTTTGAATAGTCCCTATATATCCACTTAGTGGTAGATAAAGTAATTGATGGTCACTTGGTTGATTTTGTTGCGGGTGAAAAGTGTGCTGTAGAAGCCCACTTGAGTGCAGAACACAATGTCATGTCTATCCGTAATGCTAATAACAGCCAGGATATGATTTAAGGTAGACATGCCATAAGGATGAAAATAAGTCTGTCGGGTCTGGAGATAACTCAATTTCCATTTCCTAATGAACCATCTCCCATCAGCTATAGCTCCTTATTTTTCAGTCTATTAGCAGTCTTCAAGAAGGTGTTTAAAGTCTCATAACATTGTAACACATTTCCCCGTGGGGGGCGATATATGCTAAACACAAGCCTAAATTTCTGATTTGGAAATTCAGTGCAGACACAAATGCACTCTATGTCCTTATTTAACACACAGAACTCATCAACCACATATGAGTGATGGGCGTATTGTGATTTAACATAGCAAGATACCCCACCACTGCGCTTCACTGCATTCGGTCTATCAAGGTGATATAGCTTATATCCCTGAATGTCCACTGCATAATCATATATATACTATCATCCAACCAGATTTCAGAAACTGACACATAGTCAAATTCAAAATCTAGAAGTCGAAACTTGTTTATTTTATCCTTCAAACTCTGAGAGTTAAGCACTACCATTTTCAAACCTTTAGCCTTGCCAATCTGATTGCAATTTAAGTATTTCATCATTAACTAGTGCTACTGGTATACTTCAATATTTATACCTCACGAAAATGGATGCTTTCTCAGACAACCAAAATCCGCTGCCATGACATTCCATGTACATCCATGCCCATGATACAAAAATGCATACTATATACCTGGTAGCTAGGTATCAGATGTAACAACCATTAGTCATCAGTGACACTATCGTGTACGTTGATGGTTCTGCCATCCATGGTACTTATAAAACAATGTTTCTCTGTCTGTGTGCTTGTATGCCTTGGTGAGGGTAACATTATATATCAGTGTATGTGATTGCAGGCAAGCCTACATGTCACCATGGTGATCATCATTCTGCTTGCCTTCGAGACTAATGGCAAGTGAAGATGTTGCAGTCGTACACTGTAAACAAAATTTCGTCGAAGTAACTAGGGAATCTTCACCCCAAATTTCCACTGCGATTCCTTGTGTTTTTGTATACTACCGTACTGCCACCTGAGACTTCTTGTAAAAACTACACTGGTTTCCTACCATATACAATTACAGTGGTTCACTCTTCAGTTTTACTAGGATCTCTGGTAGATTTAACAGCTTTTCTTTACAGTGTGTATACTATCAGCGCTTAAATTCTTTGAAAACTTTCCTCCTTGAAATCATTAAAATAATACTGATTTTGGAGTGTTTCGGTGCTGAGAGTCCTCAATAGGGACCCTCTACCCTGTTCCAAAGAAATGTCTATGCCATTGTGTAGAATACTGCTAAGGAAATCAATGGATAATTCATGATGAGTGTGTGTTAGTGAAGGATAATTACACGAGGCCGTAGGCCGAGTGTAATTAGCCTTTGCTAACACACACTCATCATGAATTATCTATTGACTACTTATTTTATACCACGAAACCAATAAATAATCAATAGAATATCAATAAATTCAAGTTGAAAACAAAAATTATTCCCCCTCCCTGGGAATCGAAGCCAGCCATAGTGTGTACACAGGTACATACACCTCGTCACCCGGCAGTGGACAGCAACAGCGCCCGTCTCAGCTCGGCTTGGCAGCGGGACACCGCTAAAGCACACACGGCAAAAAAAGATGCTTCTCGTGGGTTATGTTTGTGTATAATACACCTTGCCGCCCGGCAGCGGACAGCTAAAACTTTGAATGCGTCTGGCGGTTATGTTTGTATACTAAATACACCTCTTCGCCTGGCAGCGGACAGCGACAGTGCACACAGCCAATAAAAGATGCGCCCGGGCCGGGATTCAACCCGCCTACCTTCGACGGCTGAGCGCAATGCGCTAACCGCTAGACCACTGCGTCTCCTCGTTCAGCGGCCCTCTCGACTTGGCTATGTTTGACAGTAGGGAACAAAAATATACACCCGGACCGGGACTCGTCCCGCCTACCTCTACAAGCTTACCAAGCAAACCCAGACCATCACACGTCAGTCCCTGTGGCACAATGCATAGGGTGTTGGATTAGGGATCTGAGACTGCTGGTTCGACCCCTGCCCTGGCCTTGAAAATTTCGTGGGTTTTAACATGTAACATATGACATGGAAGGACATGAGAGGCGTGCCGGTTATCCATGGATAACCACACTTGGTGTGGGTTATCCATGGATAACCGCACACCTTCCAAAACTCATGCTACAGCATTCATGCTGTGCAATATCGACAAATATGTGCATGGTAATATCCACCAAAAAGCACTGTGCAACCCAGAAATCGTGGTATAAACAATAATATCTATAGGCATTCCCGGAGGCCTACCTGTAAAGTGGGACACTTCGGTGATTCTGAATCAATCCATTTGTAAATCTCTATTAGAAGTGCAATTGCTCATATATCACAGGGTCAAGAAGCTCAGCATGTCATTAAAAATAAATATAAAATAATTCTAATGGAGGTATCCACATATTGATACCATTTTCCTTTTATTACATGCTAGTTGTTTTTTTTCAGATTAGTTCGATTAAATCCTTTGGAGGCACACACCACAGCCTAGATTATTGGATTGTAGGCTCCTTGTTGTTATAAGATAATTTATATCCAATTTCACGTTGTAAGGAAACAGGTATGCAGACTGATATCACTGATGCGATCAACTATTGAAATGCCTCAGAAAACCCTAACTTTGCATTGGTAACTTCTCACAAGGCAGATGATAATGTAAGAAAATGCAATCACAAGAATACTGTGTATTATACAGTATCACGAAGGCAAAAATCACTATTACCAACCAGTACATACTGCATTTGGAATGATGAATTTTAATTTTCCTATTACGATACAGTATGGTCTTCAATGTTACGCTGCTGGGCGTAGACTATCGAAATCAATGCTAATGCACATGTGGGGCCCAGATATTGCCACTTCTACCAGCGATAACTCTTTATTATGTAAACATTCAGAATATACAGTAGGTAGTTTTCCATGTCTACTCTATCAATCTCTTCTATGGATTAAGGTCTATAGACATAATATTATTTCTGCTATACCAAGGTATGAGACAACCACATTGGATCCGCTGCTATAGTCTGTGATGATGTTCTCAGGAGAAATCTCTGACTTTGGCCCATGTTTTACTTAATAGCATAGACTCTAAATCAGATGTACTCTCTTGCATAAGATTTCAGGCAGAAGAAGATCCAATGATGTTAAGCAGTGCTAAGCCAAAATGGAATAATCGACATTTACGTTTTGTCTTTCGTAATCATCATTATAATAGGCTTACATAGGCTATCCCTTCTAAATCTAAGCATAGACACTGATAGAAAATCGGGCATAAAACTCTTAATATCTTCTTAAGAGAACGGGATAAACCTGAAGTATTTAAATCAAAATCTCTTAAATGCATACATATACAACATGTACATGGACGATGCATTATCTGCCCGTCATTGTCACCAGAAATGCTATTGTATGTCTATCCTTTTAGCAGACCTTTTAGAGAGGTAAATCGAACCTTCTTTTAAATCATATACCTATAGTCCACTGGGCCTCTTCGGCCGACTTTTGTGTTGGGAATTTATGGCCAAAATTGGCCAAAGAGGCCCAGTGGACTATAGGTATTATCCCATACCACCTCTGATAGGCATACTACTTCGGGCTGGCTGGGGCCGATGCTCTTACTGGTATGTATGAGCCGTGACCCCTCCCTTTTTTATTTCTATAATTATCTATGTATTCTTCCAGTCTAGATCTCCCTATTTTGATGGCTTTAGCTCGTTCAGCTAGTAGCGTCCTTGTGCCATCCATCCGGCTTTTACTCCAGACGCTGCCACAGCAGGGGAGTGGCGCTGCAGTCGGCTTTCCGCTGGTTTGCAAACGCAGGGGAGGCATTAGGTGCCCAATCATTTGGCTACCACAACCAGTAGTATTCGCTGTCCTTTGTCAAACTGCATACCACTGAGGCCGTGGCTTTGGGAGTGATAAAGGGAGGAGACCCTGACGCACAATGCCATCACCTCTTTACTGTGTGCTATTGTACATAAGTGATATCTTTAACAAACTGACGCTGATAACATAACCCTATAAGGACGAGAGTCTAACCGGTCTCCGAGAGTTTTGCAAATTCAACAAATTCAACGGAAGGTTCGATTGGATGTCTGCACGTGCATTTATATAATCAAATGGCGCTACACTGGCTAGCAAACATCACTGGGGCTACAAAATGAATAATTGTTGAGGACCAATTCAAATTTTGTGTGCAGAGGAAACTTTTTTGAGCAATGGAAAAGGGACGAGAAGTATAACGGATTTCACTGCATATGATTCATGTGCAAGTTGTCATATTTCTGATTTGGCGCCTGAAGTACTCCAGTTGGCAGAAGAAACACAATCTACGCCTCTTTAAGGTCCATCCATAGTATTTTTGAGCAAGGTGCTGCACGACCAGCTCACATCCCAACCATGGACGAGAAGCTCCAACGCCGAGCTGCTCACGGCTCTGTACTGCTGAGTCTACTGCTAATCACCGCTCTACAAGGTAAGAGTGGCTCCCATTTACACCTGAGATTTCTGCCCTGAATTAGTCTACTTTTCATGACACGGGTACACAGGTTTCGAGACGTCTAATTAAATTTATTGTTTATTTGTTTTGGTCCTTTTAAAAAAAAAGAAGAAAAAAATGTGATGCATGGCTCATTTGGCACACCTTATGTGATTGTGCTAAATTCTTGTCTAATCAAATCATAGAACGTTTATCAACCTGTCTTTTAACCCCCCCCCCCACTTAAAAGCCCTGTTTGGGCCATCAGCACTTATCAACTAAAGGGTTTCAGTGAATCTACCTCATTTCTTGGCTTAATGCAGTAGTCAAGCAATAGGTGAGAGCATTGTTTCTTACAAAGTTCACAACACTTGACATTGAATAAATATACAACCTCGTCGAGATGGCAACCCAAAGGGTGAAGTCAAAAATCTGAAAACAGGAGTTCTCGGAATTGACATTCTATTCAATGTAATGCAATAGTAAGTAGGATATACAAAACTTAATAATCACATTATTTACATTGAATAGAATGTCAATTCTGAATTGCGCTGAGGCCGGAAGAGCAGTGAAAAAAGGGTGTTCCAGCTACAGGTTATATATTATCTCCCCAAACCCCATCCTCTACATCGCGGAATGGTAGTCATCACAATTAGGAATAATTTGCCAAAAGGTTATAATGATGCCCCCTGTTTCGATTGTATCAATTGTGCTTGAAATATAGAGGTACAGGATTATGGTGAACACAGGCCAAATTGATATTCGGATGAAAATCCCTGACAACCCCAGGGAAACAGTCCATCTAACAATCTTTATCATCTATCTATTTATATATGTATACATATAAAATGGAATATATATTCACAGAATCACATTACATGCAAGTTGCATACCCCTCCATCAGTCTTGCATCTTTGTACAGCCTCGACCCTACTATTACCCGCATCAAAACCTCAACATTCATTCCACCTCACATCCCAGCTCGTTCTGCATTGTATCCCTCCTAAATGACATCGTCATGGCAACCTTATCTGCGTCCCTGGGGCTTTTTAACACCAATGCCTTTTATTGCCATTTTCTTACCAAAACCAAAAACACCTCCTGCCTGCATAGATCTAGCACGTCTGATGGTTTCCCAGACTGCCTAGTTTTAGTTGCCATTCTAGCCCCGATCCATTGGAACACCAGCCGCATATTCAGTGACACCTACTCAACTCAGTCACCACGCCACCGACTCAGACCGTGATGTGAACATGGTTTCTGACTCACTGACTCACTTTCTGATGCAGCAATTGATATGAATAAAGTGATTGGCTCAGCAGTGCTCACTGACTCACTGGTAGCAAGGATAGTATAGGCTCCCTAGGATATGTTACTTCATAGAGGCCCATAGTACAGACCAGCCCCTCTACCCCCCGTAAAAGTAGGCTCCCTTTTATGTTCAGTATTGAGTCCTATGTAAGATAAGGGGGTTTATGGAGATGCAAGGAATCTTTATCAGGCTGATATTAAATGGAAACAAGGAGCCACCTATACAAAAAAAAATCCAAAATTTGTGATTTTGATTTTCAGAAATTGACTGAAATTACCTAAAAATGAGGTTTAATGATGAGAATATTTTAAAAATGTACAAAAGTAATATTTAGAATTATTGGAACTTTTTATAAATGCAACATGCTAATCAAAGTCAGTACCTCAATCTACACATCCCAATGTCTTCCTATCTCTTAACCTGACAACTACTCTGCCTGTGCATGGTTCTGCCTATCCCACATACTGCTTATCCCTTAGTCTACCTATCACTCATAATACCTCTCTCTTGAAATCTAGAGTTTAATCAGGTTTCCCTCTAAAGGCTTAAAGGATCAAAGTCTACCTCTTACCTTTGTACCCAACTTTCTCTGTACATTCCATTAGTCTACCTATCCTCAACCTGCCTATCATTCATTTTAACTATCCCTCATGGTGACTATCCCCCAACTCTGCATATCCCTCATTTTTGACTTCTGTCATATTACCTAGCATCCATGTTTCCTTTACATAATACTCACCTTACAAGGTACTCTCTGTGCCCATCTCCTAAACTATCTATCCTCCTTGTTGCCCATCCTTTTGAATACCTATCCCTCATGCTAACTTTATAGCTTTTCTGCCCATCAAAACCAATCTTCATGATGATGACCAAATCTAAGTCAACCTATCCCGTAAGGTATCAATCCCACAGTCTACCTCAACCATACATCTCCTTTCATCCATACTACAAATCATTCAGTTTACCGATCCTTCAGTTTTCAATGTTTTTTTTTTCTTCAAAGTTTGGGTTTTCATTGTAAAGAAACGTTTTTGTTACATTATATTTACGTCAAAAAATGTTTTTTTAACTTAAAATAAAAAAATTCATAATATGTCATAAAAGTTTTTTTGAGTACTTTTTAACCTTTTTTGCCAAGTGGTATAGCATATGAGTGATATGCAGCATGGGGGATAGGAAGAGATTGAGGATACGTAGACTAAGGGAAAGTAGGCAAGGAGAGGATAAGTTAAGGTGAGGAGTCAGCTTTAGCCTTTATGCCTTTTTGGGATAGCCTTACTTAACTCAAAGTGCTTCGAATTCTAGAGATAGGCAGTATGAGTGATAGGTAGACTAAGGGATAGGCAGTATGTTGGATAGGCAGAGCGATGCACAGGCACAGTCCTTGTCAGATTGAGAGATAGGCAGACATTTGGATATGTAGATTGGGTATGAACTTTGGATTTGGCAGAATATTTTGGTTTAGTTGGTTCCTTCTTATTATCTGGTATTAACCTGAAAAAGGCTTACCACAGCTCTATAAACCACCTAATCCTCTATAGGAATCAACACTGAACACACAAGGCAGTCTACTTTTAAGGGGGGGTAGAGGGGGTGGTCTGTTACACTCTTCCCATAGGCTATGCTCTCAGGGCAAAGCCTTTTATTGGGACAAAGTAGACATTATCCCACAAATAGGTATCATTTACGAGATAATGCCACATGTTAAGACACTTTTCTTTAAAAGTGTCAGCTAAGCTCAAAATGACATTAAGCCTCAAATGATATTTACATTCAAACAAGCCAAGCCTCTATCCCTTAAGTTAGGCATTTCCCTATAAGAGCTAGTGTTTGAGGAATGATTACACAAAACTCTTTCCATATCTTTTCGGGATACCTTTCATCAATGAATTATTAGATTTTCAGAGACAGAATAAGAAGGACACTATCTCAAGAACTGACTCATCCGAAAGGGCAATTTTGGGTAAATAAAATCTTAGAGGAATGAAGCCCTTCTTTATTTCATTGTCAAGGTCTGAAGGGCATTTCTCAAGATGGTGCGACTAGACAAAAACCAGTACGACTTGAAACCCTCAGTACCAGAGTGGGTGATCGTAGGTAACACACCACAACCACACTGTGCGAACAGCACTTAAGGCAGAAATGGACTTTATTCCTCAAATGGTGCATATTTGAGGGATACTTTCGTGCTTTAGAGATAGCGTCCTAAAACACGTACCTTCTTCATAAACTTACTTATTCTTCCCAACTGTCTGAGTGGCTCAATCCCGCACTCCCTCCTGAATTCCTCCATAGCATCCATTCCTCCTACCACTTCCACCACCTCTTTTACCATCCCTCCTACAACCTGAACTCCTAATTCTAGAAACCGTACCTTCCACCTCTGGAATCCTGTTCGAACCCTACCCCAAACACCCTTCACCCCTGTACTGGCACTCATTCTAACCACCCATAGCGACTCCTTATCCCATTCTAAAATGCCACAAATTGGCGCGGTGGTAACCTTGCCTAATACTGAAGACGAATGTGTGGGGTAATGCATCCCGGCATGTTGCTCTCTCCCCGGACCCTGGAGGAATCGTCTCCTGGTGGTGGCACGGGCCCATACTAGGGAGAGATTACCCCCGGGGTGGTGTCAATGTTTTATCTGCCATTGAACAGAAATATTAACCCTCCACGCTCCAAGTGCTCTCTATAAAATCTCACTGACTGTTCTGGGCATATTCATATACAGTATGTACTCAAATCTTTGAGCTTTATTAACATAATTGCTTATCGTTTTCGACGAGATGGGTGGATGTACCATAATAAGTGAATGGAGTTGTATTTCATTCAATCAAGATGACCCTAAAGTGGCAATTCTTGTTATAGAATGCTGCCACCTGACACCTGCCACTCACTTATCCCCTAAATATAGGACAGTATGACGTATACATAGCTAGGCCTCCCCAGAAATAATGTTTTCTACATTGCCATGGATATATGGCAATTGCTTTTGGAGAGTGGTGGAAAAGCATACATGACCGCTTATAAATGTCATGTAAAAGACGCGTTAGAGCAAATCCAGAGATGAGCATCATCCTACGTGTATATACTAATAGTGAAGAGTAGGACTACAGCCAACTATGATTTCAGCAAAGGCCAATATCTAAACAACAGACATCTTTTCCGTAGAATGTTTGTTGGCATCTGTTAGAACGAGCTAAGGGACCTTCTACGGAGCATTCTTGGAAGCTCTTATAATTGCATATTTATTAATTCTATGGGCACAAAAACCTCGTAACACATACCATTCAGGCGTGCCACATGTGTCACAATAGGGTTAGAAAGGTAAAGAATAGCCAAATAGATTTTCTTCATTTAAATAGCATTTTCGGTCATGTCAACTGGTGTCAAGCGTGTATTGAATTACATAACCCCAAATAACAAACATTACAAATATGTCACGGGCATTCAGCTGTCACATCACCATGCAGTCAGCATTGATGCACACAACATATGGTGAAGGAGAAGAGGCCCCTGGAGTGAGCAATCAATATAGAGTACTCACTACAATGAGGTAAATGCTCATTTTAGTGACTGAAGCCCACCTTTACCAGGTGACTTCCGTGAGTAAAATGAAAAAAAAAGAGAAAGACATATTTCTGGTAACATGCTATGGAAGATACATAGTTTATTCTATATCGCATGAAAAGTACAATTTTTTTTGGAAGGGTTTATGGTAGTGTGGTCTTAAACATAGTGAGAATGAACACAAATTTTATATTATTCTTGAGCTTGAAAAAAGTAGCCACCCCCTTCGGGGCGAAAGCACAGTTTTCAGACATGATCCTCTCCATGCACTTATGTAAAGGGTCACTACTCAAGACAGCTGCTTGAGTATTGACAGGAGAAGTGGTGAAAAGCAGAGAATGACAAATCACTAAATATATGTGTACCCACAAGGTCGATGGCCTGATTTCTGGCTGTATAATGTACCCCGACACTGGGGGGGGGCAAACATCATAAGTCATTCATACAGTAGGGTGGGGGTGGACTGGTGTAATATGTCGGGAGCAGAGGTTACTGGTTATTGTCTGTATAATCTGTATTATCCCCCAGTGTGTATGTGGGTATATGTATGGGATTACTCATCATTGTACAGACCAGACACGGATCAGCCCATATTAAACATGTATAGACCAGCACATCACGGATTTATCCATAAACCTCACGTATGTGTAGATTCTTACACCCTGCAGATTATTTATGAGCAAAGTGATGCTAGCACCAAAGTACATGTCACGTTTTCTACGATATTCTGATAATTAATTTGTTTCCTACCCCGGTTAATCTACCAAATATATGAAAATATATATACCGGGGGCGGGGGAGGTTCTTACTACCCTAAGTGTTTGATTCAAGAGCCTATTTTTCACCAAAATCCATCTACTCTAGCGGTACCTTTCTCAAATTTCAACATCAAACTTGTGTCAAATTTGTGGAATTTTCACATTTCCACCAAATCATCACTCGTTTTGGCCAAATTTGAAAGAAATCCCATTTAACAAGGGCCACTTTTTGGTCAAATTCAAGGGTGCTTAAAGGCCCAGCCACACACCTTTTTTTCAGAACAGAATCAACAGCCCCTGCCTCCTGGAATCTCCATCTATTGTATAACACACTGTGCATATTATCTGGAAGGATGACAGATGGATAAGATAAAATTATGACAACAAAAAGTGATGAAAAATAAACCCCTCTCTCTGCTGTACAAGATGTCCCTTTTGACACACCCCTGTCCCACCTCACAGACCCACACCTCAGATCAGAACAGCATGTGTATTTACTGTGACACCAAACTGACAGTCCCTTTTCCCTGTTTGTGCCCTGGCATACTGCTGTCTGCATGTACACAGGGGCAGGCCGAGCAGCTCATACCCCACATGACACTGTGAGTCGTGTCATACGGCGAGCTGCTCACAGACTATAGTACCATCTGCCCATCATGTCACCATCCTTCCCCCTTGTCGCCGCCAATATTTGTCCACTGGACCCTTTAAGGTCCACAAGATGCCTCCAGTTTCACGTTTCTCTATTCTTTGTCAGCATGCAGCATTTCAGTACTGGCGATTCTATTTGTCAGCACTGCATTGACTCATCATGATTGCAATCTGGGTAGTGTATTCAACCCCGCAGGGCCAATATGGCAAACGGATGCTCACATAATTATAACAGAGTAACCAGGGCTACATCCATGAATTTGAGGACAAATGAAATAATACACTTTTTGATCTTAAGCTGTTAACAAACAGACAACGCTCCAACCCAAGGTCCTGTCCTTCAGGCCAGATTGAGCACAGCGCATCTCATGGGCAGAGAAAGGAAAGCAAAGTTGACAGCTGACATAGACAGTTGACAGCTTAGTGAGTAGCTGTCAATCAGGTGTGAGTGGTCCCAGCACTGATCTCATTTCAGTGTTTTGTATCCAGCACGTCTTTGTGGTGGAAATTGGCGATTATTTCTATTTCCTAAGAGGATAAGGAGACGGGGATCACACGGGCAGAATTTTCACAAAGCTCCGAGAAGCTGATTTGAAATAAATTAAAGTTGGCACGTCAATCAGACAGACCTGGTGACGCTTTTGCATCCATTTTTATTGTCCCCTGAGATTATTTTATTTCACCAGCAAGATACCAAAAACACTCAACATGCTTTATGGGGAACAAAGTCACTAAATCCCTAGGGAAAATGTAAGAATTCAAAAACATCAATGTTCTCTCATATGTGAAGCACCAACAAGGTGCTGGCGAATAAACTGATTACTGCATAAATATCAGCCCTTAGAGGATAAAACAACCACACCACACGGCACTGTAAAAAAAAGTTATCGAAATAATGGCCTAATTCTCGTCCCAAAGTTGCCAGAGATCGGTCATCATTTTCACAGAGATTCCTTGTACATTTGCTTACAACCGTACTGCCACCTGGGGCTTGTAATGCAGAGCGGTAGATTCAACAATTATTCTTTACAGTGCAGCATGATACGTAAATGCACATCTGGCGAGTAATTCTCTGATGTTACGTTCATGCACCGTGTTGCGTTTGATAGATGGTGTTGGGAAGATAGGTAATGGCGTTGAAATGTCATTAGATATGCCTTTATCTAATTTTCAGTCAGCTATTCAATGAATAAAGCAATTTTAGCAAACTATTTTAACCATCCAGACAGCCTATTTAAGTATGTAACGTCATTATCGAGCCAAAGAACACTACAATCGTTTAGTCCTTGCCCTCATAAGGATCCCTCTCTTTACTCTGCTTTATATAATGTGTCATTGCCACCCAACTTTAGCCTCTCACTGATGCATACATGACAGCTTTTCCTGTCACAGTACTAACAAGTGATTTCCAACGTTGTTAACCTGTCCCTTTACTTGATTATTCAAGGGTAGGCTGACCTAAAGACGCCCACATACCTTGAGAGGTCCACTCCAGAAAATAGCCATAACATTTAGGTTGCATCTGGGTAATTTGACGATTATCAACGATTTCACAATGTGTAATTATGGCTGAATTTATTGTTATGAGCAATATGTCAATGATTTGCTTTGTGTTCATCCTGTACTTGTATTCAAGGACCAGAACTGGATCTAAATATAGAGCCAGGGTAGAATGAAACAATATATAGTAAAGGGTAGGTCACTCTTGGGGCCACCATATTGGTACAGACTGCTTGACAGTAGGCTCAAAGCAGACATGGAACACTGGTGACACAGTGCAACCCTATGGGCTCAAAGCAGACATGGAACTAGAGTGACTGACCCTTCTCTCCACAACCTCTGCATGGAGAATGACTCAGGTTGGCGCATATGCTTGTATTATACACCAGGGGAAGAGCTAAATTGAGCTGTAGACATTTCTATCAATCGTTCTGAACCTGAAATTATGCGATGTATATTGAATTAAACCAATTTGCCATGCCACACACAAAGCGATGGGGTCGACTCGTTAAGGCTATCTACTCTCTCAGCTGAAGGGAATCAAATCTGTGCCAGACATTGCGTCGGGATTTCCTATTCATCTATTCATACCCTGCCCCATGGGACTACTTTATCTACAAGACCAGCAGTGGGTAATGTTGTTGAACAACTCCCAAGCTACTCAGCTGAAATATCAGTTGCTGAAGAGGCAAATAGTGTTGTCCCTGCGGTGTTATCATTTGTTGAGAAGCCCATATCATATAGCAAAACAGAGTTCTGGTCAGCTATTAATCTTATTACTCCCTTCATCCAGAATAGATTTCCCTCTTATTTTACTGTCGGGACGGTGATAGCAGTGTACCTACTGTACTGTGATTGATAAGCATAATAATCATTGTTAAAAATATGAAGTTAAGTTATTTTTCCACAATCATACAGCACAGTTTTCATCTCCAATGATTAGGGAAAATCTATCGGCAATACAAAGTGATATAGCTGCACTTTTCATGTCAGTATCCAATTTACCCTTTAACAAAGTCCTTTTTTCACGGAGAAAAACGGCTATATTCC
This sequence comes from Acholoe squamosa, assembly GCA_949317995.1. Lineage (NCBI taxonomy): Eukaryota > Metazoa > Annelida > Polychaeta > Phyllodocida > Polynoidae > Acholoe > Acholoe squamosa. The sequence goes on from OX439045.1 coordinate 26,881,220, forward strand.
CATGAAAAGCAGTATAAGTATAAAGCATAGGTCATTACAATCCTCTAATATTTGGAAACCAATATCATACAAATCTATTATGAAATCATACATGGTTTTCAGAAGTGGATATTTATTGACAAATATAAGCACCTGAGAGTAATTATAGATTATGGCGCGAATAATACATTCTAAGGAAGGGAACCAGAATGAAACATCAGTACATTGAGAGTTAGTTGTTAGTGAGTTCCCAACATACCCAATAGTCTGGATATACATATTCCTTCTAGCAAAGGTCAGCGCATGAATTGTAGGACATCTGTCTTGAGGTGGTCATAATACATTGTCAACTTATCATCACCTTATCAGCGGTAGCTGGTTATTGGATAAATAACACTATCCCCAAGAAGCAATTGGTCACTATTTATCACCTATACTGTCTCATCGACCAATACATGAGTATGTACATACAAGTATAATATTTGAAATATATGATAACAGTTATCGGAAAACACAGCATCTTGTATGTGTCCATCTTTCGATTAATAAAAGGATACGTTCAGTATCCATTGAACCAAAAAGAAATATTATGATAACATGTTCCATCTAAAATCTCACAACTTCTGATATCGAGTGTGAACATTTTGGAAATACTCTCTTGACTGGCTAAACATGGATTTTACGGAAAATAATTTCTGACAGTGTTTCTCCTTATGTCAAATGAAGATCGGACAGAGACCATGTTTCAAAAAGTTTTGTATTTCCTGGAGGCCATTTCTTAAGGTAATACGATCACTTTCAGCTCTACGACTACAGATGCCAGTGCTATTCCTATGGGTTTTTTTTGGTGCAGTCGTAGGCAATTAAGAAATGGCCTCCAGATCTTGGTAAATATTCTTGATCGATTTACCGAAATAAAAAGACCTTATGACCAACAGAGAGCTTTATCAAAAAGTGAAATGTAATTAAATCATAAACAGGGCCTTGATGTTTAAACTCTATTTGTCTTCAGAATTAACAAGGTCGTCTCAGCTGCTTCTGCCCCAGGGAAAGGGGTCAAATCCAAAATGTCCATATTTAAACAAAAACAATTCAGTTATCTGCTTCCTCCTTTATCGCAGAGACTTTCTTTACCTTGTCACAATGTCTTGGTTAAGCTCTGATTCCATTACAACAAAGGCTGCAGATCTGCCCATGACCATTTACATCCACCTCAGACCTAAAGCTAGGAAACCCGATTCCACTAACTGTTAGTCAATGGAAACGTGGAGACATGTTGACTTAAAGGTCTAACTTGTCTGAAAACAAGAATAAGTATTGTCTTATTGACAAACTTGACATCAGATTCCCGATATCACCATGGTTAAAATGAGAGGGAAATGAGAACGGTCTAACGTTACTTGTCTGAAAACAAGTTTTAAGTATTGTCGTAGTGACAGACTTGACATCAGATTCCTGATATTATGATAAAAATAAGAGGGAAGTGAGAAAATGGCGGCATGCATGCATTGTTGGCATATATTGCCTCATTTTAGTCATTTTTTTTTTTATCTCAATTCCGACCATTTTGAGCCATAGGCTTCAATAGGAAAAAGACACCACAGGAACAAGCCACATCAAAATGTACCAAATCATGATACATGGTCCCATAGGCTGCAGCCACAATCAGAATTCCCTGTTTCTACTGACCTATGGGCACATGAGAGTCGCTGATTGATTGGAGCAGACTGGGTCAAATGCACCTAATGCAAATCCAACGTAATCTGGCCACAGGGTAGGTAGGGTCAGCGAATGCAATGGGGACATAATCTGGCGTACTACAGCCAATCAATGTGTGGCTTTGTGGATGCAATGGGTCAGAGATGAAGGACTCCATCGAGTCCGAGCATGGAGTCTCCAGTTGTGCACATTTGGAACGGAGAACGTTCAACAGTTCATTTGTTCAGGAGAGGCAAAAGAAGTGTTACAATTACTATAGCATCCAGTGGACAGAACCTTATTGTACTGGGGCCTGTAAACACACACATCACAAACAGAGCTTCACTAATTTCAAAGTAGGTAGTGATAAGGGTTGATAAAGAAAACTCAATTTTGCCAAAAGTTAACGGCAGCTTTGTTGCACTGAGGCGAGGATGTGGTGGTATGTATCTGGGTTCTTTATTTATGTTATTTGCACATACCAAGCCTAATTGGCTATGGTGATACCTAGACCAAGACGACAGGCCCAATCTGGAATGCAATGGAATATGGGATAGGCAGTATGCTATATTTTTCCATTTAGCCCTTCCCGACTAACTCAACAATCCCTGTTTTTAGATATCTGAACACATTAGGAATATCTGACTCTTTGAAAGCTACGGATATGACTTAGGGTATCTATCAATTCAAGACCATTGCTATCATTCCTAAGCCTAACATCGTTTTTTTAAATGCTTGATCCAAAATGTGTGGGCCAGTTTGAAGGTAATACATGATATGACATGATTGGTGCACCTTTCAGGACACCAGCTAAATAGGACAATGCTTGGTTCATCGTAGCCTACAGTTCTATATTAGCACATTACAACTATTGGTTGTGTGATTGTCATTTTCAATTACTTATCTGCCTCTTTTTAGTTCTGATGCTGTATTATAATCCACAAGTCTACATACCACTATATAGATAGCAGGGAGGGACAATTCACACAGTGCTTCTGACATAAACAAGAAATTTTGAGATTCATTTCTACAAGTGTGATATTGAATTTAGTTTGGTGTAAACAGAGTTATAGGATAGTTGATCTGTCATACATAGATGCTCGGCATTCATCTCTTTCTACTTTAAACGCAATAGCTCTCTAGCCCTATACTCAACTGGCAATAAAGCAGCTCCTCCTGGACTTTGCACCACTCCAGGCATCACGTGACTTAGAGGGGGCATCCCCATTGGTCACCTTAGCCAATACCGTCGGCGCCCTCTGCACTTCAATGAGGGAATGGCTTCTGATAATTTGCTCTATACACAGCTGTCGTGTCGGCCACTTTACTAAAATTACCAAGGGACTTTCCATAGCACCGCTGACATCAAACTATGCTAATATAAAGGTTACAAACTTTGAAGTACTCTGGTCACCTGCTTGTCTACTCTGAAGACACTATGTACATTGTTATACATAAGCCTTCAAGTGGTGAATTCATGCAATAGATGTCTCCCAAACAGAAACATTGTGAATAATGCTGAATAGGGACTGGAAGGCATTTTTCAAGATGGTATGAATAGACCTCTTTCAAATCGTAATGGGATCCCTCACTCTGATGCCATTCCAGCCCTGTGTCTTGGGGTCACTAATGATTGCACTGGTACGATTGCCCTAACAAACCCTATGTAATTGCGGTATTAAGTCCTGATCGACATGCCTTCCAGCATCATATTAAAGAGCAGTGTTGGTGGCTCTTAGACCGTTTTGTGTGATGCCATAAGTTGCCCTGCAGTCTTTCTAACAATGAAATCAAAATTGATAGATTCAAAGCTTCTATTAGAGAATTGCAGATTAGAAATTCAAAGTAATGAGTCAATTTCATAGATTAATGTCCTAATAATGTTAAAGTATACCACTCTAGGGTATAACCATCTCATTGTATTTTAGCCCTAGACTACAGCTTCATATAATTTACCAAAAAAACCTGCTGGGATTATGCTTAGTGATATAAAACCGGGCTTTTCGTGTTAGTATGCAATTTAACAGTTAATGTGTTTCTACCCCCAACAGATGCACTTTTTTATGAACACCAGTACTGAGGTAGGGCAGACCCATTGAGCACAAATATTACCAATTCTTAGGAAAAATCTATTCATCATAGATAGAATACTACTTCCAAGCTACCTTTTAAGCATCAAAATACTCAAACATGTTGAAAGAAAATGTCCTTTACTTAAGATATATAGATGCACACGAAACCAGACACAGTCATTTTCAGTTTCATTGGTAGTTTTTAATCAGTTCTAAGAATGTATACAATATGAGATCTTTTGAGATGCAAATTTGTAGAAATGTGTAGAAATGATCAACCTTTCAATAAGGTCGAATCCCACATAGTAAAAAGGGCTCAATTATCTCTGCGATTTTGAATCTGTTATGATTTTGGCACTTACCCCAAATTCGCAAGGGGTATAACTACACAGGGGAGTATAGAACACAAGGGCGCTGTTACGTTTTCTTATGTACTATTTGGGATATTTTGGCTTTGTTGATGTTTATATCTCTGTGTATGATACATTCTCTGATCTAAAATCGCAAAGGATTGCTTGTGTTCTGTACACCTCAAGGATGATGATATATGAATGAGCAACTCGTGCATAGATTGTTACTTTATGCATGAAGATCGAAGGAGAGGTCACAGGACTGGAAGAGGAAGGGGAGGTCACAGGACTACACAAGGAAGGGGAGGTCACAGGAGGTTAATTCAAAACATCCTGGGATTGCAACCCCAGCGATCTTAGGAATTATTCTACCTTATCCTATTAAGCGATCTTAAGATTAGGCTGCATTCACATTTCCTAGCCAGCACTAAGATTGCATCGATCTTAGCCTCAGCCCTCCTACACTATTCCAAGAGGAACTGACTAGGCACAGGGGTAAGAGTCCCAAAATAAAGGAATAGCTGTGGAGTCACAATTCTTCACAAGAGTGCTTATACCATCGTTCCCCATCCCTATATGGGCTAACAAAAGAGCAAAGGGTGCAGTTGACCCCCATACAGTATTCAAGAGTTGTTTCCATGAATGTATGATTTATGCTTGCCTATTAGAAGCATTGTGCCCTCCCCCCAGGACAAAGAGAGAGAAGGGAAGAATTACCTTACAGTGCACTTAACGCATGAGTAGCCCTAAGAGCCCTCAAGGACACTCAGCAAACATCCTCCCTCCCCTCTCTATATATATGTATGCAACAGGCTATTCACTCTTTCGATCAGGAGTGTTCCCTGTAAGTGCTCTTGTACTCAGGTGAAACCACTATGCAATTCTTTCACTAAGATCACAGTGATCTTAGTGCTGCAAAAGGAATAGTGAAGTGATCCCAGGACTTGCTATTCCTGAGAGGCCTGCAACCACTGCATTAGATAGGGTAGACCGACCAGGTCTTATGATATGTGCCTACACTAAGATCGCTGGGGTTGCGATCCCAGGATGTTTTGAATTAAGCTCCAGGACTACACAGGGAAGGGGAAGTCACAGATTTGGTTTGGTTTGGTTGATTTCACCTCCACTAATACTACTTAAAAGTTAGCAGAGTTTCTGTGGTTTGCGTTCATTAAGTCCTATCTTTTCTGTTTGGTCAGGTATTTCAAAGCCGCCTGTCCAGACAGCTAGACAGGTATTTATATGCTGCTTGCCCAGCACAGCAGTGACTGCATCTATGAATGACCAAATCTATGAGATGAACGACCTCATCTATGAGGAGGGTTAAGGGGGAAAACTGCTACTGGTGCTTCATTCCCCTACTCTTCTAGAAGGATAGCAAGTATTCTTTTATTTGCCTGGTCCCAGGGCCAGCCAAACCACGGCCTTTGATCACTCAGACATGGTTCACTGAGGGGGAATCCCATGGCAAAAGACAAGCATGTAGGCCTGGGCCTGAGCATATGGACACCAGCTGCCCACATGCTTATCCCAAGCCACAAGAAACAGCGAGTTTGTCGCCTTTTACGAATCTGGTATGCCCACTGGTAGAATAGAGGGAGAATTCCTCCTTCATGGACTCCCAATGAAGTTGTTCTGCTCCTCCATGCCCTCACATGAAGGTCCCCACTCCACAGGGGGAGAAGTCACAAGACCACTGCTTTGTGTGTCGTGTAACCACCCTTCCGTGTGTGTCATGTAACCACCCCTCCTTGTGTTGTGTAACCACCCCTACTTATGTGTCCTGTGACATCCCTTTCCTCATGCATAGAGTGGCACTCTTCATATAAGGAGCACGCCTGTATATCACTGGACTACACCTTACTGTAGTTATACCACTCGCAAATTTGGGGAGGTCCAAAAATCACAACAGGTTCAAAGCGCAGAGATATTTTCGCCATGTGGGATTCGACCTATACATCAGGACCATGGATATCCTTTAGTTTGCAATAACACGGTTGGTGACATATTGGTTTGAGGCACTGCTACCATCTAGAAACCCCCTGGTTATCGTGACCCATGAAAGTCCCTCTCTGATTGGAGCAGACAGGGTTTAATGCGACCGAGGCTAATTCAGGTCCAGGGTGCGGGCATCTGCGTATGGTCATTGTCTCCAGCTAATCAAGGCGTGGGGCATAGGAACAACACAATGTTATAGTATCAAGGCTTGAAACTTTCCCTTAACTTTTGCATCGACATCACCAAACATTTGCAAACAGGTAGTTCAATTTCATTTATTTGTTTTGCATTTTTTTGATAGATTGTGCAACTCACTGAAGTCAATACTGGTACATGATACTTTTTTCAGGCACAGAATAATGAAGATTGAGATTGATTTTTAGCCCGTATTGACATTTCCTTCCCGACAAAGAATTGCGCTAAAATGGTTTGGAGTGCTGTCAGGAAAGTTTTGCACTGAAGCCACTTCTCCCCGAAAGCCATTTGAACATACTAAGACAAAGAGACAACTGTAGACTGGCGATAGAAAATGCAATGCAACAGCTTATTACCTTTCCCGCTACTCCCAAGTTATTGGACCTTAAGCCTGGGTCATGTCCATTTAGCAGTCTGTAAGTAGAGAGGGCACTCACCCTGTCTGACCATAGTTCCCTATGGGCCAGTTAGTCCAGGTACTAATGTACACCAGAGGTGGCTGCAACTGGTGTAAAACTGCCATCTTCATATTGCCCCAGGGCCCTTACAACTACCACTATTTGGACGTCATACCTCACTTCCCTAGGTCGTGACATGATGAAGAGGCTTGTCTACAAAGACTCTTCTTGCTATACTATAGATTGGGCTTTCAGAGCCAAATCCAGGTTGGGGTGCAGGCCCTATGACTTGGGAAGTACTTTATCATCACATGCAGAACAAGAGCCGCTGTCCTTTGTATTTCCCAAGGAGCCAAGAGCCGCTGTCATCTGTATTTCCCAAAGAGCCCCTTCATTTTCTGCTCAAAAGCTTGTATCTATCATATGTTGTATCCTGGTATTGCATCATATGATGTATCCTGGTACTGGTTTACATTTATTATCATTTATGCATGTATGTATTGAATCATGAATCCAGAGCAGCCTTCTGTTTATGATTGCCCTCAATAGCAGTAGACTATAATAATACAGGCATGTCAAGAGAATAAGCAGTTTTCAGACGTAAATGACTAAGATAAAGGGTATGAAGTCACTGTCTTCATTGACAATAGTCTTTTCAGCAGGGCATGCTGAGAATCTATAGCATACCATCAGTGTGATGCATGGATATTTTGGCATGCAACTAACATATATGCAGGCGTGTCACTAATAGTGTAATCCTTGAAAAGACATCACTATCCAATTGCATCTGAATTTATCTCTTCATTTATAATTATACTTGAAAACGAGAAAGAGAGAGAGAGAGAGAGAGAGAGAGAGAGAGAGAGAGAGAGGTGGGGGGAGGGAGAGAGAGATAGATAGATCGAGAGAGGCAGGGGGGAGAGAGAGAAAGAGAATAGAGAGAGGGAGATTGTACAGGTTTTGTTGGTCCATTATAGAGAGAGAGACTCAGAGAAGAAAGAGCGTGGCATGTCCTGCATGCTGAGTATTCATTGACCATTCGGGGTTCCCTAGTCCACTTAAAAGGGTCTATATCTCCTCTTTACTATCCCCTCAGGATGTGTGTGGTGCACATATGCACGGGCACTGACACATTCCTCTGTGAAATTGTGAAATGTAGTTCTCACCATGAATATGACCTTAGCTGTCGAAATGGCGTTAAACATCTATTACTCACTCACTCATTGACCATTCACCCTTATCCTAACAGAATGACCCTCTAACTAGGTACCAGACAGGTGATTTAAGATCCTCCTCCTAGGCTTTCCTCCATTTCGTGACTTAGGGAGACATTCTGATTGCTTACTGCAGTCTAAAGCCTCAGCACCCTACAAAATCCAACAACAGAGTTAACTCTAGTAATTTACCTACTAGCCAGCTACTGTCCCTGACTTTTTTTGTTCAAATTATCCTTGAATGTTTTCTGCAGTACCAGTGTAATCAGCCCATACCCTTGTAAATAACAGCTGCTTGTTTATATAATTACATGTGTATTGTAAAGGGATCCCATGCGTGAGAATAGGTCCAGTATCGGTGGGGATTTAGCGTCCCATGGCCAATTTGCCACCTGAGATAAGCACAGCTGTTTGAAAATTTATACAATTTTGTATTTGATTTAAGTCAAGACCTCCAATTCTGTGGCGACCATTCTACTGCTGTATAATACCAGTAAACATGTGTTAAATCCCTCTGAAATGTTTAATACCTTCCTCTTAAAACATAGAACATGTAGCACCACCTCATGGAATAGGAATACCATGTTAAGGAGCCTGAAAACATTGTTCCTGACACTAAAATTCCCCTTGGACTTTTCATGGAAAGACGATGAGAACTAATTTAATTCTCAACCCCTCTTGAAAATCAATAACTAGATAATAAGACTAATGGCTCTCCAAATTGTGCTGTGGGATATTCCCCAACCGTCTGTTCACTCACTGCTTACTATGGCTGCTTAGGCCTCGTTGACTGTGTATCTATTTGATAATGATATACACATATGTAGAGTGTACACACGTCTCTACGTTCAGTGCAAGCTATACCCCATAGCCATTAACCCTGGAATGGTTTCAAATGATTTTTTTTATTGGCCTTCATTAAGATACAGAAGTTACATAGGCTTAGACTGTACATTGTCGGTATTATACTCATCCAATATGATTATGGTCCCTAGACTCGTGCCAGCTGGAGTTCACTTGCAATGGTTTTGGATATATCCCGAATGAAAATTAAATGTGCACTAAAAAGGTAAGATATATGAGACTACCTTTCTTTGAACCATTAGGTCCCAAGCGGGCCATCGTTGACATGCCATTTCCTCCTGTGGGAGTGTACTCGTAGGTATCCGTGATAACGCTATCTGTTGCAAGCTGTTCACGTGCTTGAGCAACTGCCTATCGTTATCTATACTCTGTACCAGTCTCCAGGAATACTGTGTTTCGTCTTGTTACAGTATAAATCCCTTGTTGTCATGCAATCAGGGTTTCATAATTGGGGTTCAATGATCAATTGCACGGAAAGGAATTCAAGACCAGGCTTTAGTGAGTGAGTGATGCTTGCCATAGCACCATTCTGACAGTAATCCATCTTAATGGCGAGAAAAGTGCATGAGGCAACAGTTACCGATAGAATTAGTATGAATGTCTGGGCCCACGTATATGCCCCAGGCACAGAGGGCACAGAAAGCAGGAGATAAAACCCTGTTGAAAAGAAATAGAGAGGGCCTTATGCTATAGTCAATGAATGTAAAGGCCGTATGGGTTTGACAAAGCTCTCTCTTGCTTCACCGTGGTATTAAGCTAGGACTGCTACCGACTCTGACCAATATCTATTCCGAGTTTTAAGGAGTCGTTCTGTGACAATGATCATTAAGACCTTATCACACAATCTATATTCTTGTCCTCTGGGTTATTCTTGCTCTCTGGTCATCGTTACCCCATTGTACAGCTCTGTGTGTAATTCCCCAGTGGACAGCGTGATTCTACTTACATTTGAGTAAGGAGGATTTTTTGATAGCTAACAGTCTATGAGTGACTAAATCGCAGAGGAAAGGGGGTTTCCAGAATTCGGTTACAGATAAGTTATATTGAAACAATATCTCTATTATCGTGCAATGTTAGGCATGAACTGGTAGATCTATGTAAGGTAGCTCAGCAGTGTGATGAGACAGATGTTACCAACAAAATTTGCAGGTTGTGATTGGCTTTTTGGAAATCATATGTAGTGGATTGTGGTCAATCACCACAATGAGTGATCAACTGTATAAGTACGAACTGAACTGTTCGTATCCATATGCAACAGTGAGAAGTTCTCTCTCAATGTTGCTGACGATACTCTGAGTCTTAGTGACCGTCTTGGATGCCAAAGTGACAGGTCTGCCTTCCAGTACAAGACATGAAACTAGTCCCTTCATTGAAGCATCAACCTCAAACTGATGGCTTTGGTAAGATTGTAGAAGGCCACAACATTGGATGTTATTATTTCCTTCAACTTTTCAAAGTGTTCTGCAAGTTTGTGGCTTAAATTTTCACCGACAGAAAGATTGCATCATTCTTCAGAAGACCTCTCAGCAGGGCAGATAATGAGGTGAAATTGGGAATAAAGGTTCCCAGGTCTGTGAGTAGACCTAGGAAGCATTGCAGATCTTCATGTGGAGGGAAAGCCACAAACTTGCAGTTGAAAGCCATGCACTGAAAACATGGAAGATCCGAAACTAGTCAGCGGTGACCACTTTAGGTCCTCAAGTTGATGATACATAAAACTACAACTTTATGTAGTCAAAATGACGACTTTAGGTCATCATCCTGACAAACTTCGTCATCAATATGACGACTCTGTACTGTCAGTATTATCATCCTGACAACTGAGGTCGTCAGGATGATGACCTAAAGTCGTCATTTTGACTACCTAAAGCTGTAGTTTTAGGTATCGTCAACTTGAGGACCTAAAGTGGTCATCGCTGACTAGTTTCGGATATTCCATGTTTTCAGTGTGAGCTATGACTGTGCCCTCTGACTGGGTATTGGGGTTAGGTAGGGCTGCTTTAGGGCTGTATGGAATGTTGTTGGCTAATTTCACTGTCATGCCAAGGCACATGCAGTTCCATGGTAAGATGTAGAGAGTGGCTGTTGTAAGATCTTTTAAAATGACTTTAGTGTGAAACATGCCTAAATATTAATTGACATTGAGTTCTCAAATCGCTAGATCAATTCACTCATGTTCGGTTGTATCGAAGGTATATAATCTTAGTTTCCCCTGGAACATACACATGTGCATAGGTCTACAACGACCTTGTGCCTTATGAACCCCTAATTCAGCTGCCTCTGAGTATGCACTAAGTATACGTGGATCAACACGGTAAAAGGTACGCCCGCGAGGGGGTGCACGGGGGTACCTTTTACTGTGTTGATCCACAATTACAGTCCCCACCCAACCCCATCATCCGGTGTACTCAGTGGCATATATAAGGTAGATATGGGGGAATGTCCTCATCAACACTTATACCTTTCCTTGTGCCTTTGCACCATTAGCGCTCTACACTGCATTAATTTTCCATTGGTATGTCTTACAGGTAATTGGGCAATTGTATAAGAGGGAATACATACGTAATTTGATGTAAATGAACTTGAAGGACTGAGGGATAACAAACCCACATATTTTCCTGTGCCATCAATTCACTATTTCAATTGACGTTTCCTTATTAAAGGTCAGTGTGGGCCAATCAAGAGTCCCCTGACGCTATCATGTTCTGGATCTTAAGATCAGAGTGTGGGACGTTCTAGCATAGGGATATATTTTGGTAATTCAATGCACTTGAATTCGGATTGATTACCCCGTCCTGGGCTCCTATCTGGCTGTTTTCTGTATTCAAGGTGTTATTTGATTTGAGTGCTAGGTGTTAGTGTGGATGCGTACACAAGCAGCACTCACAGTCAGTCCCCCCTAAAGTATTCATATAATCCTTACTTTACTTTTGCATATATTTGCAAAGATAGTGTGCCCATTGCACATATAATGTTAGGTAAAAATGGAAAAAGAACCAATATGTGCACAAACACCAACGTGCATAATGAAAGGCCTTATAATGAGATAGATGTACGTGCATAGACTTGTAAAACCAAATTGTATAGCATGAGATAATGGTTTACCAAATGAGCTTGAATAAGACATTCTGTGTGTATCCCTGATCCCTACCTTTACATACCCACCTTATTATTATCACTGTAGGGGGGTATCCCTACATCTGCAGTCATATCTAATCAGTCAACAATATGCGGGAGGGGGAGGTAGTTGGACTTCAGCTAAATGTCTTGTCTGTGCCATGAGTGTGTAGCGTGGTCACTCTATTTACAAATTTTCTGACGACCAATGGAACACACTATGGATAGAAAAACATTCACACTTGGTTCCACTAAACACACAAACTCAAAACAAAAGCAGAACAAAACAACACTGTAAGACAATTCTGACGTACCTTCGCGAGAGCTCCGTTGAGCTCATCTTCTGCCACCAACAGTCTAATAGAAGGCATGAAACAATGGCCTATGACTATCACTATGAGTTAAACGTCCATGGGTTGTGGCTACTGCATCATGGCCAGTACATAAAACACAATTACCAATTTCAGATTTTCACGAATGTCTCTGGCCCTTATTTTGTGCACCAAATGCAGTAATTAGTAGTCAAGCCAGGTCCTCAGTGGGAACGGTAATAAATAGAAGTCACGCACTTCCTGGGGCTGATTTGTTTCATACTCTTCCATGAGTAGGTAGAGCTGGTGATATATCCCTTTGAATTTCGGCCAACACAAAGAGTTGCGGTTTTAGAGTATTCATGAAAGCTTGTTAGCGAGAGTTGTAACTGGGTCATTGTTACGTCACAATGTGGTTAGCTGCGGGTAGACATTGAATCCACCTGGTGAGGTAACTGCACCATGAGTAGGAACCTTTAGAAATGTTAAATCGTATTTTTATGAGATAAGACATTATCAAATACACATAAAGAAGGCAAATACTACCAACACATTGTCAGGTAGATACACCTTGAGTTCAGCTCATAGCATTTCATTTTATGTTAAACTACACATTGTAAAATAGTGTAAAATTCCCCCCTACCCATCTAATTGTATCATCATTGGATTTCAATCAAATCAGAGATTACCCAGAAAAAAAGACCTACGGTAGTACACACTTTTCCTAACTGTAGTGATTGCAGTTGAATGAGACATAGTCAGCTTACCCTACACACAGCCATAGGTCAACATAGTGCATTAGTTGTTTTTCCCGCAGAGCCCTACAGCAATCTACAACTGTAACCTACCCTATTCACTTTGCAAATGTTGCTCTAGCATAGGTCTGTATGGAAAAGTCTCGCTTTCTTGAATGCTTCAATGTATATACATCTGTGCACAAAGAACTCTATAAATTACTAAAGGGGAAAAAGGCAATGAAAACTTGCATAAAGTCCCCTATCAGCTCTCAGTCTAGAAGACATTTTCGTATGGTTAAACAGCATGAGAGAACCCATGCACCTACTATATCTATTTGTCTGCATGTGTGTGGTTCTCACGCACGGAGACCTCTAGTCTCCAATACCACGTCCTCCTTCCAGATGGAACCCCACAGCCCACAACCTTGAGGCGTTCGTCCAACACTTACCACACCTGATTGCATTAGTTTGGCAACAGTTAGATATAGTTGGCAGCTCACCCTGGAAGCTGCACTACCAGAATCTTTGTGTGCCGAGAACAAAGGTAAAACTAGAGGTGCCTGACAATGGGAGCAACACATGCAAAGAGGAACCAGCTGCTCTTTGGGGACTGAGCTGATAAGAGTTGCTCAGCACAGCTCAGGGTGAGCAGATCTGTAGATAAAATACTACTTAACACAGAACAGGGGGAGTTAGATTCTGAAAGGGAAGAGCACTGACCATGTTATGTATTAATTTATCATTCACACTAGTCTGTCGTTTTGTGATCTGGGATATAACATCATAGACATACATACATGTAGGTCTAAGATATGATGAAGGCAATTGTAACATTGAAAATAGTAGGTCTAAATCATAGCGCTAATCCCGATTGCCAAATATTACACAAGCTGGATGATCTAAGGTCAGAGACAAAATACTTAATTCTTTTTTTTCTCTTTTTTGAAGGAGATTTATTATTCTCATGCAAATGCCATGGGCAATGACAGATGGCTCGGAACCACACAATCATTCAGGATTTATTCATTTCCTTGGAAACTGAGCTATGAGGCGGGGGTGGGGTGGGGGTGGGGGTAGAGCAATGTGCTCTATACTGTGAGTCACTACCTGCCTGAGAGCATTGTTGTACCATTCTCCATCGGTAAGCAGTAAACGTTCGTTTCTGTTGTGTGTTACAAACCTATTATTGCACTCAAGGCTAAAAATGATGGTGGTGTTTTTTCAGGTTTACTTAGCATAACAGGGATAACCTTAGAAGATATCACCTAATTGATTGTGGGGGAAAATATTCATCTATGCCAATTAGGGAATACCTCTGATCACTGGTAGACGTCTATGGACAATGAAGGGGTGGGCCAGGGGCTGTCCCCTCCTAATCAAAGTGGAGGGCGAGCCTGAATATGTAAAGTATTCTCAAATTTTACTAATCATGTTAGACCAAGATGTTGGTGTATCTGGGGAGGGGGTGGCTTCATAGGCGTCAAATCCAACGTAAAGGACCTCTATAAAAAGTCAATGTGCATATATTTGCGAATCACCATCCTGAGCCATGACTCAATTCTACTTCGATGTCCCAACACTGACTGTCCAAGTTTAGGAAGAATCCTTCCCACCCGTTCAAGCTTTTGAGATTGTTTAACTTGAAAAACCCTGTTTTCTTTCTTTTTTGTTGTTATCCAAACCAAGTGTCCACCTACTAACTTACGCACAGGCTATACACGCCAAACTTCCTCTATATATACAACATGACAACATTATCATTTATTTTCAAACTTTATTGTGCTGGTAAAATGTTGGTTTTAGGATAGCACATGCATGTTCTGTGCTCATATACAAGATTGCTTGATATCGATCGGCTACCTAATTTAGGTTCTACAAAGTTGATTTGCCAGCATCTGGGTTTCGGATCACATACATTCAACATGCATTTGTTTATGTATTTCATTCACAATGAGTTCCACTTTCATACATAAATCTGCGTCGACTTGAAAGCATTTAGGGTACCCTAGATCTAAACCATACAGACGTGTACTCACATCCCAGAGCTTAATTCCTTTTTTGTTAGGACAAGATGTTAATAATGAACCATTGTTTCTTCTCCCCCTAGGTGTATCAGGGACCAGGGAGCATGCCCGGCTCCTCCAGGACCTGTTGGGTAACTACAACCCCATGGTACGTCCCGTCAGTGAGGACGGGAGTCCCGTCACTGTCAGCATCCGCCTCACTTTACATCAGATCCGAGAACTGGTGAGTGACTCGCCCCATATATAGCCTAGTATTTATAAACAAGCACCTTTGGCGCTGGGACACTGCCCTCACAAATATAATGGGTCTACTAAATTTGATACAGTGACATGGATCGGCCTTGACATATGCCATGGGACAGTAGTATTTAAGGGACATGTTACATGGGCATTTCTCGAATACCCTGTGTCTCACTCCTACATACTCCATCCACCCTGCCTGTCACTTCTACATCCCCCGCAAACCCTGGGCCCCATTTCTACATCCCCCACAAACCCTGCACCCCACTTCTACATCCCCTGGAGACCCTGCGCCCACTTCTACATCACCCACAGACCCTGCTCCCCACTTCTAATCCCCCATAGACCCTGTGCCCCACTTCTACACCCTCCGCAAACCCTGCGCCCCACTTCTACATCCCTCGTAGACCCTGCGTCCCACTTCTACATCCCTGTAGACCCTGCACCCTACTTCTACACCCTCTTCAAACCCTGTGCCACACTTCTACATCCCCTGCAAACCCTGCGTCCCACTTCTACATCCCCGTGGCACCTGCACCCCATTTCTACACCCTCTGCAAACCCTTTGGCCCACTTCTACATCTCTGCATACCCTGCGCCACACTTCTACATCCCCCGCAAACCCTGCGCCCCACTTCTACTTCCTCTGCAAACCCTGTGCCCCACTTCTACACCCTCTGCAAACCCTGTGCCCCACTTCTACACCCTCCGCAAACCCTGTTCCCCACTTCTACACCCCCTCATCACTGACATCAGTACTGACAGTAGCCTATTTTTTTTTTCCTTTTCCTAACCGTTGATATAATATATGCTACTGAACATCATGTTTTAGCACATGACTTTGAAAGCACATAACGTAACTAAAAGCTCAATACCCACACCTTGACTACGAAACTTCTTGCAGAACACAAAATAGAGGAGTATCAGGCAGAGGCGGATGTAGTTGTCAGTAATTGATGAGTTGATGATTCTCAAATGGTTCTCATCCTCGTCGAACCCTCAAGACGAGTTCTATTTATGAGGTTGGCTTTTGTATTATATTCCCCCTACCTTGGTTATCATTTGATATAACCAAGGCCATGGTAGAATAACCTGCGGGAAGTAGGATATTATATCTTTGCATATTTATGAGGTATAGCAATAAGTTATAGCAGGGAATTCAATGTGTGGGCCCAGCTCTATCCACAATAGTAGGTACCATAAGAAGTAGCCATAAATATGGCTATTGTCCCCGAGCTCGGCACACAGGGCAAACTAACTATTGCACAGTATATCCTTATGGCACAGTATACTAAGTTCTATCATGTAACCATCCCTCTCTTCGTCTTCATAAAGAGCTCCTTGTATGAAATGGTGGATCATTTGCTGCATTTATAATAGTCTTACAGCCAAGAGCAAGCAATGGCACCATGAAACGTCGCCACATTAAAGCAAAATCCACATCTATTATAAAGCACATGTTATTAAATGGTCACTACTTAAAATACTTCCCTAACTTTCTATAAAGGGATATCCATACAGGATCCATGAGAAGAGGTCATTTGGTGCCGATAATAGTGTGTAGACCAGAGCCCAAGGTATTATTCATAATAAAGTCTCATGCACACCACCTATTCAATGATGCTTTTCACTCTGAAAATATTTGAGAAAGAAACTATCTTTATTGGAGATCGCACATCGATTGTTGTATATTATCTAGATTAATCTATCCTTACCCATAGTCCAACAACCATGCACTGAGCAGCGAATTGCTTCAGGTAGATACATCCATTTAGTTAGACAACTACTAATATGAAGCTGGTACGTACATCATGGGTTTTATTCTCATTACATGAGGAGGTCCAATCAGGGCTATTGTACCCAGCACTAATCCGCCTTATATGGGAAAACCTGACTCTAATCTGAAGGACTAATTAGTTATAAGTCCTACTGATCCCAGAGGTGATCCACGCCTAACACAAAAAAAAACATCCCTGTCATACATCTGTAAGTATTAAATGATCAGATGGATATATAACACGCAGGAAAGACATTATAGATTCCTAAATTTATGAGGTAATTATTTAGTTCTCATGAGGTAATCATTTAATTCTCATTATCACTAACATTGGGACAACCGCATTGAATTATTAGTTGGAATGATTTATGGGACCGTGGGACATTAATAACACATCAGACGCAGTGGTTACAGAAAACCGCTCATTTAAGTGGCTTCGTTTGCATGAACTTAAGTACAAGGTTCCTTTAATTGGGACAAAATCATGCAGTTACATGCATATAGCATCTGTGATGAGTAAAGGTAACTGTAGTCTTTGGTTTCGTCATTAGGTCCACCCTCCCTGTGCCACACTAATTGTCCCTTTTTTCATGAATAACACCTCTGGAGGGTTATTCATAGAAAACCGATGATATAGGATCGTAATTTTAGGCAGGAACCAAAGGCAAACAAAAGAGCTCTACTCAGGTTGATCTTAATTGGGGATTTCTGCCTTTTTGAAAAACTTTCTTCTGAATGCATTGTGTGTCCACAGAAACATCTTCACTTTTCCCTGAATAGCCCTCCTTATATCTCTGAGAAATTGATTCAAGCTGATGGAGGGAATTTCATCAGCTGTGATTTACTTTAACTTGTTTCCAGAATGGGTCCCTTTCACAAAACATGCATTACCCATGTGTTACGAAGTATAGATGCTTAATATAACGGTTGGTAATGTTGCCGAAAAAAAAACACCATAATCAGCTGATTATCGATGACATTGATTTCTAAGAATAACCAATAATTACTCTTGGCATACAGTAGTGATAACCAACATCCACCACTTTCGCCACAATGAAAAGCACCTTTTCATGCTACAATGGCTAAATCTACCCACTAGCCTTAAGCATACTGCCATCTCTCCATATAGTCGCCCCCATCATCTGCTCATGTCAACAACACCATACCCACTTCATCAGTAAGCTAGCAGAAATCAGCTAATGATCCCAGAATATGGCCATTGTTTGAGAAAGGGCATTGCATACGGAGGGTCATGATTGCCTGAGAGGGTGGCATTGCCCCAGGAAAAACCTGGTCTATGTGTAAGATAAGAAATCATTTTGGTTGCTTCCCCTAGGGTATGTCAATTCTCCCAGCAGAACAAATCATTGGTAGCTGATTGACCACCTAATGCTTTCCTGCTGTACAGCAGAAGAAGAAAAAACACCAATCACAACACCACAACATTGAGACTAAAAGTAGGATAACATGGTATCAAAAGTAATAGTGAAACAATGATATTATTTTTAAGTTTTTACAAGTGCCTTGTATTGCATAATGAACGATTAATAGCAAGGGAATTAGGTACTTAAAAATCTAAGCTTAACTCAAATAGTTTGACATTCTATACGGACCAATCACCAGCCAAGGATGGCAGGTTTGGGGATTTCAATCGCACTCTGTGACAGGCGTTATGGATTAGTATTTCCGCATTTTGTACGTTTGCCAAGTGTCAGGGCAAAGGGCGAAATAGTTTGAGTAGAATTTTAAAGCATCTAAGAATTTATACATTAAATTAAGCTCTTCAATTAAGCCAAAGAGCTAAAGTGTCGTTTGCGATCCAAGGTTTATGCTTATCAGATGTTGATACTCTCTGATGATATGTGAAATATATTTTCATATGTGTACGTCTAAATGGTTGTTAAGTTTATGTCTTAGACAAATGACATTAATGCCAATGCATCCTATACTCGAGCCCTGGAGCTAAATGCCACACATATCCTAGCTTGGCCAACTATAGGCTGCAATGGTACTCCATCATCAACAACTAATATGTATGTAGATCTGACTGGCATTGGGGTCAATTGACTTGTCAAAAAACTGATGATGGGATGAACAGTCAGGGCTCTTTTTGCAGTAGATAGTATGGTGTGGTATGAATAGGACCGTATATACCTACACGGTAGTGCAATCTTGCAGCTCATTTAGCTAGGCAATACCCCTTTTGTTAGTATTTCCTAGTTACGCCAAAAATCCAAAGACGTGTCTAAACCCTATTATTCTTGTACAGACAGTCTTGGTTGTGTACAGGATAATTGGCATCTGGCTGACATTATTCTTAGCTCAATTCTGTATGATTTCTGCCGTGATCTGCTAACATGAAAACCCATCCCACCAACAGCCCTTTACTGCCCAGTTGGCTGAATAAATGCAAGAGCATTACCTTGAAGGTGGGAGCACCTCTACTAGACTGTACAATTTACAGGGCGGTGCTTTACACTATCTGAGTGATCTGAATGAGGTTATCTGGACACCATACCAGCATGAGTGTACATCCCTCCAGTGCAGCAATGCCCTATTCCTGGTGATAGAGTAGTGTGTAGTAATGACAACAACGCAGGAAATTTATATAACTTGGAACTGTATCCTGTGAAAGTCAAAACGATTGGTATTTTGACACTTTTGCATGCTTATGCAGCCATAGAATATAAACTTGTGGATCAATATCCCTATTTCTGGTCTTAATAGAAAGAAAACACCCTAACCTTTCAAATGCATGTCTCTTTTGGCATATCCAACCAGGATTGTGGGTCTTGCGGCCAATAAAGTTGAAAAAAGGTAAAAAAACACAAATTTTACCTAAAACCAAATTATTTACAGGCCTCCCCCTTATCCTAGAGGGGTTCCAGATCATCCAATATAGCTTTTTTTCCATTGATATATTATCTGATTTGATGTTTCAGGAGTTTTTTGCAGTGATGTAGAGGATAAGTATTTGTTTATGAAACATTCAGTTGAAAATAACACTCAAGTGTCCATCCGACAGTAAATTTAAAACCCATCATATAATAAACTAAGACAGTTGATACATTATCCTTACACTACTCAAAATTGAAGGGCACCAGGGTGGATAAGTTGGTGCAAAGAATGATTTACTCTAGCCTGAAGTCTTCCCTCTACATTTTGTGAACACTTTTTTCTGTCAGAATGACAGTTTTTCTAAATCTTCAAATCAAGAATTTGAAAGCATCTTTATGTTTCAAATCAAGGGTAGTCATCCCTTGAACAATTATATTGAACAATTATAGATAGCATTTGTACAAGAATTCCCCCCATAAGTACCTTATACACACTCTAATGAGCTAAAAAGTGTCCATCCAACAGTTAAAATCTGAATTTTAGGGTCAATTTAAGCCAATGGTGTGTCAAGTTGGTGCTTGATGGGACCTGGATGATTGGTTGTTCCTAGAGTAGTCATGTTGAAGTTAAAGTAGATTGATTGTAATGAGATTTTGACCATTTTTCAGAGAGCTAGAGAGAGAAAAGGGCTTGTGACAAAAATTCCAACAAAGTTACTTATATTCATCAGCTCATATCTCTAAAAGTCCTATGATGGCACTGTTCATTTTTGACATACTGTAGTAGGTGGTAAACTGATTAGGATTTCCTGGGGTGAATACATGCATGGATGTGTAATAAACATACATCACTGATTAAAACTGTCAGATGGACACAAAAACTAGCCAGCTGCCATCGCATAGCTATAAAAATGGAACTGGTAGAGATAAGTGTGTTTGCTGGTGGTTCCATGAAGTCAAGATATTGTTCTTAAAATATAACCAAGTTATTAAATGTTATTCTGAGTTTCATTATTTTTGACTCCTCAGGGGCAATTGTACGTCCCCAGGAAATCTGGCCCATATATACGTGTTACAGGATAATACATGTATAAGCGAGGAAGAACATGTCAATGTGATAACCGTTATACATGTGAACCTTAGGTTTTTAGAATGTATAAAATAAACACCCTAACTTGGGTGGAGTGCTTGAAACATGGTAATAGTATGATCATAAATGTTGATGTTGATAAACATGTTGAGTCAAGTGAGTGATGAGTTCTAGAAGACCAAGGTTACCATGGTAACCACATATGAATCAAGGAGTGGGTGGGTGGGTTCGAAAAGTTAAACTATAAGTTGACTTGTGTGTGTGTCAACGTGGTGAAGAAGGAAACTATTCCAGAATCCTCTGTTGAGCATTCCAGTAGTGCGAGTAGAGTGGTGTAGGTGGCGCCACTAACTTTCCCATGCTGTCATTACCTGGCAATTTCTTCAATTATCACCAATGAGCAAAGCAACAAGAATAGAAATTTGTGGAATTTTTAACACTGAAAATGTTCATGAAGAAGAATAAATGGAACAGCCAGGTATTATTTTCCCGACATTTTAGAGGTTAATTATTTTATGTATACAATAAGACATACCCCCAGAGCAATAGCTGATTATAATATAAGTAAGTCGATGTACACAATTTTGAAAAGCCATTGGTCGAAGGACAATGCCACAAGGGGCATGCCACTAACAGACACGTGGTCACCACGAAACTGAGGTCAAATCAATTTCTCAATTTCCCCAACTGATAGAATCTGATCCTTAGCCCTTGGCATGAAGATATAGAATGTGTTGGTCTGCACTGCCATTGACATCTAGTATACTCCTATGGAGCATTCATGATGACCCCTGTCTATTGCACCTGTGATAAAAATGAGCTTAAGAGTCCAATTGCAAAAACACAGACAGCCGTGGCAATAAAGGATCAATGCTGTACCAAGAGGACCATTAGTCCAGGGTGTTTTCCTCTTTTTAAAAAGAATATCCTAAGTCTTATCTTTTCAAAATCTGAAAAATATTAATAGAAGTAATTTTTATATTCATATTGTAGAATCGAGAATGGGATCGTAGTTCAATCTACATGTAGACGTATTAACAGTGGGTATATCGGGGATTATACCACTATTCTGGCCATTCCCTGTTATGCTCTCCTTTACCAGTGCCTTACCAGAGCATATACGCACATGTGTTTTTTTTTTTAATTTTTGGATATACTTTTAGGTCAAGTTGGACTTAGAACATTTTGGGAAAGGGTGGTTTTCCAAGTGACAAATCATGCATTCTGATGCATCATAGAAGAGGAAATGGTGGTATAAACAAAATAGGTTATGGTTATAATACAACTCATTTTGGGTGGTCTGTTTACTCACAACTCATTTTGGGTAGTCTGTTTACTCACACTATGGAGTCTATGGGTGACCACTGAACGTATTTTTTCAACTTGTATTCATTGATATCAGGTAGGATATTAATGTTATTATGGAGGAAAAGGTGGTATAAACGTAATTTGGCATAAATATGGGGCACACGGTTTGTATATTGAGGATATTGCACGAGCCGAAGGCGAGTGCAATATTCCTCAATATACAAACATTGAGTCCCCATATTTATGCTTTATTTCATTAATGTAGGTCCAACTGGAAAAAGTCAGAAAACGTCCAGTCCATTTTGGAGGGAGATTTCTGATCAAATCATTTTGCTTTCTTCCATGCTATCAGGATGAGAAGAACCAACACTTGATGACTAATATTTGGCTTCGATTTGTAAGTATCCTCTCCTTTTAATCCCTTTCCCATTCCTTCACATTGTACTCCTGTGCATCATAAGTCCCTTTATGTTTAAAAATCTTGTTTCTTGTGAAGGTGTTTAGCAACGATATCCTTCTCTCGCCACACAACGTTCCATATGAATGTTGTCTCTATTCATCTATACACATCCCAGCAAATTGTCGTGACTCCTCGTCAACCTGTGTGAAGTGGCTCACACATGTCGCTAGATGGAACACGACGTCGCTATAGCACAAGATCACCAGGAATAGCAATGGTGGTGATCACATGGCCTCACCTCAGATGGCGAGGATGGTGATCACTCAGACTCACCAGGGATGGCGACGCGGGTGATCACTCACCTCGCTAGACGAAACACGCACCTCATCATAGCACATGTTCACCAGGGATGGCGAGGATCGTGATCACTCATCCTCACCAGGGATGGCGACATGAGTGATCACTCATCCTCACCAGGGATGGCGACATGAGTGATCACTCACTTCGCTAGATGAGACGCACACCACGTCATAATGCACATTCACCACGGATGGCAAGGATTGTGATCAGTCACCTCGCTGGATAAAACGCGTACCTCGTGATAGCACAGGTTCACCACAGATGGTGAGGATCTTGATCACCCACACTCACCAGGGATGGCGACACGAGTGATCACTCACCTCGCTAGATGAAATGCACACCATGCCATAGAGCATGTTCACCATGGTTGGCGAGGATCGTGATGACTCACACTCACCAGGGATGGCAAGGCGGTTGATCACTCACCTTGTTAGATGAAAAGCTCATGATCATCGACATTGGTAATCATGCAGCCTCACATCTGCCAGATCAAAGTATGTTTTGCCAGAGAAGGTATTGCCATATGTATCTTCCCTCTAACCACAGACAAGGTGTTCATGTTGATATTTCCCTATGTATTTTTCCTGTAACCAGAGAAAAGGTGTTTATGGATAGTTTCTTTCATTTTAGAGATACCTCTATCTAAATTCAATTGATATTCTCTCTATATAATCTTGTTTGATTCAACTCTGAAGTATTACATGGAAATCAGTGTGAAACAAAGCACATTTGATACGTATGGGACTTATACTTCATGCCCACACTTCCTAGATAGGCTACATGTTGAACAGTGGTGCTGTCTCAACAACTTTGGCAATGGTGGTGATAAGTTGCCACTGTGAGTGAGAGTGAGTGACAGATGATGCAATCCTCAGAGAGCATTGACTTGGAGTGACACAAATTCACGCATTGAGTGAGACAAAGGCTGGCAATGGTGGTGATAAGTTGCCATTCTGAGTGAGAGTGAGTGACAGATGATGCAATCCTTAGAGATCATTGACATGGAGTGACACAAGTTCACGCATTGAGTGAGACCAATGTTGGCAATGGTAGTGATAAGTCGCCATTTTGTGTGAGAGTTGATGCCAGTGGCACAGGAGTGGTACATAATCACACAGTGAGTCAGATCCATGTTGGCGATGCTTGTGATAAGCCGCCATTCTGAGTGAGAGTTGACAGGCAGTGGTACATACTCACGCAGTGAGTTAGATCCATGTTGGCGATGGTGGTGATAAGTCACCATGCTTTGTGAGGGATGACAAGGGGTGGCACATACTCACGCAGTGAGTGAGATCATGTTGGTGACTGTTGTGATAAATTGTCATGCCATGTGAGACTGACACACAGTGGCGAAAGATGATGCAGTGAGTTATCACTCAGAAAGGAGTCACCATTGATGACCAATCATGGCGACAGATAACGACAATTTGCTGGGATGTTATAGGATATATCCTTGTCAATGGGTCACTAAAGGGATGTCAATGGCTCTCTCTATTACAACAATAAGGAGTAGTATTAAGTGGCGATATAACTACACTTTAGTTTAATTTGTTTAATGTCTTGTAGTTCTGGAAGGATGAGTTTCTGACGTGGAACGTTTCTGATTACAAGAACATTTCGCGGTTGCACATTCCTTCATCCAGAATTTGGCGGCCGGACATCGTCCTCTATAACAGGTAACTTCCTCTTTCGCTGATACCCTCACTTCCGGTCACAGCAATCCAGATTCTGTTCAGACATTTAAGCCTAAATGGGACGAATCCATTCCTGAGTGGGATATAAATATGTTTGTAATGGTTTTCAAAATAAATGTTCATCTGAATTAGAAAAAATGGTATTATCAAACCAGTATTTTATGACCTAAAAGCCATGATCACCCATTGACACTTGATAACACTATACTTGCTATTTTTAAAATAATAATGTTTCTGTCTCAAGTTGTATGAAGGGGTGTCCAGACTTTGCTCTGGTCACTTTTACCTAAATAAAGGTGTCCATCATTCCTTGTTATGCCTGGATATCCATTCAACATAACATCGATAGTCCACAAGGCTTCTGTCACAGAAATTTATATAGTAAATGTATGGCTCAATCACGCGACATAGGCCAAGTGGACTATGGGTTTAAGATAATCAGGATTGCTGTGTCGTGGTTGTGTAAAAGACAGAATCGAATTTACCTACCCATGCTTATTTAGGTCATGCTTTAGTCTCCCATTTTGATTGCAAATAACTATTTTTTCTAAGACAGAACCAAATTACTACAGGCGGAGAATTCAAGATATATACTTTTTCACTGTGACAGACAGCTGTGACAGTTAAAGGTGACAGTACGTATAGATAAAGTCAATGTAGATCCTACCCACAGTGGAAAATAATCAAGTGATGTCACAGTCACTAAACCTTCCCCAAAACAGACAAAAAACCCCCATTGACTTGGCAGGCAATCAGTTTCAAGCTATTTCAGTATCGATCCAATTCTCCACTTCCTTTCATTTCGTGTACAAGAACAAGCATATCGTCGTAAGCATGGCAGTGTGTAAATATCTACCTAAGCTTACCGTAAGAACATTGTGCCAATGTAGAACCATTCAATTGTATTTTCTTCTATTTCTTTGATAAGTATTCATTCTTTTACATCCTGAGGACTTATCACTGTGGATCGCAGCTTGTCTCAGGAAAAGAAATACAAACATCCTGTATGTAGAGTACCATGTAGGCAGAACATCTCAGTTATCCATACCACCTGTTGTGAGAATTGCTGCGATTCTCTGCTACAATTGCATAGTGGAGTCACCACTTTAGGCTCAATCTAGGGACCCTAAGAAGTATAACATTCATCAGGTGATTGAGCGGAAGTGTATTTGGTTAGGGAATTAGTATACATTAGGTTAGCTCAGGTGATAATGACTATTAAGAGGCATGACACTATTTTGTATATTCCTCTGAAAATTGTGATCCCTCTGGCAACAAGGTGGGAGGCGGGAACTGGCCGACGGTAAGTTTTATGCATATCTCATGCAAGTCTGACTACAAACTGAAGACAGGTCTACGTAGAATTAAATATAGAGTGGCAACACTAATACTACTACATGGTCATGCTTGTGGCCATGACACGTGAAATGAAATTCCTTTTCGAATTTCTGTTTTTCCAACATAATTCTTGCTGGGCTAATATTATTTTTATGAACGTGTAATACCTTGCATTGAACATATCATGTTCATCCATTTGTCTGAGCCTCGAAATACATTACTGACACATTAATAGTATACATAGCATGGGCGTGTACTAGTCACCAATTTGAGTCTGTGTAGGTGTTATCCATGTACTAAGGAGAGGGTGTGCCACTCTAGGACTGATGCTGCCCTCTGGCAGATACCCTTTGAACTATTTCCTATACATATAGCCATGGATGACAGAGGCGATGGGGGACACCCATGGCTATGCATAGCAAATCGAGCTGCCAGAGGGCAGCATCAGTCCTTGAATGGCACACCCTCTCCTTAGTATATGGATAACACTTACACAGACTCAACTTGGTAACTATAATACACGCCCATGGTACATAGTGCAATTTTAACTGTACAAACACACTAAGTCCTCTGACCATTTCTGTCCTTCTTTGGTGGACTCGTTCACGGATATCTGATATCTCTGTGACTCCCCATTTCATTTTTGGAATAGCAGTAGTTTTGGTAATCAGCCCTGTGAACACAAATCATGTGCCTCTGGCCTCGGGATGAGTGCCATAGAGATAGCATTGCAAATCAGTGCCTCATGCTAGAAGCACCTGATCTCAGCGAGCCTCGTTTTCAGATAATTAGGTCATGACATCACAGGCAGCAATGGTGGCTGACTGGCAGCTGGAGTCGGCCACCAGTGTGCAGTGATAGTGGAATTAAAACTATTTATAGAACTAGAAACAATTAAAGGGCTAATGATACCGTCCCTACGACATCCATCAGTGACTGATGGCTGTCAGTTGGCTGTGAATCGGCAGTTTTGTTTGTGTTTACATCTCTGAGATCAGGTGCTTCTAGTATGAGGCACTGATCTCATTTGCAACGCTATCGCTATGGCACTGATCCCGACGCCAGAGGCGGTTGACAATGTGTTCAGAGGGGACTGGTTATTTAGGATTTTGGTTTGATTTGGGAATTGTACTAGACTCCATGGTTCTTTTTGTTTTATATGTTGGTGTTTATAATCTTCTCTTTCTATATTTCTTTGTTTAATTAAGTTTGAATGTGATGATAAATGTGAACCCCACAGTATGCCTGGGCATTAGCTACAGTGATCCGCTCACTTTGCATGTTATGTTAAAGTCATGATTTGAGAAAAATAACATTTTACAACGTGAAGGTACCATGTGAACAGCCTCAGGCCAAAAAAATGTGCCCCCCCCCTTCCCTGACGTTATTTAAATACAGGAAGCTATATCAACACTACATGTTGTAATTCATTAGAAGGTACAGAACAATTGCATTTTGGGTCAGTTTGGTATAATTGTATTTTCAACTAAGCTATCGGTAAGTTATCAATGGAATTATTTATCGACACAATATTGACAAATAATTCAAGGGTACTTTTGAAAACGACCAGGCCTTTATTTTAAAAAAGTGAAAGGCTCCATGCAGGCATGTTAAATTTGACGGAAGACTCACGAAAGTAATATCAATGAACAGGACGAAAAAGATATAATTGTTTGATCTGACTTGAATAGTACTACAGACCGTATAGGTCAAATAGACATTGTTCTGGCCTGAGGCAGTCCCACTACACCATTTGGTACGTACTGTAAATGATAAGGTGCTGACCCCTGGTGTGGGGGTCACATAACATGAGTTGCTCTCATCTACTTTCAGTGTGGACGAAGAACGCACGGCGGCCGATCTCTTCTCTAACACCAACGTGGAGCTATCCCCAGACGGCTCAGTGAGTTGGACTACCCCTGCGATGCTGAAGAGCGCCTGTAAGATTGACATCGATAACTATCCATTTGATATCCAGCGCTGTCCTTTAAAGTTTGGCTCCTGGACCTATCACGGGCTGGAGGTGAACGTGACATCCTTCAGGGCGGGCATTTTCCTGGATAATCTCATGTCTGATGGAGAATGGAAGGTAACAGACAGATTTTATCTTATGTTATTGTAACTATAATAGCCTTCAGAAAACAGCTTCCACCTCTCTCAGATGATATCACTGTCGATTTCTATCTTATAAGACACATGTTTGACCAACAAAAATGATTATTGGCATAAGTGGCACAAGTGATCCGAACCGATACTAAACAGCTGGTAACTTCCAAGTATTTGATCAAATTCAGCGAGTCTCTGTTGGAAGGCTGTTTTCCTACCTGCATAGCTCAGTTGCCACACTCTGATCATTATACCTGCGTTGTGTGCTTGTTTTCGTTCATATTATAATCCTTGGATAATGGACATTTGATCATTTGAATGCACCTGGCAACATAAATTTCTTGGTCCCCATTTTGTGTGACCCATGCTTCCTCTTTCTCAATTCTGTATACTTATTTAACTTTATATTTATTATTACTTTTATATATAACACTTGGAAATTTTGACGCGAACGTAAAGCTATTTTCAAACCTAAAAAAAAAACCCTTAAATATCTTGTCCATCTGTATGACAGGTACAGGATGCACCGTGTGTTCGTAATGAGGTCTACTACTCGTGCTGTAAGGAACCCTACCCTGATGTCACCTGTACACTGCTGATGCAGAGACGACCCTTGTTCTACATCTACAATCTGGTCGTACCCTGTCTGCTGCTTCTCTTCATTGGCTCTCTAGTCTTCTGTCTGCCACCTGAAAGTGGGGAGAAGGTGTCACTAGCTATGACAGTTCTGCTTGCCATGACTGTATTCATGCTCGTCGTCATGGAGAATATCCCTCCGACGTCAGAAGTAGTCCCACTGCTGGGTAGGTGTTATCGACTAGGGAAATAGTTCCAGTGGAGTGATCTGGAATTGTATAATTGTACAAAAATGTTATGTTGAAAAAGAAATCTGTATAAGAAAGAAAAAGGTATTGTGCGTCAGGGCGAAACAAGGTGGATTGACACAATTTCTTATTTATGCCCTACGTGTGTATCCCAGATTCCGACAGGTTAGGTAGAGAGCTAGTCGCCCGTTTTTATTCACTAATGAAAACTTCAAATAAAAATGTCCTTTTTTTCTTTTTCCAGAGCAATTCATCGGTGCCACCATAGTGCTGCTCACAATGTCAGCTTCAACAGCCATTTTTACTGTCAACTTCTTTTTCCGAGGCTACGGTCGTGAGCGCCCCAAGGGTCTGCTTCGGAAGATCGTTTTCCACTTTCTAGCCAGGATTGTGCTGCTGAATAACTTGGTACCACCCGAGGCAAAGGTGAAAAAGGTGCGCATTTACAACTGTGCTTTTTTTAACCACTATTTTCTTTGCAAATTTGTACAAACTGTGAAATCCAACTGTTCCTGAACCCTTGCAGGGTAGGATTAATCTTGCCCTATTTGTCATTTTAATTCATGAGTACAACACTGTTGCACAGCAAAAAGAATTGCATTAAAAAACGGGTTACACTGGCACCCACATTGCCAGTGAATTTCATTTGAAAACTGCAGAGAATCCCCATACAGTGAACCTTAGGAGGGTGAAACATATTATCATAGGGGAAATCACCATTCTTTTAGATTATGGTGAATGACAGTAAAATTGTACAGAGTTTCCATGCTAAATTTAGGGAATTTTTTAACAGTGTGATCCAGCGCTGCTGTAGATCTACTGATTCTTTTTGACCACCATAAATTATATGGTGAATACATGTCTGAACAGTCTAGCTGATGGAGCGCTTCAAAAACATCAAGTATTCTGCATACGTCTAGTTCTCCATGCTGCATGCGTGCATCGTGGCGACGTTATTGAGATGAAGCCTTTGGGCATGATGCTTTCCTCAAGGGATAAAGCATTTTCATTGCGATTTGTAAAAAGGTCCATGTGATATCTCTGTCAAGATATTTTCGTTATTGCATTACTGTCTATAAATGAGACTTGTTTTTCTAGAGACATGTAGATATCAAGGTGTAAAAACTAGCTGTGCTCCCAACCCAAAAAAAACAGCACTTGATTTCAGAGCTATATGTACGTCTGCATGTCTATCCTACAACGTTATAACGGGAGGGACCAGGCCCTTTTTTTAGGACGCATGCTGTGTATCTATTCCCTAAACTCATTTCTACAACAATCAATGATATGTAAATTCATTGAGGCCATATTGCTTGTAACAAATCGAGCACATAGCCGATAGGATCCCTGACATGTACTTAGTGATGAGTTTAGAGGATGGGGACGCAAATGATTCCAACTATGCAGCTCATTAAAGAGCTCCACTTTTTGTATAACACCAATGATTCAGTAGTGCATCCTACGGTACTCGATATGGTGAACTGGTGGTGTGCACTAAGGTATACTGTTTGTGAGTAGCTCCCAAATAACCTTCTTTTTAAAATTTCAGCGGCGACAAAGTTCCAAGAAGGAGAATGGTTGCGTGCGTCTGCTGCCCTGTAACTCCCATGGCCAAGTGCACGACGGAAGTGAACAGAACGTCAACGACCCTGAAGAGAACAGCCGAGTACTGCTCAAAGTTAATGTTGGTGATGAATCCAAGATGGCGGCTTCAGGTGCCTCTGGAACGCTGGACACCATCTTGTTGCGCCTGGACAGCATATCACAGAGCCTCTCTAGGAAGGAGGAGGGCCAGATTGAGGAGGACTTGGTGCGTTCTGAGTGGAGATCTGTGGCCCTTGTCCTAGACCGTATATTCCTGCTGTGTTTCCTGGGGCTTACCTTGGCTACTGTTCTCACCATTTTCTCTAGGATCCCAATATCGTCCTAAGAAAGAACCAGGATATTGTAGGCCGACCTATGTGTCTGAGACACTCCCAGAGGTTTGTTGGAACTGTGTGTGTTCTGTAGATTCGCTGGCTGGAACTCTCCATATCGAAGAGGAGCTTAACAAGTGGGTGATTTCTGTTCTTGCAGGATTTCCTTGAATAGATTCCCCATGAATGCTGAGAGTAGGAGCCTGAAAATTCCCCTTCAATATTCTTGGGATTTAGGTTGTTTGCTGACCAGAAAAAACAACTGTGGATTTCAATTTGAAGAACACTTAATCAGCAAGGCATTTTGAATGAATCCAAAGGATCGTCTGGATAAAAATCATTTTATAGAGCTGGCAGATACAATGGATGAACAAAGAAGGCTGAAGAGATGCTTTTATGTGAATGTATATGTTGAATTATAACTTAACATCTTGTGTGGGGTCTCCTTGACAACTGATCACACATTTGGGAATAGAGAGTGATATTCACTAAAATTACTTACAAAGAGTGATGAGGATGTTTAAATCAGACAAATGGAAATTGTACGTGGATTTGGAAAGAATACAGATTGCACTTTCCCAAAGTAATATCTCCTTTCAACATGGAATTACCCACAAATTCATATAGTGACACCTTATATGGATGTGTTACCACATAGAACATTGTAAATACAGTAGGTATACCCATAGGGTGAACCCTCTATTTTCTCCTTAGCCATCCAGTATTGCAAGATGCTACGTTTGTAAGCAACCCTGTGCCATCCACTGTGAAGATATTACTTTCAGTGGTTACTATCCTAGACAGATAAAGTGGTGGTGATATTGTGTACAGTTCAATTTAGCGCCACCAAAGAGTGGTCGGCAGTGTGTGACACCACAATCCAGTCCATAATGACAGAAACCCCCACTGCTGGTGAGCGAGAAACATTGAACCAATCAAGACCACTCCTCCTTACTATCTCCCATGACTACATTGTGGTCATCTCATTGACAGACGATTACAACGAAGCTATGTTCTTCCATTGATATATCAGGACATCAGGAGGCCATTTCTTAAGGCACTACGATCGCACACATCACTACGACTGCAAAATACTAATGCTATTCCTATGGGAATGATGGTGCGACTAGGAGGTTGCAGTCGTAGCCTGTTAAGAGATGGCCTCCTGGGGGCGTTGGTAAATTCAGAAACAAACCTAGAGCCTGTTGTCACATGCCATCGTTCATTGAGCCAGACAATGCCAGTATTAAGAAATGTCTGTTATTCATCTACTGTTTAAGGTTGAATGTCGACAACCTGTATAGTTTTGGAGATGGATGTTTAAGTGAACAACTGACGCTGGGGGCAAGGTTTCGCGTTTTCAGGCTTCAAATCAACAAGCACTGCAAGAATGTCATGCTGATTTGTCGACTTATGGGACACAAGTAGTTATCAAAACGATCTCCTGTAGTACTGTTTATTGTCTAGTATGTTGCATTGTGTTTGTTTTATATACCCATGCATCTCTCTGTGTAGTTATTAGGACGTCGTATTGAACTACAGTACAGTGGGTAAATTAGAGAACCAACTCAAGACTAACTGGAACTGATCTTTAGAATGAAATAGATGTCACTTGTGTTAAATGTACAATGGGTATGCTGGTAAATTGCGAAAATGGTCTCACACCTTGCATTCTTGTAATGATGGATTTAACCCAAACAAAGAAAAGCCACTGACCCCCCCCCCCCCCCCAAAGAATAAAATGTGGTAAAGCTAGATTTATCATCATATTGGTGGTGAGTGAACTGTCAAGTGTTCAGTGGGGATTTAGATGTTAATCGATGTGTGTAAATTGATTTGTTTACTATAGGCCGTAGGCGTATGGCTGCAGTGATAGTCCTCATATGCTTCTCGCCTTCTCCGAGATATTGTGTGGCGAGGGTACATGCTGCATCTCACTCTCCAATCATGCCCTGCTTTGAAAGATCTGCTTGGAGATCTCAGCTCGAGAGCAGTCAGTAAATTAACTTTTCAAAGACGCCTGGTATTCTGGATTGTGTCACTTTAGTAATACATAGTCAAATGCCATGAATTAAGAATGTAAAGTTTTTTATAGCCGACAATAATATTAGATGAAAAGTGACTCTAGAACGGCTTAGTGCATGAATTATATTCCCATCTGGTCAAACCTGAAAGTTCTAAGGTTCTATTTCTTGCCCAACTCCGTCATGGTTAAGGCTCACGCTGTGCACTCACTGTTTGACTCAGTAGATATACAAATAAAAGTGCTGAAACCCAAGGTGGGGCCTTTGATGGGGGGGTTTCTATGTCACATGTCAATTTTAAGAAATGCAGATGTCCCATGTCACTAGGCCAAAACCCATGTCACTTCGTGTCACTAACATAGCTAATCCACCTCTATGGGGCCTATTATAAGAGTATGGTGATGTTCATAGATAATCTTTCACTTAGATGAAAATTATGCATGCAACAATTAAAAAGGTGACACCTTGAAAGAAAAAAAAAATGTCATTGGAACAAGGAAAATAGGGGGTCTGCAGCCGGGGTCGGGAGGCACCCTCCCCTAGGAAATTTGGAAGATTGCAAGGCCAATAGGTATATTCTGAAGCTTTCTGAGTATAGCTGAGACCATTTCTAGGCCCTATCTTTCCTGTCTCTAAGCCCTATGTCACATGTCGAATTTAAGAAATGGCCCTGTCCCATGTCACTAGCATAGCCATGTCCCATGTCGATTTTAAGAAATGGCCATCTCACCATGTCGATTTTAAGAAATGGCCATGTCACTATGTCGATTTTAAGAAATGGCCATGTCACCATGTCGATTTTAAGAAATGGCCATGTCACCATGTCGATTTTAAGAAATGGCCATGTCACCATGTCGATTTTGAGAAATGGCCATGTCACCATGTCGTTTTTGAGAAATGGCCATGTCACCATGTCGTTTTTGAGAAATGGCCATATCACTTTCGAATTTAGGGGTCTAGGGCCATCCAAGTGTGAATTTGAGAGTTGTTATGTGTGTGCAAGTTTGACGCTCACTATACTTCAAAGGGTATGCCTGCCCTAAGGAGGACTTCAGTACCATAATAATGACACCTACAGCCCCCACCCCACCCCCTTAACAAACACTAAAGTCGCGATTATGCTGGCATTTTTCACAGCTTTCCTTAAAAACTGCACGGTGAAGCGTAGCTCATAGTTATGTAATAATGCTATTCACTATGAAGTCACTCTAAATACAGACGTGCCATATCCATCTTAAAAGGGGCATTTATAAACTCCCACATCCAGTCTCCCCCACCCCGTTCTTGAACTAATAAAGCTGTTATGACGTGTACTGTTAGATGTGACCGTCTTGTAAAAATCAACTATTTCCTAGTAACTAGTTCCACCAAATGAAGAAATACCACTATTGATTTAATGTAGGAAACCTCTATGAGTCTCTTATATATAATGACCGCAATGGTTATGACCCTAGCTGTCGAAATGGCGTAAAACATCCACTTACCTACCTACCTTATATATAATGAGATGGGCTATGAAAAGACAATACTTATATGGACCATTTTGGATCAATTTGAAACGAGAATTTAGCTAGCCTTGTGTGTAAGATGCGTCATCAGCATTGGCCATGGGACCTAATTGATGTTGCAATTGTTGATGCCTTCACGTAGGCTTCGTCGACGTGCGTACAATGGACACCTGTGGGATGGGTGTTGTTGAGGCACCTTTCCCCTGGTTGCATCTGCCCAGGAGGGGTTGCATGCATGTTCGTAGCCACTCAGGCTGATCCGTGCAGGCTGGCATCAGTCGGACTGAGCGATGATAAGTATATAATATGTTCTAGCAGGGTAGCTACGTATTATTTCATTGTTTTTTTGAAAAGGACATTGAGTTTATACTAACACTATTTGAACTATGCCACACGATTTATGGCCATAGAGTGAGTATAGTAGTTTTCCAAAGTAAACTACTTAAAGAGCTAGAATGCCAGTGGCTGCCCCCTCCAACGGTCTCGAACATGCAACAGCTTGGTTCTGACGCCACCCACTAGGGGGCGATACTGGATGCGCTAATGTCCTATATAAGAGCATCTCCACACATTTTCGGGCTCATGGTGTTGGTGCACGTCGCAGACCTAAGTGTGCGTCCCAGTGTAATCGTTTCCTTGACTAGGTTCAACATGCCCTGGTGTGTGTGCAATCTAAATGTATGGGTTTATTGCTCTGCATTTATTGGGTACAGACACCTGTGGCACTGTTGCTAACTAAGTTACCTATGTCTTGGTCTCTGGGTGCTGTCTGACCCAGTCTGTACCGACCCATGAGTGGGGCCCCCACGGTTTGCCCTGGGGGAACCGAGTAGTGGTTTGTAAGGTTGACTGTCTAATACCTTGTACTCACCCTGCTACTTGACAGGTGCTCTTTTTCACTGCTTCTTTCTTACTCTCTCCACCTTTCACAGGTCTTTTATTTTTTTATGGTGCGGCGGTCCACTCCACAACAGCACCTGTCCCCTGTCAACGCTTCGCCCTTGGGGGGACGAACCCTTTAAAAAAAAAACCAACACATGTGGCAGTACAAGGGCTAGGGTTTTTGTCATCTTTTGGAGGCTGCACCTGCAGTGTTTGTCCCACACATCACAATATAATCAATTCAAAGCATAGGGGTCTACAGAAAGTTTTGACGAATAAATCTACGAAGTATAACTATCCATAATTTCCAGTAAGGGTCGAGCCCCTTGGTTAGCTAATCCTATTGACAGTCGGTCAGAAACATGGTCAGACACAGTTCTAATTGACTACAAATGGGCGAAAAAGGGACCCCTGGAATGCCCGAATAGGCAAAGCCAAGGGCATTGACCAATGCCCTCGGTGTGGTAGGCCAATGGGTATTTACCTTGATGCTCTTTGCCCTGTTCCCTGAACAACAACAACAACAAAACATTTGGCTAATACTGGGAACATCGGTAGATTTGATGCGAATGGACTGACAACGCATTTCTTTTATATATTTCTTCAAAATTGAATAGTACGTTATGAACATAAAGTTGTACAGTTCACACAAATTTTTAGCCTAGGACCTGTAATCCATTTGGAAAGGTTCACACAGGCAATCGAAATATTGTGTTTGATGATCCTGCCTCTGATGTCTTCAGAGCAATATAACTATATATTATGATCTCAAAGAGGGTGATGAATTTTTTTATATCACCACAGTTTTGATATCAGCTCAAAATGGTTAAGTTGCAAAAGTCAGAATTAGTCTTGAATACATACACAATACCAGATAAGATATTGATGCACATATCCTTTATTTAAATATGCGATTCTCAATTTTTTTGTTAAGGTGATTGACAGCCATGTATAGCTTCTACACTATAAATACACTTAATAGACTCACTCCTCAGAATAAAACATGTCGCTTGAATGTTCTTATCTAATAAAGAAAACTCTTTTTAACTTAACGCGGTGGAGCTGCGTTTCTGGTATCGCACAAAATGCCATCACACACACATGGGGAAGCTTGATGTTTTGCTCACACAATCTGCCTTAAAAGTAAGAAATTGAAACCATCCTCTATTCTAATTATGTGGAATCTAAGGGGAACATGTTGGGGGTCATTTTAAACCTTATATTTCTTAGCGGAACAGTGTATTATTATAGAAAAAAAGGTAAAGAAATTACAAAATTTCCTGATAAGACGGTTGGATTAAGACAGGTTCAAGTATTGCAATATCTCGTGCATATTGCGAGAAATGATGAGAGGTGGTGCAAGCTGGCACAAAATGCCATGCTGGCATAAGTCTATGCTTTAGAGATTATAACATTGAACAGAATTGTTCACAAAGAGGCCAAGACAGTATAAACATGGTGGGGGCATTGAAATGGCTTCATAACAGGTTTGTAAAAGCGATTTGAGGTGCCCTGGTCTGTACAGTGTTAGATTATATCCTAATTCAAGGCCTCCTTATATCATTTTCGCCAGCCATGGCGAGAAAAATCCAATATGGCTCGTGTACAGGGTGACGATCGGTCACCGGGCCGGAAGACCGGCATGGTGACGAAATATTTACAGGGTAGGTGAGGGTAGCATCTGGCCCGAGCAGTCCAGTGCTGGCTACTCCCTGTCTCCCGCCTCCGCCGCATTCATTCCATGTGCCAGCATGGAACAATCTATAACTATTTGATAACTGGTGTAATACTTTATTAAGGTAGAGTATTTCCAGAACCAGAATAGGACCCAAAATTATAAAACATGAATTATAGTATAAACTGAAATGTTTAATACTACAATATTCTGAACATGTAGATATACATTGCGTTTGTTATACAGTGGGTGTCAGGATATAAAGAGATGTTATGAAACGTTGGTTCAATGCAGTTAAATTAACAAAAATATACAATATTTAAAATGCCTGAATGAAGAAGGATATCTGAAATATTCTTCTCCGTCATATAAAGTCCAAGGATCATTGTTAACCAACCATGTACATTTAATTACCAATAAAGAGATGTGTTTGGCATGTATGCAATTCAAGATGATTTTATCAGGGATATCACATGACTTCATATGGAGTCGTTATTAAAACTTGACAGTATATATATGGGACGGATTTGATGGTGTTCATAGCTTTAACAACTAACACAATAAAATGGGTAAAGGAAGAATAAATACAAATTGAAAGTGAATGTAAATACGTCAAAGTGTGTTTATTTGATGGCACATGGTACCACAGGTCGCCACTGTTCATGAAGGTGCTTATCTATGCAAACTACTCTCAACACTGGAATACACATAAGAAGGTACTCTGATCCAGCATGCTTATCGCTACAGACTTTAATGTCTATTCAAAGGGCATTAATCTGGCAATTTCCTTTTTCTAGAAATAGTTTAAATATGTCATAAAGAGAACTAACCAGTTTATGACTATATCTCTGGTGTTCTGGAGAACATGGCTCAGGAGCGCTTTATATTTTCCCTTTTCACAACTTCTTTTTTTTTCCGTTTCCAAAAATATGTTACACTTCTCTCAAATATGATGATCCATTTAAAATAATATGCTGTTCGGTCTTGACTACATTTTTAAAAAAAAAAAATTAATTCCCCATTAGTTCATTTATTCCATTTAGTTACCATAACATTGATAAGTAGGCGGCACACCAAAAAGGAAAGTTCTTGCGAAAAAGAAAATGATCTGCGAAAGAAAAATTAGGGAGCAAAGACAGAAGCAAAATGAATGTGATGGTGAAATGCAAGGTTGATAACCACCAAAAGGAGATGCAAAAGCGAAAAGTGCTCGATTTTACTGGTTATCTTGAGAAAGAAAACAGAAGAATTGCAGTGAAAACGGAGTAAAAACGGAAAGCAAAAACAGAAAATATGTAGAGCTCAGCTTTTATAAAAACTCCCTCCAAGACACCGGAACGTGCAAATTACCCAGATACAGGGATTGTCATCTAGATAAGTTATATAAACTAAGGTATATTAGACGCATAGCTATGTATCGTTGGTGATCTTGTCATCAGCATTTCAGTGTTTGTCTTTTTCTTGCCATCCATCTGTAAAACATCATGATCAATGATTGATGTTTCCTTTTCTGTGATGGTCTCACACATCGTCGGGGATCTCGCCATTAGCTCCCCAAGGTCTGACTTTCTTCTGTCCTCCATCTCAAAGACGACATGATCGGGTGCTTCCTCTACTTGGATAGTTTCACACTTTGTTTGTGATCTGGTCATTAGCTCTCTTAAGTCTGACTTTCCCCTTTCCTCCATCCCAAAGCCAACATCAACTGTTGCTTCCCCTACTTCGAGTGTTTCATCTTTTGTTGGTGATCTTGTCATTAACTCTTCAAGGCTTATCTTTCTCTTTTCCTCTGTCCCAACAACAAGAGCACCAACTGGAGCTTCCTTTTCTTTGGTAAGCTCACCCTTCTGGTGAGGGGATGACAGAAGAAGAGAAAATATGGCATCTACCGCCTCATGTCTATACTCATCGTACAGAGCGGCCGCCATCATAGCTCTGTAGGCACCTAGGACTGCTACTGTTATTGTATTCAGCATGATTGCATACATGGTAACAGTAAAGGCTGAGAGGATTATTGCTACAATATATGTGTCAGGATCATAGATAAACCCAACCAGCCCTAATCCCTTTATCAACCCCCCTGTTAGCATAGAGATAACAGTTAGGGTTGATCTAAACAGGGAGCGGAAGGGATAGGAGACTGGGGCTAGCAGCAGGTGGAACAAAGCAGTAAAGGAAAGGAGGCTGAGCCAAACATAGAACACAGAAATAGCTACTACTCTAAGTAGGAAGCAAAACACAATTACAGTCTTAGATACAGTAGACGAGCACACTCTGAGCAGAACTATAAATCTGATTAAAACCGAACAGTTGAAGATTGCTATTGCCACTCTATATACATCATCAGAGAGGAGTGCTGATCTGAAGCTGAAATGGTTCTGTGACTTTCGCAGTTTGACCAGTTCCATGGCGTCCTCCATGATAAACCAGCGAACAGTGAATGCAAGTAGAAGAACAACGGCCATTAGCAATACGCAGCAGGATACAATTCTCTCAGGCTTTTTGAAAAAGTCTCTTGTACCAATAGTGACTAGCATAAGGCCTTCCATAATGACATTTCCAAGCAGGAGGATGACAATAAACACAAGGCACCCATACGAGTAGTATGTCTTCCAATCTGTCCCAAAGGCTTTAAACGTGTCTATGTTCCATCTTCCTACTATTCCTCCAGTAGGAGGGAACTCAGAAACTGCAGACACAGAAGCAAAGAGGTGTGTATTGGGGTTGTAAACATTGAAAGTAACGATTATTGCTCTGGTCGACCGATCAACCCAGCCATATTGGCGCAGCTCTGCCACTGTTTGGGCTGCCACCTGCTGGTTTATATCCAAAGTAGCAAGGTGTCCACGTCCATTGTATGTTGAGTACTCTCCCAGAGTAAGGTCGACTGGTGATGAGTGGTCACTGTGTAAACGCCAGGCATTGAAGGATGAAAAGTAATAACCCTTGATGTCCTCTAAGATGTCGTTGGGACCAAAAGGTGATTTATCCTGCTCGGAAACCGTGTATTCAGGATATGACGTGTTTGATGGGGAGTACTCTAAGAGGTACACTGCTGATGTGTTTGAGACTGCAAGGGAAACAAAGGGGAACCTACATTGATACATGGTATAAGCGCAGATTATTTGATACTACTGCATCAGATTCTGATGAAGCTTTATATTCAATTGCTTATCATTAACAACTTGGTTACCTTAGTTCTTCTGTCTTACCACAAAGGTCCTTCATCTTTCTTTGGCAATAACGATAAGTAGTAATCTCCTTTTCTATCATACACTAAACTCTTAAGTGCTAAGCCCTTTCTCTACACACCTGGGCGTACTCTCATCTGACAAATGTTGATAGCTCCGAGTCTAAGGTTGGTTTGGTCCTCTATATACAGCTTATTACTCCAGTGCAGGGCTTCATCATTGTAATCTACGGATGAGAAATATCCTGGCACTACCACATTCTCCAGCCAGGAAAAGAAGGTTGTCTGACTGTGGATCTGAAATGAGACAAAATTGAAAAGGGATGATGGTAAGTAGTAAGAAGCAATGTAAACCCTTACGTTTAAGGCACAGCTTATACCCCAGTTGTATCTATTAAAGGTAGGGTCTATAGTCTATCAGAGTGGGCCATAATTATTGTCTTGCAAAATAATGGCAGATAGGGACTAGTTGCCAGATAGGAGGAGCTACTGGTGGTCTCTAAATGCAACCGATAGGAGTCAGACTTCTCCCTTCACACAAAACTCAACGACTCACCTCTGTAAAGTTGTGTAGGAATGTCTTTGAGAGAGCTTCATGTAGCCTGTATTGTGGTTGAGGAGAGGTGACCAGCATCAGGCTACCGCCCAACCAGGCCATAACAAGGCACCAAAACAGTTCCCACCACACAGACTTCGCAATAATTACCAGACGATGAAAATTTGAATTTGCCTCATGATTTGTGAGATCTTCTGCAATGGACAGAGAATATGAATAATATTTACATGTGCCTCATGCACCAAAGGTTACAGGTAAATGTTTCGATTTGTCCCTTTGCTGGCGAGTCTGCTCCCCAGCCCTCGATCAGTCATTAATTTGATCTTTGGGGAATGTAACAATTATGACAACAAATAGCATATTTACCCACAATGCTTTCTTAAGATGCTTAAATTTTAGATAGTGACAATGATAAAAAATATCAGATCACACTATTTTGTTTTTCTCAGGCAGGTCAATCCAAGTATTCAGGTTGAGTCCCGCTTAATTTGGAAGACACCACTGGTCAATCAGAAGGTGGTTTATGGAAATGTTGTAAATAAAGTTATTTTAAATCATTCTAAACGGGTGTAATGCTCTAATTAGGAATGAATACACTTTTAGATGCATGATATTATGAAGGTACAGTTACCATCTTGTGCATCAACTGTTGTTGGACCACAGTAGGATAGCTCCTTCTTTTGGTTTTTGTGATTTTGCTTTGCTCTGTAGTAGCCAACAACGAGTACCTGGGAAACAAAAATTTGTAAAAGAGATTCTGTGCTTACATTCCTTATACATGGACACCAAATATGAGGAAATAAATGTGCAAGAACAATATTAAGTTTTTTCTTCTACTTTCAGTTTGGACAGTGATTTCGGACAGCTAACTTCTGCAGACCATGCCCAACATTCTGGAAATGGTATTGAAATGAAATCAGAAAGCTAACAGGAGGAGTGAGTCTACAATGCAAATGATTAATATTTCAAGGAGCTATCCTAGGGAAATCTGAACTGAGACATGTATTAAGGCATTCAGAGATAAGACAACACATGTTACAATTTACCTGGGAGGGGTAGAAAACAAACACAGCAGCTAGTATTGAAGCTGCATAGCTAACCGTCCATGCTAACACCAACTCGGGGTCCCACCACAGACTGATAAGAAGGATTATCACTGAGGGAATCATGATAACCAGTAGAACACACACCCACAGGAGGTTCAACTTCCAGAAGTATGGGTTACTACTATAGTTCATATAACCGCTGTCAAATGAGATATCGCCCTAAGAAAAGAAAAGACAATGTGAAATATTAGAACCCACTCATATGAAATTCAGGTAATGCAAATTATGATTATTGTCTCAAGTCGACTATATGTATGTATAAGCTTAAGTAATAAAATTACTAACAGTAGCAAGCCAAGAATACGTTGATTTGCATCTCCTCTTCCTTTCCAGATATATACAAGAAATTTCCTGATATCTATAATACTATTCTAAAATAACGAACGAAGGCTTACAGAAGAGGTTTCACTTTCTGGCAGATCTTTGGCCTCCATCATGAGAGCAAGCATATGGCGGTCCATGGCTTCATCCCCAGTACTAATTAAACCATGTTTTTCCATCAACTCTTCCAGCGACTCTTCATTCTGTAATTATACATAGGGATACCTCGAAAATAAATTATGCCTCAAAGTTACATTCCTTTTAAGGAACGACCATACTACATACAAGGCCATTCAGTGTGAGGCAGTTCCAACAACCTACATGCGTAGACCTACATAACTGAAATCTTGTTTAGATTAATCACAGTGCATATCTCATCCTTTTACTAATCTGCCTTAGTTTCAAGATGGATTCAAGGATATAGAGTGTAGTAAGTCATGGAAGAAGTTGTGATATTGGGTGAATAATTGGTAACATCGCATCACTATAATACCATTGATTAGTTCGAAAGTGCTGAAAGGGTGACAGCTCTTTGATCAAAATCCTATGGTAATGATAACCTTAGGTGGACCCTGACAAAGATAACACCGATAAGAGAAATATCACTTACCTCAATAATAGGCTCAAACTCCTGTGTATTCTCTCCGGGGGCAGCACTTAATTGGGATAATATACTGCCTCTTGATACTCTTCTCCCCATGGATACTAATCCATACTTGGCCAACATAGCATCATCTTCATCATTCTCCTCAGTGGTTGACAGGTTAGTGTAATCCCTATCTGCCATGGTATAGCCAGGCTCCAAGCCTGCAGTGCTGTTCTCAGTGATG
This sequence comes from Acholoe squamosa, assembly GCA_949317995.1. Lineage (NCBI taxonomy): Eukaryota > Metazoa > Annelida > Polychaeta > Phyllodocida > Polynoidae > Acholoe > Acholoe squamosa. The sequence continues at coordinate 26,924,159 of OX439045.1, forward strand.
GGTGCCAAATTGCAGTTGGCCATTATATCCTGATCACTATACTCCCTTGGTGATTCTATATCAGTAAGGCCATTGTGTGTTGAGGTTGTGTGCTGCATATCAATGGAATCCTGAATTAGGTCCGAATCATCAGATGCCTGTCCAACCAGAATCAGCCTTGAACGTGGAGTCATTGGCGGTTGGAAAATGGTGTGTTCCCTTTCTACAACTGTTGCCTCACTCAAGGCATCCGTAACATCCAGTTCTGTGGGGTTGCGAGATATAACGACGTCAGGGACAGTAGTCAATCCCGGGGTAAACTCTCCTTGTGGTGGATTCTCATTCATATTGAGAACCGTCTGTGATGGGGTTAGCATTATAACTGGTAAATCTGGTTCTTTCAAAGCTCCATTAGATTCCTGGGCCATGCCATCTTCATTATCAGAAATTCCAGCCTGTCTTATATCAGGGATGGTTTCTGTAGATGTTATCATAATTATTGGTCCTTGATCAAGTCCAATATTTTCGTCTTTTGTTTTATCCTTAGTGGTGCTAGATTCTTGGAAGTCTGCTTCTGAATTCTGTCCATGTAGCTGACTCAGGAGCAGCCCAGCAACCAATGCTGCGGATTTCTCTCGTTCAACCATGGAATCTTGCTCATGATGTTCATGCTCTGGATGCTCCATATGCATCAAATCCATCGTGGATGACCATGATTCGAGCATCTGATCAACTTTCAGTCCGTGTTTAGTTGCAACCTCATCAGAGGTTCCTAGAGCTATTCCAGACATTTCTCCATCCCCCATGTTCTCAACCAGCTCACTAGGGCTTACAAGACCATCAGTGGATGATTCTGCTATAGCTGATGCAACAATACCTGTCTCTACTGCCAGTTCTAAACATGGGAGCCCATCCTCATTGGATAAAACAGAACCTGGTTCTTCTGTGCTCAATATAACATTAATTTCAGCTTCTGTGGCTGCAGCTGCTTCGTCTTCATTCACCTCTCCACTCACCTCTCCACTCATCTCTCCAGCCACCTCTCCAGCCACCTCTCCAGCCACCTCTCCGGTCACCTCTTCGGCAGCCTCTACATTAACCTCTCCACTCATCTCTCCAGCCACCTCTACATAAACCTCTCCAGCCACCTCTACATTAACTTCTCCAGTCACCTCACCAGTCACCTCTTCAATCTCCATATTCTTGCATGGCTCCCCTATAATATCATACATAGGCTCTTCTTGGTCAATGATGCCATCAGATAAAACAACGGCCACTCCCATTGCCCCTTCAGGCTCCATTTCCTTGAGGCTTTGGTCTTCAGCCATGGGTCCTGGCAGAGTCGCTTCTTTGTCTCCTTTGATATGATCCACAGTCAAAATATTAGTTGCCCCATCCGACGGTTTGTCCCTTTTCTTTTCCTTTATCTCTGCTTTTAATTGCGCCTTTTTTGCTAAGGCTTTCATCTTTACTGTTGAAATGGCCACCGAGGCCAGCCCTATCTTAGGTACCTTTTTATCCCTAGTATCATCTGCATCTTCTGACTTGTCTTCATGGGTATCCTCCTTATCTTTCTTTTTGCTAGCCCTTTTCTCTGCCTTAATTTCTGCCTTCCTTGCCAGTGCCTTTAATTTGATAGCTGCCATTCCTAAGGTCCCCACAGTATTTGGTTTTGTATCGTCTATTTTGGCTTCCTCCGCTCTCTCTCCATCCGCTGATTTAATATCTGAATTTGCAGCCTCCTGCTTTTTGGCTGCCTTTCTTTCTGCTTTGAGCCGCTTCTTGGCAGCAAATGCTTTCATTTTTACCATTCCCAAAGCCAATCCAGAAAAGCTCGATTCTTTTGGAGCAGGTGTTACCTTAAGGGTATTTGCATCTGTAGAATGATCATGTAAATCCTCATCTTTTGGCTCAGAATCCTGTGCATCATCTATTCCATTGCCATTCTCTTCATCACTGTCTCCTGTCTTTGCATTATTATTTTGATTAAGTAGAGCTATTGGGCAAGGGCAATGAAAGTCTCTATATGCTTCTGCACTGTTCAAATAATTGTACTCATCATCACTACTGTATTCATCCTCGCTGCCTGTCCTTGCATTGTTGTTGTAATTGAGATCTGCTAATGATATTAGGTTATCAGTGTCTTTCATATCTCGATCATAGTCTGAAAGTCTACTTTGGTCACCATCGAATCTATTCTCCTGCATGTAAAAGCTCCTTTGAGAGAAGGATTGTCCGCTCATTCTTGAGATTTCTCTAGAGCCAGACCTTATAGATGTAACCTCTAAATCTTCCTCTTTCATTCCGACAGCATGACTTTCGTCAACATAGAAAGCACTTCTTTCCCTGTAATCAAGGCCTTCTAAATTGTTTGATGAAGCTTTAGTAAAGAATGCAGAGGTTTCCCTGAAGGTTGGACTTTTAGGCAAAGGCGTAAACTCCTTTGCAAGACTCATGCTGGAATGGCGTTGAGAGAGATAGTAAGAGCCTTCTCTTAGCGTCATATCAAATTGTCCATCTGAACGACGAAGAGAGCACCGTTCATTTGATAACCTAGATGGCCCATCTGATAGATGTTGGTCATCCTCCTGTACTGTTAAGCTGGAATGATCTTTTGAGAAAAGAGCAGATTCTTCTTTGAGGCTCAAGTTAGAAGAACAATCAGGCAGTTGGTCTGGGGTTTGTGTAAAGGTTGCCAACTCCTCTGCATCTGTGACAGTCTCCTCTGTGCTTTTGTCGTCTCCATTGAAGAATGATGTATTATACCTATTTAAGATAGCATCTGTCTCTTCCTCATTCTCTGATATCTCGTCTCCTAAAGCCAGAGTGTTGTATCTGTTTAATATAGCAGCAGTTTCATCATCAATTTCTGGGACATAAGGCTGGGGAGGCTGTTGGATTTCATCGTCTAAAGAGTTTGAGTCCTGACTTGAGCTGGAGGCTAGACGTGCATACTTTGACCTAGAATCTCCTGGAACCACTTCCTCCTTTTCTTCCTCGTGTCTCTCTATTGATTGTTGGCTTAGACTTCTTTGCAGAATCTCAGCATTATGGCGAGCAATGTGAATATCAATGATGCATTTCTTCTTGTTTATGTGGGTAAACATGTACTCAAGGAGGATAGATAATGGAGAAGATATCAGCATACACACTGTCCCTATTAATCTGAAAGCAGATAGGAAGAAAGAATTGAATGAACCATTGCAATTTGCAAAGGTTACCCAGCATGAGAAAACCCTCAATGTTATATCAAGGATACCCGGTGGTCTCTAACCATAATGAGTTACATGCTGTATTGTTGAACTTTTATAGTTGAAAAGATATAACAACCTTTGGATTCCAAGTACATACTCAGAGAAAATAACCAATGGTGATTCATACTTTCGATCGTTAGTCATAGAGTAAAAGGTTTTCTCTGATACTAACATGTGGTACAGGGAGAAGATGAGGTAGCCAATTTTCACTGAGGGCCAGTTCGACAGGTGTATTGCTGTGAACCTATAGATAAGTGCAGATAGAAGTCCTGCCACTGAAACTGTTGCGGCCACAACAGACCAACGCTGCGCTCGGGTAAAGTAGGTCTGACGTGGACGTAGGAATACAGACACTGGTAAATATGAGTCCGCCTTCTCTGCGAGATAGGAACGATGAAGGAAATAGTCCAAGTCTGATCGTTTCTCCTGTGGAGTTGGCAGGAAAGCCTTTTGCCTAGGCTTTACCCATTCACGACCTACAAATGTTGTTCTGGACGAGATGGAATGATGTAGTAAGAAATAGATTTACAAATATGCTAAATCTATCATTATAATGATAGCTCGTCTTTGAATTAGATGAGTAATGAATTTGTTAAAAACCTCACTTGTCGTTTCTTCCATGGGGGTTCCTTCTTCTTGCATTACAATCAGAACAACTCTTCATCAACAAAAATCACCTCCCTACTTGTATCGATATTCTAGAGAACCTTGCTAGTATAAGGAGCTACACTGTATGTACCCCCTCCCTAACCCCCATTGGGTTTTAAGTATTCCTTTGAAGATCTACATAAGACGACATAGCAGTTCACACCTAAAAATTAGGCAGGGACTTACGTGATTTTTTCCTGTAAATCTTCAATATACAGGTTCTCGAGGTACCAGCGTTTTGGCGTTATCCTCCTACTATTATCGCCATGCCATATCAGTATTTTAATCAGGGACCCAAGGAATAAGTGGCTTGTCATACGGAACGTTTTCACGCTCCCAAATGACAGTTTCTGGAAGAGATTTAGAAAGGTATTCAGATTCTGCTTCCCCTTGCCATACTATTGACTCATATCTTTTCACCTTGAGAGGAATTTGTGTATTTCTGATGAACATTTAAAGGCGTTCAACTAAAAAGGGGAAAATTGTATAGTCATGACATTTACATTTGTGTTTTTTTTTCATTAGCACTAGTTTTAAGATTTTGCAATTTAACGATTATATAGAATTACTTTGGATCTTTGGTTGATGAATGACTGACATACCTTGGTGGAAACTCCACAGAGAGTTCTTATTTCAGTATGACCATATCGCCCATATAAGATGAACTTGATGTCAGGCCCAGTGCCACAGCCTGGCATCAGGCCCGTCTCTACCGTGACAATGTACTCAAACTGGTCTTCTAAATTGTTGTCCGCCAAGTCCTCCACAGCCCACTGATAACATTAGGAAACACAGCATTGGTTAAAACCAATTTGGTAGCTTGCAGTAAAGAAATCGAGAATTGATTTTTGTAGAACCCATTGTCTAAGTCCATGGGTTGTATTGTTACGACTTATCTCTTTATGAGACTACCAGCTATTTTACTTAATATCCCACATAGATATTTACCTCAGCTGGATCGTGCCTGTCCATTATGAGGGCGTATATCATCACGATGATATACACTATAAAGAAGACGAGTAGAGTCAGACCAACAAGTGTCGTGGAGTCTAGAGGTAGCCATGGTAGCCAAACAACAACTGACCGCTGGCGAGGTGAGCTGAAGGTAGCGCCAACGGTTGAACCCCTAGAGGGATCTACAGTGCAACGTGTCGTCCCAAATGTTGTTTTTGATGAATCCTAGTGTTAAAAAGCAGGTCAGTTCTATAGCTAATTCATAAGCTGTTCCTTTCAAAGAAAGTTGGTAATTTTCTGGGAATCACTCATTACTTTTAAGGACGAATTAGATATCGTTTGAGGTAGGTGAATCTGATTTAATGTCACACAAATGTTATACACATGTATTGTGTAAGCAATGCTACAATAACGAATGACTTAAGATATCAAATGAGGGTAAGTAAGAGTATCAACATATCCACAATGAATATAGAAAAGATAAAAATCAAGCGGCTCTATTTAAACGTACTGGGGGTGTGTAGCTCTGCCAAGCATTGCCTGTATTGTCCCATATCTGACAGGCGGCTGTTTGGACATCCATCTGATATTGCATAGTCTTATTACCATACACTGCAACACTCCTCTTCTTCCTGTCATGCTCGAGCTTCTCCATCTGATAGTGCTTTGCCAAATGCTGAGGTTCAAAATTCATGGCTTTCAGTCCAATAAAATATATACCTGTTGTAATCGTATCAGGCAGAGCCACCGGTGTAGAAGAAGTTTGTACCTCTGTTTTGTAATCGTAGATATCCAATGTAGGTAAACTACCTCTCCGAAGGTACAGTTCAATGCCTGTATCATTGAAGTCTAATTGAATCAAGATAACTGGGTGTTGTTGGATCACTTCTAGTTTATGGTAGGTAAGACCACTTGGGCTGTCTGTTGTCAGATTGTAAGTCCACTCGGAGGCAGGTAGGGGATCGGTTTTGAATGATAAACTGTATGTCACATTTGGTACCTGAAGCAGAATGAAGATGGAGGGTTTAACATAATTACACTGCTGGATAACATCATACGGAACACAAAGAGCAATCCTAAAAAAGCACAAATGGGTGGAAATTTGTCTAAACTTCCTTCTTTTAAAATAGCACCACCATATTTTCTTAGGCATCCTTTTGTAAGGGACTTTTGACTTTCTTTTTGTTGGAGTTATTCGTCTGCATTCATCGTTATTTACTTGATCCATTAACATGATCTGAGAACCTTTTCATATCTAGGTCATAAATGTTCAGCTTCTACACTTACCACTTCTGTACCATTGACAGCAGAGGTAAAAGTAACATTGGTGGTGACGGAGTCAACATTCTCTTCAGTCTCCGTCCATGTGTATGGGCCTTCAACATTAGTAACCACCTAGTATGAAACCACATAAAGTTAGAAATATAGAAACTGATATTTAAAGGGGTACTATCTTATTGCTATATACTGTATGAAAAATGAAGCAGGTTTCATGATATTATGTAGGCTGATTATTTTTCACAAAATCTCCTGTGAATGTATCACAAGGATATTCCTCACATCCACAAGTGTAATGCGATGCCCCAGACCTTCCTTCAAAATTCCTTTGAACGCCCTGCTATGTCTAATTACCAGAGCAGCAAGCCAGGAAAGAAAAAAAGCAGTATTTAACAAGGATTCGCTAAATCTACAATCGTATAACTACCCACCTTCAGATCAACAATGTAATTTCTGGACAAGCCGAAGCCTGTGTTCTCTGGTAGTTGAAATGTACCATTGATAAAATCTATGCTAGTATTGCTGAACATGGTGGTCCTAGCCCTGTACACACTCAGACTGTTATTGGTAGTTGTGATGGTTGTAGCAGCCTCCCCAGGAGCCTGGACTGACAACATGGAGTTGGCCATACTGTCCAACACCCCTTGTAGCACATTCACTGTTGACCTTGTCTGAAACAGAACCAAGAGGTCTTCGTGTGCTTAGTTGTATGGGATCTCTTCCAATTAAACAATACCATTTAAATGTATGTTACCAATCAGCCCTGTGAACACAAATCACGTGCCTCTGGGCCCTGTTTCAATAGTTGGTTTGGATGGCACCATTTGCATTAGTGTTTCTTAAGTTGCTCTATCCGAAATAGCTCAGTTTGAGTTCTATCTGAGCCTGTGTTAGCCAAGGGCCTAGATCCAAATGAATAGAGCAAGAAGTGCCACTGTTTCTAAACTTTTGGATAGAACTCAAACTGAGTCCCATCTGTTCTATTGGTGGAAGTAAATTTGTTGTTTTCTAACCAGCTTTGCTGCCATCATGGCCCTGATTGTATACCTGAATGGCACCATCCATGTTTACTTATGCGCAGCTAATAGTGCAGACCCTGCAAAAACATGCTTCTGTTTCTAAACTTGAGTTCTGTTCTAATGCTCTATTGGCTAGAGCTGGATAGGACAACTTCAGAAACACTCATGCAATGGTGCCATCAAAATCCTTGAATTTCAGCTCATCTATCATCAAATGAATCATCCAAGTTTTCATGTGTATTTCACTTATTTAAAGTTGTGCCAACCACCTATAAGGGTTGGTGGAAGAATTGTCTGAAAAGCAACAATTTTGCCTTCATCAATGGAGCAGATGGGACTCAGTTTGAGCTACATCCTAAGGTCTAGAAACAGTGGCACTTCTTGCTCTATTTATTTGGGTATAGGCAGCTGGCTTAAATGAGCTCAGATAGAACTCGAACTAATCTATTTCGGAGAGAGCAACTTAAGAAACACTAATGCAAATGGTGCCATCCACAGCCTACTATAGAAACAGGATCCTTGTATTTCAATTGATTACATATAAGATATAAGGCACAAATGAATAGGTGGAAAGCCCTAAGGATATACCAGTGAGAGGTGCACTGGAGGTGGATGGCACCATTGCATTAGTGTTTCTTAAGTTGTCCTAGCCAGCTCTCGTCAATACAGCAGGAGAGTAGAACTCAAGTTAAGAAACAGAAAGCAGGTTTTGCTCCATCTGCACTTTTAGCTTTGCATTAGTGGGCATGGATGGTGCCATTCATTTTTGAAAACTATAGAAACAGGGCCCAGGCGACGGGATCAGTGCCATTGCGATAGCATTACAAATGAGATCAGTGCCTCATGCTAGAAGCACCTGATCTCAGGGAACCTCGTTTTCAGATAATGAGGTCATGATGTCACAGGCAGCAATGGCGGCCAGCTGGCAGCTGGAGTCGGCCGCCAGTGTGCAGTGATAGTGGAATTAAAACCATTAAATTAGGGATGAATAGTGAACCAAATAATTGTAGGGGTCGGCGAAAACGTTTAGGGAAACCGGGTTTCGAACCCGGGACCTCTCAGTCTTCAGACGATTGCTCTACCACTGAGCTACTTCCCCGTACAACGTTTTCTGCCTTCCACCCACGCCTGGATGGGTGTGATACCGATAGGGAACATGTGACTACCCGGTGACCTGCCCCTGCGGGTCGGCCACCCGGGCACGAGAACTCACATAGTCATGTTCCCCTACACAGCCCCCAACCAGCTTCGACCACCGAATTAACCAGCACTGAGTCACACACAGTGTTCGTTTGTCCTGCTCCCAGGACAACTGTGGGCGCCACCTGTTTCCAAGTCTCCCAGTGCTAGCAGGTCAAAGCGCTTGCCGTATCACACCAACCCAGGAACTGAGTTCTGTAGCCCCCCCTCACGCGGGTCAGGACTACTCGGTTTCCCTACCACTGTAGGGGTCGGCAAAAACGTTTAGGGAAACCGGGTTTCGAACCCGGGACCTCTCAGTCTTCAGACGATTGCTCTACCACTGAGCTACTTCCCCGTACAACGTTTTCTGCCTTCCACCCACGCCTGGATCGGTGTGATACCGATAGGGAACATGTGACTACCCGGTGACCCGCCCCTGCGGGTCGGCCACCCGGGCACGAGGACTCACATAGTCATGTTCCCCTACATAATCATACTCCAAGCTCTAATAGAACTAGAAACAATTAAAGGGCTAATGATACAGTCCCTATGCCATCCATCAGTGACTGACGGCTGAGGCGGGTGACATTGTGTTCAGAGGGGACTACCAATCTAATAACCTCTAAGGAAGGCTATTTATTACATATTGCGGTCTCTTGTGTAACACATATTCTTCATCAAATATTGATTTGTCTTGTAATACTAATGATGCTTCTTTCAGCTGAAGTTAGACATCCCAGTATAGCCAGCTAGCGGGATAAATTATTAAGCAATGAGATAACTCCCCCTGTTCACTGCCGAATTGTTAGGGAGCAACTCCTACCCATCTGATAGTTCTTATCAGTGATAACTTGCTGGTAACCAACTCCAGCAATGCTTACACCCACTGGACATCCCACAACTTTGGTCATAACAGATACCCGTACTTACCGTTTCCCATGCCTCTTGACGATAGTCTGAGAGTCTCCCTCGAGCCATTCTGTTCAAATACGACATTTCCCTGTCCGACATCGTAGTGTTCTCAATGGTAGCCATTTTGACCTTCACAACTGATTCATGGTCATACTCGGAGATTGGGTCGTAAACTGGTAAGGTCACATTAGCAGGCGTTGACCTTTGCGTCACCCATGAAGCGATTACCAGTGCTAGTGAGGTGACATTTTAGGTATTCTTTACTCATTTTAGACATTCAGAAAGCCAAATCACAACCTGAACTTATCAATTCATCTTTACTCATATTAGGTATTCAATAATGTAATCTAAATCTTTGATAGAAATGCATTTAGTGATTCATTTGAACGGCAGTTGATTTCGTCATATATTCTATTTGACCATTAAGCTATCAGTTTACTTGATAATATGGAGTAGAGCAATATATTGGGGGAAGGGGGTTCCCAATAATCTCTTGCGTCCTCTTGTTCGGGTATAATGGAAGAAATTTGACACTTTAGCATTATTAGACATGTCATCATACAAGGTCCGTTCACCTTCAGTTATACGATCCGTTTCATCAGATGCATTGACGAGTAGTGCAATGCCAAGATCGTTTAACCTCACCAAGGAATTGCATGCTTCTACCTATGGAAAAGATAAAATTAATGTCGACTTCCCATCTACAGTAAAGAGATAATCCAGCGGTTTGAATGCAACAATTCTGGGTTAAAGGTATCAATCAAACCTTATTTAGCTCTACATGAGACGTCTTCCATGGCATTGAAAAAAGATTCAGGCAGTATAAAGAATTAATTTTTATGGAAAGCCTACCAGAGTTTCGTTGTTCACTTCATGTGGGAGCTCCACAAGATTTCTCACGGCATCAGATATCTGCACTATTTCATCCAGCTGATAAGCCAGATAAGTAAGCATTGACAATGTATAGGCCATCTGTTCACGAATCTGAAATTATAACCAAAAATGGTGTTTTGCACTTGTTTCATTATTTTGGCAGAATCACAGCCCTACACGTACATGATGACAAATGATAAAATGGATTGACTAGTTTAGATTACAAATAAGCCTGGTTGATAATTTGTCCAAGAGTATCTTTTACTTATTAAAGGACTTTTAAATGGCTTTCTCTTGTGAATAAAATACAAGAGAAGGTGGTGGAGGAATTCATACTGCATACCATAATAACGTCACTTTTGCTCAGGGTGTCCAGGGGTGTTGAAGTAGAAATAGACCTTCTCCTCCTGGATGATGATTGTGAGTTAGTATGCTGTAAAAGCAAGCAATGATAATTCTATTGTACCAGAATACACACCGAACTACTGACAGTTACCAAAAGCTGCAATATAAATCGAAATTCCTTTGTGTTTAGCCTTACAATTTGTCTCAATTGCAATGCTACAAATCTTGTACCTATACATGGGTGCTCAAAGTTTTTAGGATGTCACACCGTCACTTTTTAGGAAGGATGGTGCGTCACTCCGCCACTTTTTATGGATATGCCAATGTACTGGGAACTTTTGATAGTGTCGCCGTCTGTCACTGTTTAAAACCCCTGCATCACAATGTCACGAGCGTCACTTTTTACCATGTATAGGCACAATCTTCGCTGAAAGAACTCTTGCTACTCCAGCATTACTATTGAAATGACCACTGTAAAAAGATCATAATTATTTTGAAGCAAGATACATACCCGTGCATTCAGGACGGTAGCCATGGAGTGTAGGTCTTGTGCTATAGTAAATGCTGACCCATTCAGCTTAATGGTGTCTGGGGACACAATGCCCAGCGCTATCTGCATACCCATTGTTGAACCGGTTTCTGTGGATAGCTGGTGTGATGTCATATACAGTTAAAGGGGCGCCTACGTAGATGATACATGTACTGGGTATAGGTACCTTAATGCACCTGCACTGAGGGCCTTTTTTGCAGATCTTGTCACCGATATTTTTACAGGATAACTGTTCATAATTATTTCCTCATGGAATTAATTTATTGCATTCAGGGAGCCTACCTATTTAAAAAAATATGCCGATTTGGATATTTTCAAACATTATAATTGAGCTACTAAACCCCTTCAACAAGATAAAGCAGGATTTGCACGCAAATCCCATAGAGTAACAGAAATCCAAGGGTGAGAGCCTTCCAATTATTTTAGATATATTATTATGAAATATATACTAAGAAGAAATGACTCACATTCATAGCTTGTAGGGCGGTTGAGTATGTAGCAACGTGTGTGCTAAAGACATCACGTGTTATATTTGTTGGTAGTCCAACCTGAAGAGGATTTAAAAGAGACATAAATTGGAGCAGAGCCACAGGTGGCTGGACACAAACACTCACTCAAATCAGGCGACCAGGGACTTTGCAGTGCTGCGGGTAGTCCCCACACACTCACATTGGCATTCTGCTGCATCTCCCTGACCTGGAGGGTCTTGCCAAAAGAAAATGAGGAAGAACCTGACTAAAAACTTTCAGAGATCACTGATCTGTGGGAGCATGGTCTAACTCATTTGGACTGCATTGCCAAACAACCCCCAGTATAACACATACATTATAGCAAACATGCACTCTTTGAGGATCAAGCATCCATGCACGTTTTCACTTTTTATTAAGACAAGAATACTTTTAGCAAGGCGAAAACGTGTATGTTTTAAAAATCGTTTTCTTTTGGCAAGACCCTCCAGAGGGGGTCGCTCCACAATACTACTAACTATGCTACCAAATAATTGCGGGGATTTACTATCCCCATTCTGTCCGTTCACGCCAAAGATATTTTATGTCTGAGTTATCTAATTCACAATAGAGTGAATATAAACGAGGATGCTAGGGGTCGAGAGGGTGCAGCAAAGCTGCAAGACCACTTTCATGAGGGGTTAGGAGTTTAGATGGCCGTTTAGATCTAAACATTGACCCTTTTGGTTTGGCAAAAGAGTCATGTGTGTTAGGCTTTGAGTAGGAGTGTGGGTTATATAGGCTATAAATTTCTTTAAAAGTGTGATGAAGGGAGGATGTGCATGTTAACTAACAAATTTGGCATAACTACTGACATATTTTGACTAATTGCTGACAAATAGTGACAAAGTACTGACATTCATTGACTTATTGCTGACAAAATGTGAGTAAATACTGACATATTGACTAATATCTGACAAATTGTGAGTAATTAATTGTTGTTATATAATGACTGATTGCTGACAAATAGTGAGTAAATACTGACATATATTGACTAATTTCTGACAAATTATGAGCAATTACTGACATATCGAGAGTGAGTGAGTAATAGATGTTTAACGCCATTTCGACAGCTGAGGTTATATTCATGGCGAGAACTACATTACACAATTTCACAGAGGAATGTGTCAGTGCCCAAGCATATGTGCACCACACACATCTGAGGGGAAAGGAAAGAGGAGAAATAGACCCTTTAAGTGAGCTAGGGAAGCCCACTGACATATTGACTAATTGCTGACAAATAGTGCATAGGTACTGACATATTTTAATTAATTGCTGACAAATTGTGCATAACTACTGACATATTTTGACTAATTGCTGACAAATAGCGACAAAGTACTGACATTCATTGACTTATTGCTGACAAAATATGAGTAAATACTGACATATATTGACTAATATCTGACAAATTATGAGTAATTACTGACATAAATGTACTAATTGTTGTTGTATAATGACTAAGTACTGGCATATATTGAATGATTGCTGACAAAAAGTGAGTAAATACTGACATATATTGCTAATTGCTGACAAATTTTATGTAAATACTGACATGTGTTGACTAATTTCTGATATCTAGTGAGTAAATACTGACATATATTGACTAATTGCTGATATATATATAGTGACTAAGTACTGATATATATCAACTATTTGCTGACAAATAGTGACAAAAGACTGACATATATTGACTTATTGGTGACAAAATGTGAGTAAATACTGACATATATTAACTAATTGCTGACAAATAGTCCATAGATACTGACATATTTTGACAAATACCAGTCAAGGCAAGATGCACAATTGAATCAATGGCTATTTCTCTGTTATGTATGGACCAAAATGCTGACAGATTGTGAGTAAATAATGACATGTATTGATAATTGCTGATATTCAATGACTAAGTACTGACATATATTGTCTAATTGCTGACAAATAGTGAGTAATTACTGACATATATTGACTAATTGCTGACAAATCGTGCATTATTTCTGACATATTTTGACTAATTACTGACAAAATGTGAGTGCATCATGTCAATCTGGGCATGATGCACAAATGATTAAAATGCCATTAATCTTTTTAATGTCAATACTTAGTCACTAGGTGTATACTGACTAATTGCTGACAAATTGTGAGTAAATACTGACATATTTCTACTAATTGCTAACAAATAGTGAGTAATTACTAACATAAAAATTATATTGATTAACCGCTGACAAATAGTGAGTAATTACTATCATACCATAGCACTAACACTAACCTTTTATAGCCCTAAACTGAATACATGTACCATAAAAACACAGATTAAAACACAAATTAAAACACAGAATGACGTCAACATTTTCAATCAAACACCAGAGAATGGAGAAATGGAAAGATATCCATTCAGTGCAAACAGGGCATGCGCAGGTATTGATGTGTAAAGCTTATCAACAGTGATAATGCACTGGTAACTAGCATTTGGATCTAAAAGGTTTAAGCATCTGATCAAGCAATGGCTGCCTCCATTGAACAACTTGTTTGATGCTATACAAAGGTAGAGGAGGGGTCTTTCTTTTCTACTGTTCAGATTCCACTAGTCACTAGGTGCAGTCAGTAGTTTATACTTGCAAGCATATGAATTCTATAAGGGACCAATGGAACATATCTATATTATATTGAAGAGTACCAAGATACTGCATAATTATGCTAATTATGCAAATAATATGCGCGGATATGGAATGTTCGGTATCAATCTGGGGTGTTTCGTCCCCCTAAAGAACATGCCCCCCTAAAAAATTTGTTTCGGAAAAGAATAAGCGAAATCATTTTTTAAACTAGCGGCCTTTTCGGCCTGAGCCGGTCCACCTGCGCCCTACCTCCTGCCAAAACCTATCTGTTTTAAGTGTCACCGGCGAAAAAGGGCAGGTTTGAGGAAGGAATGGATCGAAATATAGGCTTTTTTGGGATGCGGGGGCAGACGCCAGTCCAGGTACTGGCAGAGAGGTCCAAGAACTGGTAGTTTTACAAAATAAATCGTATCTCCCTTAATAATAGGAGTTTCCCATAGTGTGACCTATAGATAAAGGGTAGCTCGAGCTGGCGAACGTCATGGCAGTCTTTATTTTCAGATCTGCACAATGGGAACAAAGTTATCGATGTTTTAAAGCTATGACATCACAAAAATGGCCATAACTTTCCACCAAATCGTCATAGGAAAAAAATTCAAACAGCTATGGACTCTTCTGGAAAATCGTTTTTCTCTTGGAACCCTATTATCGCCCAACGATGTCTCTGTCTTCAGGCCCATTTTGGCCTTTCCCCAGCATTTTTGGCCTCTAAAGCCATGGTTGGCTTGAACCCGCCGAGCCCCTCTGACACGGGGGGGGCGCGCAAAAAATGTTGACTGCCGTCGAAGGGGGGGGGCGCAAAAAATATTTGCGCGTTCAAGCAAAAACCAACACACACAAAATTGACAACTGAGTGCACATAATGATGTTACATGGGTATAGCCCTGTATTTATTCAGCAAAAACTAGATCTAAATAGTTGCGCCGGAGGGGAGTAAAGCAACTGTTCTGAAGGAAGCAGTATGATTGGTTAGCGCGAGAAGCCTACTTCTAGTAGTCTTGGGCGAAGCCTACTACAAGTAGACAGAGGGGCAACAAATGGCCCGGCTGTGGGTGGGCGGTCGGGGGGGGGACTGCCTCAGCAGCGTAGCAGCCAAAGACGCCGACCCACCGGGGGGGGGAAGGGGGTGAGGGGAGGGGGCTATAGGCGCTCGGCGGGCAAAACGCCGACCGTGTGCCGATGACAGCTTGAACTCATAGAGGTGGGTGGGGGGGGGGACTGCCTCGGGGGCAAACCATAAAGTTTTTCACGTCTGGGACGTGAAATTCACGTTCAAATGTGAAGTTTGTTACATCCCCACGTTTGAAACATGGGAGTCACGTTTTGTCTATGTTTTAATAGGAGTTAAAACATCCTAAATCACATATATTTCACATTGCATTTGTCTCAGGTGGGACCAGAATGAATCCCAATCATACAGAGAACATTCCCCAACATTTTCCATTGAAACCAAAATAAAAATAATTTTCCTGATCCAAGTGGAAAATTTTCCTTACTTGGGATTTGAACCAGTATAGACCAGTAGAGGTATGGAACAGGGGTGTGATTGGTACATTGATTTACAGTGGAGGGTAGAGCTCTAGGCAAAGTCTATGGGCCGATGCAGTTGTAATATGACCACTTCCGCTGAAGCAGCGGAAAGTGGTCAATAAAACAAAGACCGATATTCTAACCTATCTAATATTTTAGGCATGTTATATTGACCCTAAACTACACCATGGATAAAGCTCATGTAAAGAGGGTCACATGAGTACCTGCGGACAGAGTCTCAGAGATCTATCTTCTCACAGATTAATATCGATGTTTAGCACTCAGAATTGTCCGTTCACAAAGAAAAAAATTGAAACAAAACAAAAACAGAGATTAATCCACAAAATCAAACTAACCTGAATATAAAGATCCAAGTTAGCCGAGGCACCATAGGCGTCAGTTACTTCTATCGTGATGTTCCTGTAATAGTCTTTAGTTGGGTCACCCACCGGTAGGGGTAGTGGTGGTGTCTGCTGCTGTTTCCCAAAGTACAGTAACTGTGTCTCACCCATACCAAAGGTACTCACCCTACAAGTAGAACTCATAAGCTGGTGTTCATCGTCTTAGGCAAAGTTCTACCCAGTGCCATCTAATATCAATTCTATAGAGATATCCTCAATGCAATGCAAGTATGCAAAGTGTGAACTGGATTAGCAGTGGTGAGAGTTTTTATTACAGATGCATAGACTTGAAGTATCCTTGATAACGTCAGCAGGGAAACCATAACTTCCCCATAATATAATCACTGATTCACTTACCTATAAGAGAGAGTGGCCATCCCAGACCCAGAGAGCCACCCAACACAGGCAATGACAAACTCTGTCTCCCATGCAGTGCCACCTGGGGGCGTCACGGTGCAGTTACCTGGTATGACGTCATCAGATGTCGTCATCTGGTACTCAGCATAAGACATGCCACAGTTACTGCAGCTTAGTTCCACTATCACCTTGTAGGTGGCGCCAGGGAGCAGGGTGCTAGCAGGAATCACCAAAGCCTCAAGATCTTTAGCTAAAGAACCAACGAGATTTGTTTTGAAAAGAACGTATACATAAAAGGAGGCATCTGGATTTGGATTCACAAATGTATAATGTGATTTTCAACAAAGGTATTTGAACCAGGTTGTAATACCTATTTCTAGATGCCCCCTGGGATATAAACCTTGCTGAACAGAAATAAACTGAAATACTACAGGGGTGTATATACAAAGCCCACACAATGAAATGTTTTCACAATGACGCCTTCTGCATTACAATGCAAACAAAAAGACCCAAAGTTTACACATTTTGGAATTCAGACACCTAAACACTCCGTTTTGACGGTTTAGCAGCATATGCTATTTAGAAAGGGTAGCCTGTAATGTACCTTCTGTAGTTACGCCTGTAAGTGGCACATTGTAGCTTCCTGTCTGGTTGGTCCTGTACAATGTCCACTTATAGTTGACACTGGATAGATCTATACAGACGTCCTCAGCACATTCCAATAGCAGGGACAACCTCTTATACACGTTTACTCTCACCCCACAGTTCCTGAGGCACCTGCAGCAATAGATCGGGAGAAATGCAAAACAGACAGTTACAACAAATATGGAATTATTGTTACTGCCATTCAACTGCCTCCCTAGATCCTACTTCGGCATAAAACACAGAGCGAATTAAAGTTCATCAACCTTTAGTTCCCTTATTAACAAATCTCACAAACCTGAGCTTAACAGTAGGCACATAGTCAGGGGCCACTCTTAACACCTGGTCAAAGGTGGCTCTCTGACCGTCCTTCTCCACAACCACCCTGAAGGTGTAGTCTCCAGGCGGCATGGCGGCCAGGTTCACTGTCCATGTCCCTCCAGTGTGTGAGAAGAGGCCAATCTGCTCCTGGTCACAAAGCGACCCGGGTGGGAAGTGCCCCTCTGTGGGATCCCCTGCAGTTACTAGGGAATTCTGCAGCATATGTATGGGGAATATCAACTTGCAGTCCTTGCACACTAACAATTAGTAATGACGAACCAGCAGGTGTATGAAGTATGTGTGTAGAACCTTTGTAAATATCCATACACTAAAGATAATATGCTATGATAATTAATGTGATGTTCTATGTATTGGATTGAAGAGAACCGGCATGAAAAACTCTCTACACCAACATCAATTAGCCACCTACAATAACATAAGTATCGTTATCAGAATTACCAAGACATACAAGTAGGCGTATTTTTAATATCCCCTGCTAACAGTCCAAAGATATACGAATATTAATTTTACTTATTATGATTTCTTGATACCATAGACTGTACAGTTAAACCTCAGAACGTGGATATATGTCTTTGAAATAGCCTGTAGGCCTAAGCTGCCCCTTATTTGCTGACGTACCCACCTTACAAGACCAGGTGTAGGACAGTGCTCCCTGGCGGTCACTCAGGTCGTAAGACAGGGAACTGGCATCTAGGGTGTCTTGTCCTGTTTGCGGTACAACCCTTAGGTCTCCACCAGCAATACGCGCTACAAGCTGTGACTTGAGAACCCAGATGAACAACCAGTCTGAGGTCTCATTCAGTGTGCCCAGTACCTCGGTTTTAATCATGTAGGACCCGGGATCTAAAACTTTACCCTGCATTAGCAGCTTGTTACTTAGGCTGGTAAAATACACAAAGCCAAAAGGAAATACATTAATTTGGCGATACTGATTAGTAGACTGAGGGTGCCCAGCTGAAAAATGCTATAGATGCCAACCATTCTTTATACTACCTACGGTGCAAGACACATTTATATAGGCTACCTCCACATTCTCCTATACCAACGTAAGGACTTGGATGCAATATTTGGGGAACTGTAAAAGCGTGGGCTTACCATAACACCTCTCCGAGGTTGGAGTGTAGGATATTCCTGCACGTTATCCACCTTCCCTTACACCACTTATGACAAATGTTAGGATATCAACACATACCCTTCCCTCCTATGTAGTACTCTCTAAGGAGTTAGGTTACCTAGACCCCATCATATAACCCTTGTATTACTTAAAATAAATGTCCGGTTAGCGGCACATTGTCTTACCCCCAGTATACTACTTACTACAGCACTGGTTGTACCTGCATATTTTCCTTCTTGCCATATACTACCTACTACAGCGCTGGTTATATGTGATTCTTGTCTAACTTTTCATATACTAATTACTACATTGCTGGCTATACATGCATGTTGTCCTACTTTTCATATACTACTTACTACATTGCTGGGTGTACCTGCATGATGTCCTACTTTTCATATACTACTTACTACATTGCTGGGTGTACCTGCATGATGTCCTACTTTTCATATACTACTTACTACATTGCTGGGTGTACCTGCATGATGTCCTACTTTTCATATACTACTTACTACATTGCTGGGTGTATCTGCATGTTGTCCTACTTTTCATATACTACTTACTACATTGCTGGGTGTATCTGCATGTTGTCCTACTTTTCATATACTACTTACTACATTGCTGGGTGTACCTGCATGATGTCCTACTTTTCATATACTACTTACTACATTGCTGGGTGTACCTGCATGATGTCCTACTTTTAATATACTACTTACTACATTGCTGGGTGTACCTGCATGTTGTCCTACTTTTAATATACTACTTACTACATTGCTGGGTGTACCTGCATGATGTCCTACTTTTCATATACTACTTACTACATTGCTGGGTGTACCTGCATGATGTCCTACTTTTAATATACTACTTACTACATTGCTGGGTGTACCTGCATGATGTCCTACTTTTCATATACTACTTACTACATTGCTGGGTGTACCTGCATGATGTCCCACTTTTAATATACTACTTACTACATTGCTGGGTGTACCTGCATGATGTCCTACTTTTCATATACTACTTACTACATTGCTGGGTGTACCTGCATGATGTCCTACTTTTCATATACTACTTACTACATTGCTGGGTGTATCTGCATGTTGTCCTACTTTTCATATACTACTTACTATAGCTCGATGCAGCAAGTTGGGAACCTAAAACTTAGTTTTTCCTGAATTTTCGCTAAGAAATGAAAGATGAAACTCATTGCTTTCAGGCTAGGGTAGATGGTATTACAATAATATAGTGCACAGTTTACCACTGAAGTACAAATTATAAATTTAAAAATCATTAGTTTGAAAAAATTGCTGTTTTTCAAAGTTTGGCCCTATATATTTTGTGAAAAAATATTCTAATCATCAGTTTTTGAAAGATAGTGCATAATACTGACCCATCAAGTTTATAAATGAGTATGCTTTTTTTCCCTACCTCTAGGGTGGCTTATTACACTATGGGAGACATGTGATTTTTGTTGGTTTGCAAAAACTGTGATTTTCAGCATAATTTCTGCTTTATTTTTGATGTGGGACCACATATATCACCATATATGGATGCATGATCACCCACTGATACCAGAATTATCCATTTTTATGGTCTACTTGATCATCTTTAAAGGCATGGGAAATATCTAAGTGATACAATAGGTGTGAGAAGAATTAGCCCCATCTTATGATTCTAGTCTTTGGTGCCGACAACACTTTTGTTACTATTTGCAGCTAAATAGCTCAATAGTGCATTATAATAGGCCTAACATGCCTAATATGGGGTTCTAATAGCATTTCAATATGGTTTTCAATGGGTCATCAGGTCAAAACAACAATTGATGATGGAATTTAATAGAAACAAAAGGGTTTTGCACCATGGACCTGTTCACATTGTTCAGGTCTTCAGATATTCTTATCTTGAAAATGATGAAGGCATTTATGAGCATGGTGCTTTTCCAGCCCATATGGGACCTACAGAGGGCGTTTTGTCTAGTCTGGCATGTATTATGAGGAAATAATGCATAGCAAATGATTCTATTTTCATATTTTGTTATGATTTTTGAGAGAGAATCATACACAAGACTTGTCTTCTGCTGCATATACAAAAATGTCCCTTGAATGAAGGCATTTTACATGCAGAGCTGCCTCCAAAACTGGAAAACAGTCAGGTTCCCAACTTGCTGCATCGAGCTATACATTGCTGGGTGTACCTGCATGATGTCCTACTTTTCATATACTACTTACTATATTGCTGGGTGTACCTGCATGATGTCCTACTTTTAATATACTACTTACTACATTGCTGGGTGTACCTGCATGATGTCCTACTTTTCATATACTACTTACTACATTGCTGGGTGTACCTGCATGATGTCCTACTTTTCATATACTATTTACTACATTGCTGGGTGTACCTGCATGATGTCCTACTTTTCATATACTACTTACTACATTGCTGGGTGTACCTGCATGATGTCCTACTTTTCATATACTATTTACTACATTGCTGGGTGTATCTGCATGTTGTCCTACTTTTAATATACTACTTACTACATTGCTGGGTGTACCTGCATGATGTCCTACTTTTCATATACTACTTACTACATTGCTGGGTGTACGTGCATGATGTCCTACTTTTCATATACTACTTACTACATTGCTGGGTGTACCTGCATGATGTCCTACTTTTCATATACTACTTACTACATTGCTGGGTGTATCTGCATGTTGTCCTACTTGCCTTATACTAAACACTACAGTACTGGGTGTACCTGTATGTTATCCTACTTGTCTTATACTACTTGCTACAGTGTAGGGTGTACCTGCATATTGTCCCTCCCATTTGACACTTCTACTATTGTTGAATAATATCAAAAGAAAACAGTCTATATGCCAAGTGCACACGGTTCTTCATTGTTCTGGGATTCTACAAGTCTAGATGGCTGCATTGTATGTGTACTGTTCTTAATATCCGTGATGGGATTTTTATATTCTCCCAAAGGCTTCCATCTGCAGTGTGTGTCAATGCCCATCGAAACTATTATTACAGGATAGAACATAGTGAAAATGGAGAATGTCATGAGTATATGTCGGTGTAGCTTACCATTACTATGTATCCTGCAGAGACACTTTGTGGAATATTGCGTGAAGCAGTTTGAGGAAGACCCTCCCAAATAATCACTGTTGCCATAGATGTGCATTTCCCCTTAAAGCCACGATGTAGATGGGGTTACTTACCCATCACTATAGTAGATAGGATCTATCAATGTCAGTTGCTGGCTTGAGCTTGAGTTCCCTGTGGTAACTAATGCAGTGGCATTGGCATAATACCATCGGTAACGGCGATCTGTGCTACAAGCTCCCTGTACTTTAGCCACGACCTCAATATTACCCACACTAACATATAGAGGTGTATCAATGTTTTTGTAATATGACAAGAAGGTTAGGTCGATACAGTGCTCTGAAAAGGACAAAAGGGAGGTAAAGGAGTGAATGAGACTACTGCGAGAAACAGCAGGAATTTATCCCGTATAATTCATCCTCCATAATTATAATTGTTTTCATCATATTTCTTACAGGTGCACTTGTCTTCACAAGGAAGCCGTGATATGGCTAGGGTCGACAGAACGAATTGCAAAACTCAGCCATGGCCTATTGTTTATTGTCCAATGAAAATAATTTACAACTTTTTCTTATTTTGGCACAATTCAACAAGTCTAAAGGTTTACAAACACATCTCACTGTTCTATGTGTAACTTATGGACAAATAAACGATGAATTTACTTTGAAAGTTTGATGTTTCTTTTGGTAAATAACGATTGCTTGCACACGGAGGGACATGTACGATAGGCTGTCAGGAAATATTGCATATTATTATTATTATTTCCACAGATAGAACATTTGTACTTTGAGGGGATGAAGAGATGTAAATGGGAAATATTGCTAGCTGCAAAGTGAAGCTACCAATAGAAAAAGTAGAGTAGAAGAAACAGGTGTCAGATTCTTAATTATTTCCCAGGCTGTATCTAATACATATTAGGGGTAGGATACTATTGTCAATTATTACTGATCTAAAGGAATATACTTGCCATAGCATTTTATTCTTCCCATTGAGACGGTGGCCTGTAGACTTGATGGGGAAACAGTAAAGGTGAGACCTGTGATGGGTAGGTTAGGTGTGTCGGTGATGCTACCGGCATCTGTCCCTACTCCTCCACCATCAATACATTTACATCCACCTAAACCATGATAAAAATATCTATAATCGGGATATTCTCTGTCCACCATGGCATCTACCCAGACACGATTCTTATTTTATGAGATGAAACATCACAATTATTGTCATGAGACTTGGTCAATTATCATTTCCCTGTCTTACATTACACTTGCTCTTTTCTATATGAGTTTGCCAGCTCTGTATCATGAGTTTGATGCAACTTTTCGGGCAAAGGGGGTCCAGAGGGTGGCAGAACTAAATTTGGATTATGGTTAAATCCTTTTGTATAGGGAAACTACAGGTATGGGTGTATAACACTGCATGCTTGATTCTTCTTAAATGTGAGCTTGGTTACCATGGCAACCATGCAAACCTAGTATGTAAAGACTTGTCCTGTTCCCAACCACTTTTTCTTTATGCCAAGAGGAATAATATATTTTTTCCCTCACACAAAATTTCTTTATGCTAAATTGAACCAATGGATGCATATTTTGAAAAAAAGTTATAGCTCAATTCCCCTTATCTCTGTGAAGATTAAGGGCCCTGAGTCCCCCCATATTCATTTTTGGCTATTTTTTTAAAGAAAATATTTCCAAACTTTGCCACTTTGTTTCAGTTGATCAGATGGGTATGGCATGCTATTTCCAGTTTTATATATAACACAGGTCTGTCCCCTTCAAGATCTATTTGGAATCTTGGGCAAATTCAGAAATCTATTTGCTTGATATTAGGAAAGCCGATTGATATAATGTGGTTGGGAATGGGACAAAAAGTGGTTGGAAACAGGACAAAAATGGAAAACACCCAAAATCTGAGGTCTAATCAATTATGTTGAGATGTTTCTTTGCTAACAGATGGTGGAAGGTGGGGTAGAATGAGCTGAGTGATTATAAGAGAGTTTCAAGAGTGATTGCATTGTAAAGTGTGACATTAGGAAGTGGTTGGGAATGGGACAACAAGTGGTTGGGAACAGGACATAATCATTTAAGTGACCAGGATATTAGTCATTGTAATGGGATAATTCTATGTAATGAGTTGGTGGGAGGGCAGGAGCAAGGGACTGGGGTGCTTTTGCATGAGTTTCATGAGTGGTATCACTTAATGATGCCTTATTGGAAAAATAAATGGTTGGGAACAGGACATAACCAGTACTGTGCCCAGGATATTATTCATCATCATGAGAACATTTTGTGAAATGAGTGGATTGGAGCACAGAGGGGAGGGAATATATACTTTTCAGTGGGTTCCGCAAGTAATAGAACTTAATAATATTACATTGGAAAAAGTGGTTGGGAACAGGACAATACATGGTTGGGAACAAGACAACAAGTGGTTGGGAACAGGACATAGTTATTACTGCAACAGCCTATTGTTCATCATAATGATATAAGTTTATGCAATGATTGGGTGGGAGGAGGGAGAGGAGGTAGCATGTGCTTTTGAGTGGGTTTCCAGAGTTGTACAACTGAATAATGTTGCATTGAAAAATGTGTGGTTGGGAACAGGACATCAAGTGGTTGGGAACAGGACAAAGTGGTTGGGAGCAGGACAATAATTACTGTGACCAGCATATAAAATTCATCATATTGAGATAATTCCATGTAATGGGTAGATGGGAGGAGGGAGAAGTGAATAGGTCTTTTTGAGTGGGTTCCATGAGTGTTAAAACTGAATAATATTACAAACAAAAAAGTGGTTGGGAACAAGACACATCTGTACCACTACCAAAACCTGTCTTAGAATGGCTTAATACATTTATAGTGTCAGGGCAACCCCCTACTATATGTTTCATTTTTAAACAGGATGTGTATGGGCTAATATGATCCATATAATGAAAAAAAATTAAATATGAAAATTATGCCAGCAATGGGTTGTTTTATTTTTAGTGGTTGGGAACAGGACGTGAGCACCCTGGTAAGTTTGGTAGCCCCTGAGAAAGGATAAGCAGTCAGACAGAGGTGAGAAGGATGTAGTCCCCCTGACAGAAACACATGAATTCACACAGAGTATTACTTCTGTAGCTCTAGATGTCTCGGTATAGAAGATACAGGGGGAATTATTCAATCTTTAAGGTCTTTCTGAAAAGTGGTTGGGAACAGGACATTGCAATTTTCACATACCAAGCTGTACCCTGTTAACCAGATAGCTTATAACAGTGTGCCTATGGGTGAAAACAATTGCCAGAAGGAAAGACGAAAAAAGTAACACAAAATAAGCTACATATATTGAATGCTTTCTTGTTTTCTATGCCAAAGAAAATGACAAAAAGATGAAAAACATGCATGGTATACGGTTCTTATACACTTCAATCTTAGTTACCATTAAAAACATATTTTGTAACACCCACCATACTCAAACAATGCAGCACCTGATGCATTTGGTCTCTTGTGACATCATACTCTGCATCAGAGAGGTCTCCCTCCTGCCCTTATGATAGTAGATGTGTTAAAATGTATGCCTGAATCATTTTATGCAATGAAATACTAACAAAATAAGTCATCATGAAAATAGACTTGTCTTTCGCTTTAACAAAGGATTAGACCTGGTTTCGTGAATTTTGATGCATTTGAGGGGCAGGGTGGTCTCCGAGAAATATTATTTCTCTTTTTATGGGTATACTATGGGTGTGGGTGGTTATTATTGTGCAGGTAATTTTTCTTAAATATGTAAACTGTTGCCATGGTTACCAATGCAATTTGGTACCCTGTCAAAGATTGCCCGGTTGACGTACCTAGTTGCAGCACAGGTACCATTCTATTATCTGACCATGTACTGTATGTCCATTTTGTGCACGGACATACCCCCTATGTATAGCCCTTATTTCACAGTTGTGCCATGTATAGGTACAGAGCTACAAGGGGAAACATCATGTCAACAATTGCCTGGGCAATTGTTGACATGATCATTTTTTTTTTGTAGTACAGGTACAATTTTGGTACAAGGTGTCCGGCAGACCCCCTTTTTTAAAAAGAAAAATAGGACAAAAGTAGGACTGCACATTTTCAAAAAGTTGGACAAAAGTAGGAAAATATAAGAAAAAATAGGACGTATGAAGAATAAACAATGCATGTGTAACAATACTATTTATCCTCAGAATTGATAAGCTTATATGTAGAATCTATCAGGAAAATATTCCAGAACATATTTAAATAGTGCTCAGTTTGTTACACCTGTATCATTAGTATGAAAACATGATATACAGTGGTTTCATGAAGGCATTTACTGTGAGTCTGCTACGTAAAAAATGCATGTACAAATGTACAGTGGCGATGTTGGAGCACAATGTATGAAATAAAACAGTAAATTGTTTCTTTGTCATGAATTGTTGCCAATGTATTGGGATTACTGATCCTAGATTGAGATTAAGAAGTCCCTCCCCTATCAATCCCCTACCCCTTCCATCTCCTCCTTATCCCCCTCAACCTGTCCTACCCTTTCCCCCTCTCACCATGCCCTGTCCTGCCCTGCCCTTCTCTCACCCTGCCCTCCCCTGCCCTTTCCTGTCCTCACTTGCCCCCCTGCCCTGCCATCCCATGCCCTGCCCTGCTCTCACCCTGCCATGCCCTGCTCTCACCCTGGCCTGCCCTGCTCTCACCCTGGCCTGCCCTGCTCTCACCCCACCCTGTCCTGCCCTGCTCTCACCCTGCCCTACCCTACTCTCACCCTACAATGCCCTGGCATCCCCTTTGCTCACATGCCCTGCCCTGCTCTCACCCTGCTCTCACCCTGCCCTACCCTGCCCTGCCCTCCTCTCACCCTGCCCTCCTCTCACCTTACCCTGCCCTGTCATCCCATGCCCTCACCTGCCCTGTCCTGCCCTCCTCTCACGCTGCCCTGCCCTCCCCCCTGCCCTCCCTCTACCACTGCTGTAGGAGATAGGTAGTCCCACTTACCCTATACCATTAACATGCAGGTAGGTTCATAGTAGGGATCCAGATGTTTCATGTAAAATGCAACACTGACTAGTCCTGGAAATAACAGCTTCATGTCTTTATTTATACCAGTAGGCTTGCAAGGTGTATTTCTGGTGTGGGAGCAAACGGGTCCCACACCTGGCCGGGTATAAGAGGACTATATATAGAGGCAATTGAGAAACCAAAAATATCCCCTGCCCCTGTAGGCCAGTCCATGGCAGACTCACTACAAAGTGGTTTCACAGCACTCAACTACCCATACAAAACTTATGTCTTTTAGACATAGGACAACTGGAATAGACTACTAAATCAGATATGAAGTAATAATGTGCAGACTTTCTCATAGTCTGGAAATACTTAGATGTTTCTAGTCAAAAGTGCAAATCAAGGTCATCTAAATAGTAGTGGAATGGTAACACCATTTCTATTGCACTGAACTTGGAACAAGAGCAGATTATGCAGAGGTACAGTCATTATGAACTTGAAGGCTCTTTTCTGTACTCCTACATAGAGAAGAAGTGGGGGAAGATTCAGGCCAGAATGTCACTTTAATGAATCAAAGTGCCTTGTGTTGGCTGAATGAGTTTGATTCAAATGGATGGTTCTGCTCTGCCTTTCCACTCAGCTAGATATTGCATTTACTGCTTTGGTGATGTGGGGGGTGAGATTAGCTCAAGGATATATTGTTGTTCATTGACTTTTGGAAAAAAGAATAAATGTGGATCAACACGGTAAAAGGTACGCCCGCGCACCCCCTCACGGGCATACCTTTTACCACGTTGATAGACAAATATTGGATAAATTTCTCAAAAAGAATTTTTAACATGTCACCACTGATTTTATGTCAAATCGGGCAGCCCTTTTTAGGCCACACCAAAACCCATGTTAACCTCACTTTAAGCCCAAATCGGTGAGCCCAGTTTCAAACAGATCTGTGGCCGAATCGGTTAGCCCAGTGTGGCCCAGACCCTTTGCTGAGGACAAAACCCATCGGGCGCCCACTGTGTTAACCCAGTGTGGCCCACATCAGGAGCCCGCTCTGGCCATGACTCTGGCAACACCATGTTTGCTACCTGGGTTGTAATGATAAGTCTATGGCAAAAGTTTTGCCTCAACATGGCTGCCATACAAGATCTGTGAGGTACTAATTTTGTGAAACCCCTCTATAGAACTTGCTTAAGAGACACAGTTTTTGTACAATGTATTCATGTACTACACGAGGGTATGTCACAATATCACTCTCTATGTGGACCCCTGTCTATCACTCTCTCTGTGGTGACCTCTCATCTCCATCTGACTGAAATTCCCCATCTATTTGAACCTGTGAATGCCTGTACATCCAAACCCTGTCCGATCCACAACCTTCACTCCATAAAACTACTATCCACAGGTTGCTGAATGACCCATTACTATAGCTCAATTCATACACTATAACCATTGTAATCCAATCCCCACTACTCTAAACTTTTGCCTTGTAAAGGCAAAAGAGGCTTTGTGAAAGTTTGAAAAACTATGGTTTCTATGCTCTAGTATTATATTATCTATATGTATGTGAAGACTACACTTGAAAATTACAGTGAGGAATATAAGAATACAAATAAAACTTATAACAAACAGAAATCTAATCATATATCTAAATCATGTCCTAATCAATGGAGACATTTCTAGCACAAAATAAGGCTAGAAAACCTTTTGGAGAATACACAATACAAGCCCCCCAAATGAACTTTAAGAGGGCCTGGTAGTCTCTTATTATATTAGACAAGATGTTTACAGGCTGCCTGTCTAGTCGTTCTGTAGAGTCTAATCCTTCAGTATCCATTTTTCTTGCTTTAACTGGTATTCTAATAATAACTTGAACTACAATAGCCTACACATGGCACACATTAAGACTTGAGGGTTGATTTCACTTGACATAAGTTACTATAAACATGTACTGACACAAGCAAAATGTGCTTCAAAGCAACTAACGGTATTTTTAAGCAAAATAAAAAAAAGTAGGAAAATGTAGGCATTTTGGAGAAAAAGTAGGAAAAATAGCAAAATCATAAAAAAAATAGCAAAATGTAGGAAAAGTAGGATTGCCGGACACCCTGCTGGTATTAAGCTATCTACTGTATGTCCAGGCAATTGTTGACATGTCTGGACATAACTAAAGAGGCCATTCTGTCAAATTATTTTTGGGGGAAAAGGCATTATTTGCAGTGAATAGTTGAAATACACAATTATCCATCCTACAGTATAGTTTTGAGAGGATTTTTAGCATAACTGATTAAGCTAGACAGTAATGTGCTTGACTGGGCAATTGTTGACATGTTAACAATTGCTCGGTCAATTGTTGACATGCCCTTCTGTAGTTCTGTCACTATACACGGGACAACTATGAAATTAGGGATGTAAATGGGGGATATATAGGTACATATAATGCACATATAATAGATAGTTAGATACCAGAATTGCACCTGTACTACAAGAATAATGATGTCAACAATTACCCGGGCAATTGTTGACATCATTATTGTTTCCCCTTGTGGCTCTGTACCTATACATCGCACAACTGTGAAATTAGGGGTGTACATAGGGGGTATGTGGGTGCACAAAATGGACATACCATAGATAGTTAGATAACAGAATTGTACCTGTGCTGCAACTAGGTAAGACAACCGAGCAATTAGTGATATGGTACCAAATTGCATTGGTAACCATTGCAACAGTTTATGTTTTTAAGAAATATTACCTTAGCAATAGTAACCACCCACACCCATAGTATACCCATAAAAAGAGAAATCACCCTACTCCAAAATCTTTCGGAGACCACCCTCTCCCTCAAATGCATCAAATTCGCGAAACCAGGTCATTAGCAAAAGGTAAATGCATGTACCTGTGTGGCAGAGGGAGGTAGTGTTAGTCCAGTCAGTGATGCCCTGAGATGAGTAGCTCATCCATTGTACAGAGGTAAGCAGAAGGCCATTACACTGATATGTGACAGGGGTGAAACACTGCTGGGACTGCTCCACCATTGTCCTTACCTGTAGTAAACCAACGTTATTTGTACGTGAAACTAATGCTGACTCAGCCATTTTTATATGGGTGCATGATTTTGAAAGAACGCCATTCTGAGAAATACGACACGACACTTAATGTTTTTTACTGTCTGATTAGCTAAATATGTTGTGCTGAGCACTATTTTTATCAGTATCACTTCACATCACTTCACATGGTGTGATATTCCTTTTAGTTAATTTGTAAGTAAAATGTCTATTAGGCTTAATGGGAAACTGTAATTTCTGCATGAAGCCTTACACCTCTTATCTGAGGGACTATAGCAAATGGAATTCTAGAGGAGCAAATTAGCAATATAATTAGTTTGATAACCAACCATATCATAGGAGATGTTCTGTGAGCTGTCTCCATAGATGATGCTAATGGAGCCTGAAGAGGATGGGGCAGAGAAGGCAGCCTGAATGTCGTGGCCAATCTCTGTGGTAACTGCTCCCTGCTCCATGGTGCAGTAGGCCTCATAGGCAGGATCTGGGCCTGCCTCACCGTCAGGGTCAATCAGATAGTACCCAGATGTGGTATACCCCAGCTTGTACCATAGCATACAGGTGTCCTGTCCAACTATAAACACAAACTATACTTCAGTACATTTAGGTGAGATGGAAAATTCCAACAACTACAGTCCCCTACAAGGTCATTATCTAGAATGAGGTTCATTAGCCACATTGGTTACACCCCTTGCCGTCGGGTCAGAGGAAGCAATGTTGAGCACTAATGAGCTATTAAGAGTGTTTGACTTGCCACATACGACGGTATTTGATTGTAATTTGATTGCACCTGTCATGGGGAATTATGACCCCTGATACTTGGGAATCCTGCCCTTCTAAGTATAGGAAAAACGACCTGGTGCACTTCCATAACGTAAAACCCTATAAAAGCATAAAGGCAAGCCAGATTGTCACTAGTTACACTATATATATATAAAAATGGGTTAGTAGGTCGCTGGTCACTAGTCATAAGAACAAAAATACCCTCAGAATATATGCAAATTTCTAGTTCAGGATGTAGCCTTCATGAGAAGCTCTACTTACTTTCACAAATCATTCCACTCCACCCTATGGGGCATTGGCAGGTGAAGTTGCCAGTCAAATCGGCCACACATGTAGCCGAGTTGATACAGGGGTCCGAGTTACATGGGTTAACTGTCAGAAAAAAAGGGAAAAAAAGAACCTTTTAAATGTCACCTAAATTTGCATCAAACTCCAAATCTCTTGAAAGGGTACAGTGTTATCTGCAATTTATTCCAAACATTATATGGCAAAGATTATACATCGCAGAGGAAATGGGTGTTGGCTTGAATTGACTCTATTCCTCTTCCCAAAGAGCAGTCTATATACAACCACGACAAAACTGCGGCATTATGCCCTTCTATATCGATATGGATGGTGGCGTTAATAAACATATTGGAATTATGGTAATACTAGTCGTATAAATACTCACATATATGACAGAAAAAGCCTGTCCACATTCTAGTGCAGCTACATTGGTGCTGTGTGTCAAGTGTAAAGGCCGGCGAGCACGTCCCTCCATTGATACATGGGCTAGAGTCACAATAGTCAACTGTGATAAGAGATGTAAATCATTAGCTATCAGTATGTGAACTTATGGCTGGAAATGTCAGGATTGCAACTTAGTCAGTGGATTCTCTTGTACTATCAGAACATTCATGTCCGCATACATTTGGATATTACCTTTCCAGGGTGTGTCGGTAGTGCATATACACTGTAAAAATAACCAGGGATCCTCAGAAAAGTAAATAGTGGACCACTGTAACTATCTAGTATTGAACCAGTGTAACTTTTACAAGAAACCCCAGGTGGCATTCCAGTGGTGCACAAATGTACAAGGAATATCTGTAAATATAATAACGGATCTCTGGCCACTTTCGGATGAGGATTGCAATGTCATTTCGACAACATATTTTTTTTACAGTATAGGCATTGTGCATTGTCGGGTCGGGTGGCTGCCACAATATGGAAGCCAAGAGTGAGTGAGTAATAGATGTTTAACGCCATTTCGACAGCTAAGGTCATATTCATGGCGAGAACAACATTACACAAATTCACAGGGGAATGTGTCAGTGCCCTTGCATATGTGCACCAGACACATGTAAGAAAGAGGGGACAGGAAAGAGGAGATTCAAGGAACGAATATGTGCCAGTGCCCGCGCATATGGACACCACCCACACTCAGAGAGGATAGAAAAGCAAGACATAGACCCCTTTTAAAGATGGCCTGGGGCTGGGGAGGCCCGTGGAAGCCAAGATGACCGGGTATAGCAAGGAGTTAGGTGCATGGCTATGTGACCTCAGTCTACGTTTGAGCCGTTTTAGAAATGAAACATTCCATAATATCCACTTCTATATTAGTTTTGGGAATGTGGCTCCATGAAAAACATGATCATCACATGCATTTTCTTAAGGTCAAGATTGCATCCCCTACCTGTACAATTGGTGCCCTGCCATCCTATGGTACAGGTACAGTTATAGGTGCCAGTGTACATGTCTCCTGAGCAGGTGGCACCATTCTGACACGGATCTGGTACACATGGCAGCTCTGAAGTGAAACATAAGTACAGAGATTAATCTGCAGATGGTGGCTACACAGGAATACCTGGAATTTGAGATATCCAGTGGTTTGTCGCCTCCTTTTACGTACAATAGCCTGGGTGCTTATTCGAGCTCACCCCTTTGAATGTTGTCTGCATACTTAGATTAGGAAAGTCATTTTTTTCTATTGCTATGGCTTCTTCACAGAAACACAAATGTATCATATAAAGCTATTTCTTAAGTTGGCTGGACCATCTTTAAAAATATCAAAGATCTTCTGTTTGAATTCGTCTTCTTATCTGTTCTTTTCATGATTTATACAATGTAAAATATCTCACCATATTCACAGTGTTCACCACTTTTCTCAGGAGGACATGTACAGGAATAGGTGTCAGAGCCACTGTGCATGGACACACATGACCCTCCCCCAACACATGGGTTAGACACACAGTATGTATCTGAAAATTAGAAATTCACTTTTAACCTCTGCAAAGCCAGGTGAGTGAATGTTAAATCCACTCTTGAAGGTACGCATTACTTGATGTCATGAATGTATTAAATTAGTGATATTTCATAATGGCCAAATTAGTTCATAATTGCCAACTGATGTAGATTAATTAACCATTCAAAAACATGAAAGTTCTGCATATGAACCAGGTCATTTACTTGCCCTAATTAACGGCATTCTGTTTAAGTAACCTAGTTTGACCTAGTTCTACTAATCCACGTGTTTTGTAATACGACCTATATCTACAACCGGTCATTGACCTATGATGTCAGGTGCATTAACAATTTACCTGTGCAGTTCTGCCCTTGCCAGCCGGCAGCACACGTGCAGTTATATGTGCCTGCATAAATATCTTCTTCACAAGTGGCTCCATTGTGGCAGGGGGAAGGCGTACATGGTAATTCTATGAGTATAAAAAAAAAGAATTATTTACTAGCAGATTCTTGTACATGATAGATGATGTTAGGACAGTTTAATAATATTTTCTACAATATTCCGAAGGATGTATGATTTAGCAGCGGATGTGGACAATGTTCAGATTAATAATCTATATCTGAGCCCTCTGTTTATAAATTTACCATGTTCGCAGAACTCGCCAGTTCTCTCTGGGGGACAGTCACAGTAGAATGTGTTGTTGTAGTCCACATGGAGGGAAACACAGGTGCCTCCTCCCTGGCACGGACTAGACACACAATACGTATCTGTATAGTAAATACAATGTAGCTGAAGAAATATATCTGTATGCTAAAAGTAGAATTTTATCGCAGTGGGAATCTATTTGTTAGCAGTGTAATACTATCACTTAGTTGTGTGGTAGAAGATGATTTCTATAACTATAACTATGATCAGAATCTACAGAATCTCTCAGGCCAAATTGTAAATCTACTATAAACACCACTGTACTGTGTATAGGGTAATCCACATCGGGGCAATGGCTTTGCATTGACAGTAACTACCACTGTTTTCCAAAAATAGAAGCAATCTACTGGAAAAACCATGGCCCAGTCTAACAGTGTATAACACAAACTTACTAATGTAATATGATTGAACGAACAAATAAGAATATGTTTATAAATGATTGGTACAAAGGATTGATTCATATAATGTGTTTAGGTTAGACACATTATAATACAATGAATAAAAGGCAATGTTTCTTGATATCTTATTCACATCTTTCTACACGACATAAACACCTACCTTCACAGTGGGTATTGATATACCCGATAGTACAATTACACACGTATCTGAAGCCAAACTCTGGGATGATGCAGAGACCGTCATTCTGACAGGGGAAACTGACACAGTGGTCCTCTGAAATATATCCACACTAACCTTTATTTCCTTGCTGTAGTAAGAAACAATTTTCATAGTATCATTTTCACTCTTTATAGGTTTCCTATTGTCGTCTTCTTTTTTTCTTTGAACAGCGGCCTTTATAGAATTAGATGGTTGTTTTAAAATCAAACTTCTCTCACTTTGTTATATCATTTGCTATAGAAGACGCTACAGGCATACTGGTAGTACTAATGATGATTAATATGCCCTCACACGTCCTTGGAATATCATCTCCATAATTAGGAGCCAGGGATATGTTTCAAAACGACCTACGATCACCAAATAGCTCTACAATCACCAAGATACCACTAAGATCACAGGGCTTGAGTGCAGATTTGTACAGTTGCTATATTTCTACTATGGTTTTGAATGGCTCAGGACTCCTTTCTATATATTTTAACAATTAAATGTTGTCCAATCATTGACAGAATATCTACTTACCAATAGCACAACTGGTGATTGTTCAAGGATCCAAATAGGGACCAAATCGTTAATTGTTCTGAAACATACCCCTGTGAATACCCTGCCTCCCTAGATTTTGCTTATTATGTTCAGCCGCTAATGGCTAAATGGCTGCAGCTACCAGTGATTTGACGTCAGAGAGCTTACCATATTCACATGATTGTCCAAAGAATCCTTCTGGGCAGGTACAGTTGTAGTAATTGGGGGCTGCCTCTGTCTGACACGTTCCGTTATTTCTGCACGGATTACATCTGCAGTAATCATCTGCAGCACAATATTACAAGCATTTATTTTCATCATTCTGCCTGTGATACACTATTCTGTTATTTAGCTCTAAAAGTAAAAAATGTGCATTTATAGTATA
Source organism: Acholoe squamosa (assembly GCA_949317995.1). Lineage (NCBI taxonomy): Eukaryota > Metazoa > Annelida > Polychaeta > Phyllodocida > Polynoidae > Acholoe > Acholoe squamosa. The sequence continues at coordinate 26,959,043 of OX439045.1, forward strand.
GCCATGTTGTTTGCCACTAGCATGGGAGAGATAAATCATCTCATTGGACATACTCCCTCATTGGACATACTCCCTACAAAACAACTCGACAACAATATAATTTCTGAACGTCTACCGTAATCTCCGGCATATAAGGCGCAGCTCGCGTATTTATAAGGCGCCCCCCAACTCACAGGGGGGCTGTTTTGCATAGAAGGCGCCCCCCCTGAGGGGAGATTTTTGTCAGTTTAGTACTGTTCTTTAGTAAAAATACCCCCGCTATAAGGCGCACCCCAAACTCAAGGCAATTTAAGACCCAGCAGCATTTTGTTTGGCCTATAAGACGCGCCTTATATGCGGGAGATTACAGTTGTTACAGAGCTGGACACAACCAATACAATGTCATCGTCCATAATTGGTGTTTTATAGTAGTCCTTTTCTCTCCGTCTTAGTTATGCTCATGGCCAAACTGATTCCAGTCAGAATGCGAAGCCTGTAGAACATGTGCAATTATAACCAAAACCTTCATCTGACAAACAACACTGCTGCGTTTTCTGCCATTAAATCGCCTTGAAGTAGAATGAAGTGACATGAAAATGTGGCTTGAAGTTTCATAGTGGCCCAAATAAATCCATTAGCCATTACAAAAAGAACTTCGCTTAAAGTTGCTGAAATCCAACAACCAGTTTTATATACTCACAGTATTGACATTCGTCTCCATAGGACGGTTCTCTACACACACAGCTGTAGTGGGGGAAGTTGTTGCTGCATAAGCCCTGGTTATGACAAGGGTTGGCGGAGCACGCCGTCTCAAAGTCTGAAATTAAGAATAAAGGGGATCAATATGTATCTATGTTGTTCACCTTTTAGTGCAGTGACTCATCTCAAAGCGAACGTAGCGATTCTTGGAGCAACTGTGCTGTCACAGAGACCAGCGCTGCCCTTATCAGGCTTTAATATCATTTCCAGATCGATAAGATTCATCCATAAGAGGAAGCAATTAGCGTGTTGGTCTTGTGCCGGCTTCAAAAGTCCATCATTTTCACCAGGGGTTATTTTAATTGGTAGTGTACTTGAAAGGGGTGTTAAACCCCTTATTAGAAAACAAGTAGAGCAAAGATAGATAGAATTATGAATGGTGATCAAAATATCTGCTGTCCTATAAAATGATTCCTTTATTTGAGGATTATATTTTTCTATTTCATGGCACAACATATTGTATGATTGTGAAAGGCCGAATGAGGTATGGAAAACAATACAACCTTGATTAGATATTTGAACTGCAGCTAAACTTAATTTCGTAGCACTTTGATTATCAACTACATCAAAGCTCCAACACAACCATAGAGCTGGATGGGGGGAGGGGGGTTAGGGTATTCACTGACCTGGGAGTAGTAAAGGTTTAAGCGCTGGCATTTTATCGCTGGCTGAAGCAGTAAATGTATAATCATTTCCAACTGTAGCCGTATGGAGAGAGCCACTTGTCACTGCACGGGACAGGTTACTTAAACTATATCCTGTGCCACTAACACCACCGACAGCGTCTGCAAATGGCACTACCCATTGCGCAGCCGCCGAAGGGTAGTAAAGCCCGAGTGTGTTACCCCTTGAGGCTAAAAAGCGATCGGTTTGGTTAAGTCGGACAGTTACAGCATTATTTAGAAGGCTGGAATCTGTGGTAAGTTGATTGCTGCCTACCAACTTAAAGTTGGTGCTGCTAGTTCCATTCCACAAAGAGGCTGAGAAGGTTCCAGCATTAATGGGGTAGTAACTCCATCCTACGACTGCAGAGGATGCCTCAATGGTGAGGTCTGTGAATACATAGGCATCATTGTCACCAGTTCCCTCCAAGGCAGTGATCTGGATATCATGTGGATTGAAGTATTGGCTTCCTGAAATAAAACAGCATATCAATTGTCATACTATATACTTTATAAGTGATAACATACATCTATATAGTTGACCCTAATTCCCATATGGTGGAAAGCATACTTGTTATGATCTCAGTTATTCATTATCGTGGAAGTTGTACTTAAAATGTATTACTCATTTGGTGTGAAAGAGTATCAGATTCTCAAAGATATGTCATTTATAACACTTAACAAGTTAACAAGCTAAAAGGTAGTGTTGGGAGATAAGATTTGGTGGGTAGTTAAAATTTGATATGAACGAGCTAAGAGAAGAACAACAATTGTTTCCATCAATAGATATAGTGAATTACTAAAGGGTGTAGCATAGAATTTAATGTTATGCCATAGATACATATCATCTAATGTAAGAGTAAGCCCACGAGCTGAGAGACCTGGCCATGTTAGCCCCTCAATGGGTATGCCTACATGCGCAGTGCTGCTTATGTTGGCATCATAATTTCAGGATTCATTGAGGGAAATAACGTAAAGCTCACCAGGAGGGGTGTAGGTACAAGGGTAACCAGGCGCTATCCAGCCTTTCAGGATTTGCACTGTGTTCTCACTCATTGGTGCTTCTGTTGTCACCTCCACGTGGCAGGGATCCATGTATTCAGCTGTCGTCATTTCCGGGGTCGTAGTATAGTAGGACGCTGTGGAAGAATGTCATTGATTGATTGTAATAGATGAGTATAGTCTAGCGTAGAGTATTACTCTGACTGTATATTGAAATTATTGGACCACGGACCAAAATCTTGCCCTCGATTCAGACTATGATGAATGATCTTTTTATTCATTTCACAATCATTATTGACACTTCTTTAGTTCAAGTTTATATACCAGTCATTCCGTTGTGTATTTCACAGTTTATAGTTCGACCCAGCTTACCTTCTGTAGTGATGTTTCCTATTCCTGTGTAATTTCCCGTCTCTGTTGAAAATTCTGTTGTTGTTGCCGCTGTTGTTAAGGTGGCTGATGTTGTTGCTGCTTCTGTTGTTAAGGTGGCTGTTGTTGTTGCTGCTTCTGTTGTCAAGGTTGCTGACGTTGTTGCCGCTTCTGTTGTTAGGTTTGCTGATTCTGTTGCCGCTTCTGTTGTTGTGCTTGTTGTTGTTGTTGTTGTTGTTGTTGTGTTTGCTGTTGTTGTGGTTCCCACTGATGATGATGTTGATGCTGCTGTTGTAGTTGTTGTTGTCGTGCTACCAGTCCACCACACATCTGTAAATCATACATGCATTGTTGTTCAGTTTTGAATGCTGCCCATTTTATAATTGGTATAGTCATTCTGTAGTAGCATATCTCTTTGGAAAAAAAAACTGTAAGAAGAACCATTATCTTTAGGTTTCTAAGTTTTGATAACGTTTTGGGAAGGTTAAAACGGTGTTCCCATGCACTAAAAAAAAAACGACGTTTTCTTAGCGAACGTTGACAAAGGTCAAAGACGTTTTATATGCCAGAAAAGCCTCTTTTACAAACGTTTTCTTCACCTGATCTTTTCAAAACTTTCCAAAGCGTTAGACCTACTGATGCTTTTTGCCAAGAGGTATTTTCTTTTAGTACTAGTACCCTGAATTAAACAGCGGTGACAGATTTTGGTATAAGTTCCTTTATTTCAAGGATCACCAGCCAGTTTACAAAAAATGCATGTAAATCTATAGATTCTTTAGATGATTTCATGATAATGTCTTCATTGGACATAGCATACAGCTTATTACAGGGGGTTTGAGAGGCTAGCACCTTTTTTGAAAAGTAAAATCATAAAGTTAATCAATCATTCATTCCTTAGGAGTCAAGGCGGTCTGAAGCTTTTAATAGTATTAGCAGTCTCGCCTCGGAACACCAAACCCTCATTGACTAGAACCCACCTTGTGCGTTGCAAAGATCATACTTTGCTCTGAAAATATTGAATCCAAAATCATATTGGGTCTCATTGATGAAACATTGGGTGTTACACCTTAGAACCTCACAAGTTCCTCCAAACCAGTTGAAGAGGTTTCCACACAGCTCCCGTGTCCGGTTTGCACACCCCTCCAATTTGTACATGTTATGATCCCTCTCCAGTAGGGGGCACTGCGACTTGATGCCATCACGTGAGGAGAAGATGCGTTCAAAGTCAGCGATTTCATAAGCTGGAAATGAAAGACATATTAACATGCGGTGGTTATCATGACGCATGGTGGAGTAACGTAATCTCCATACTATATAAAAGAGAGTCCTCTGCGATAGCATTCGGCCATAGCTACACACAGAACACAGGAAAAAAATTTGTGGAATAATTGGTAGAACAAACTAACATGCTTCAGGTATAATCATGATTTGACAGCCTATGCTTTGCAGGTCGTAAATATTAATTTTATCCCTGATATTATGTCAAAATCATTCGATATAGTTATGACTCGCAAAATCCTTAATATTCTCAAACTCTGTAAAATTGACAAAAGATTGTTTGTTTAAGCAGTATTTGGTTTATCCTTAAATGGCTGTAATTTACTTTTGCAATTTACCCTTTTCTCATGTGATTAATAATAAACGCCGAAAGAAAGAAAGGTGTCTGCTTCAAAATTATAATAGTGATTGCTGACCGATTTCAGCTAGAGGTAAATTTCATGTTGCTGCTGACAGATAGGAGAAGCATCGTATATTCCATCTTGAATATCCCATTTGCAAGCAACTGCTCTAATTAGAGAAGAGAAAAACCAAAGAAGAATTGCTTGGAACTAGGCCTGGAGACGCTCCTAGGATTCTTTGATTAAAGATCTGACTGTTAATTAGCGTTGTATTCGCTATGAACAATGCCTTGCCTGCCACAACTAATCTCACTGAGAAAACCTTATGGTCACAATTATAGACATCTACTACTGAAAACATCCTCTATCGTGATACATAAATAGAAATCAGACAATGTGAACTATATAATCAGAAATGTACCTACTGTTATCTAATAATCTATAGATATCAGCAGTGGGTCCTCCTGCAGACTCTGACAACTTAAGGTCAGATCCTAGACACAGATAGCCCACACAGGCCTGGCTAGAGTCATGGTAACTGATGTAGTTTGCTCCCATCTCCCATTGTACAGATTTACACTGACTGGATGTGATTGCAGTAGTAGTATTAACCTCAGTACATCCAGATTGCAGGCCTAACGAGGCAGGCAGTACCAGGGTCATGTCTCTCCCCATCTTCTCTGTAATGAGCATATAATAGTATATAAATGACACTTCGCGAAAAATTGGTCCGGAATGTTATATTGGAAACCTCTGCTCACTCCAAATCCAACTATAGCCAAAGTTGGATATTATACAGATGCAATTCATGTACTGGATGATGATGTGCCTGAAAATCTACCAGAAGCTGAATATGCCATTGATCAAGAACAGTTAGTGGTTGGGAGAGCCAGGGTATCATTTTTCTTTTCTTTTTCTTTTTTTTTTGGGGGGGGGGCGGGGTGGGGGGGCAGCTGACTAGTGAAAAAAACGCTAATTAATTCATTGCAATTAGGGTACCGCCCTTCTGCCAACATCATGAAATATTCAGATATATCAGGGTGTTTTTCACTCACCATAAGTACTTTCACAGTTGTAGCCCGTGAGCCAGGGCTGACAGATACAGTAGTGGAAGTAGCCGTCTGATACACATGTGCCATCATTCTGACAAGGATTACTACGACAGTTGTCTGGAAAGAGAAATGTCATGAACAGAATGGGTTGTCTTCATTTTTAATCTGAAACCTCCACGGAGATGTCCAAAATAATACTTTGATGTAGTCAGAACCTCACTACATGCCAGACATTATCAACTATTTTCCATTCACCTCGTACGGGTCGATTCACAGTATACTAAATACAATCATTTTCACATAGTGATGATCGGCAGTCTATAGTCCTTAGAGAACCGTACGGTCTCCACACTCTTAGCCCTGATTGTATATGGGCATTAGCTTGCGCTGAACTGGGTAAGGGGCAAACTATTGTAGGGTCATTAGATTTGTACGACCAGCAGCTCCAAAAATAGTCTGACAGTGTTTGCCATCGCATTAACTTTACAAATAACGTCAAGAGGCCTAAAACAGCATCTTACCTTCATAGATAATGATCTCACACAGCTCAAGGTATCCAGTGTCAAACTTCATGACGCCCACAAAACGGCCAGAGATGTGGTTTGGGATACACTTGAGATGCGCCATATAGGATGAGGGAGCAGTGTCCTGATACCCACACAACACATGGCTGTACCACAGAGACTCATCACGGGTTATCTCATCAGACATTGATAAGCCAACTCTTATCTTTCTTAAGTGACTGGCACCTGATTGTTAGAAAAAAATAATAGCCACAAATGTATAATTACAGTTACAGAGGCAAAGGAAAATCAGTGCTTGGGTATACTAGCCTAACTACTATGAATGGCATTAATCGTGGGATTTCAATTACCTCATTCGCCCACAGCTAACAGGAATACTCATATCCAAATTACTCAAATGACCATGAACCCATCTTCCGATTGCTAAATAATATGCATCACCCATTTGGAAACCATACATGTTCTCAAAGTTTGCGATATAGAAAATAGATGCCAGAAGAATATCATCTTACCGTTTCTCTTTGCCACTAAAGTAATTTGAGTTACGTCAGTCACATTACCCAAATCGATAACGATCCAGGGATGGAGTTCAGTTTTTGTCTTAAAGCAATTATTTTGGTTTGAATATCTTCCATCTAAGAGGACTGAGGGTGTATTAGACCCTATCTGGGAACTGGCCTTGGCTGTTGGTGACAGCTGTGAGACAATGTCACGGAGAGCTGCAATTGATACAGTAACGTGAATCAACCGATAGTTGTATAAATTCTCAAATCAAAGGCACTAGAAGCCAATTAATATGTGAAGTGATAACCAGGAATATTTTTTTTTTGGTAAAAACTATCAGTTTTTGGGGAAACGGTCATGGTCGTTTCACTTTGTTCACAACCTGCTGTATTGCATTTACCATGAAATGATTATGAATAAATTCTAGTTAATGCACAAGGGTGCTTATAACTGTTCATGTGATAACTAACCATGCGTCATACAGCCTTCCCTATAGCATAGGAATACAGTATGGGTTCATTAAATTGTTATAACTTTTAAGAAACCACTTAGATACGTCATCTGAACTCACGTGCTTGACAGAAGATGCCAGTGAAGTCTGCTCTACATCTACACGTGAAGGGGACATCTCCCCCTTGTAGTTGGCAAGTTCCTCCATTCTGACACGGTTCACTGCCACACGGATCTACCAGTATATCATATCAACCAAATATCATTATCAAAAGTAAAGGAGAATCGACTTAGCGTCCACGTTAAAATCATGTCATCGTATATACCAAAGCGAAATGTTCATTTTGCACACAAGGTTTTGTTTTTATTGCGATTCTTCCTCAAACCATGGAATTTAGTTTTCATTAGAGTCTATAATGGCTGGGGTTTGGGATTCAAAAGTATTGTTGGATAAGAGATTGAATAACATTTCTATCTGTTACCAAAGCACAGTACAGAAGGTACTAGGGTAACTGGCAGTTATCCCATCCAACTTGGCAAATCCTATATTTTGTATAGATATTTAAAAGGGGACATTACACAGTACCTCTACTGGTTTGAGTAATGCTTAATTGTTTAGATGTGGTGTACAACATGTACAATAATTTGAACTAATAACTGCAAGTTCACATTATCTAGAACAGTAGTATACAGACGTCTTGGATTTGTCAGTACTAGGGTAACTCAGTTTGTTTACAATAACAAGTACCCCGTACTAGGGTAACTTCATTTGGAGTTACCCTAGTACCCAACTGTCAGGCTGGGCTGATTTCTACATAATCCAAGAAATGTAGTAACTTTAGATCTCATCTGAATATGTATCCATGCCCCAGCTAAGATTCTGTATTGCTATTATTAAGTGGAATAGTGTATCAAAAGCATAGGATGGGGAAAAGTGTTCACACTATTTTGTATATGATCCTTCATGTTGGATGGGGTAAGAGCCAGTTACCCTAGTACCTTCTGCACTGTGCAAATATGGCTACATTTCCATATTCACTGATGCATTTATAATAAACGAAATAGGGAAATTCAAAGAAAAAAAATCAAATGTATTTTTTTCTCTCCTTTTTCTGACGCAAGTCCTATACAATAAGATCATTTTTTATGATATTTCTGAGCTCCTTATAATTATGCTTTTATGAATACGCGGGGTGGGCCTTATACACGTTACATGTATATTATAGTTTATACCACGATTTCGGCACTTCCGGTGGTTTTATATCCGATATATACGTGGTATATTCTGCATATACCACCCTTGTGCATTTTTGAAATTTTTGGTATATACTTTTTCGACGTCAAGTTGGACTTAGAATATTTTGGGAAATGTGTGGCGAACATACAAAGTCAGTCTAGCCATTGTTTCAATGTGAAAAATCATCCCAACTCGTATGAGGATTGAACCCCGGCCGCAGTGGTGGTAGGCGAAGGCCTTAGCCACTGCACTACACTGAACGGTGATGAAATCAAATGCGAATATATATAAGACCTTGACCGGAGAGGTACCGAATGTTCACACTCACTTTTCGTATGGAATCCAACCATGACAAGTCTTCAAAATAAAACATACATATCCTTAGATAGTCTAGATGATCCCTCCATACGTATTATGTCCAATATATTCAAAATAAAGGAGAATCCATTGATTTTCCCAACGTACGCGAGTCGCGGTCCGGCCATTCCCACCTGCCTCCTTGTTCGGCGAAAGTGTGTCAGTGGCCCGGATGTGGATATAGGTCAAGGAAGAAAAACAATGGCTTCGCACAGAGCGAACCGGGCCGCTACTCGCGTACATTGGGAAAATCAATGGATTCTTATTTATATCGAAGAAAATGGAGAAAATTAGCACGCATTCCTCGTCTATGGATTGAAAACTTCTTGGGATTTCGATATTATAACATGTCATGGTTGGATTCCATACGAAAAGTGAGTGTGAACACGGCGGTACCTCTCCCGGCAAGGAACAAAAACAATGGCTTCGCGCAGAGCGGCCACGGGCCGTATCGCTTGCTTTTACAAAATGTCTTTGCCTGGCTATATTCTTTGGATTTCAGGTAAGAAATTGATACAAAATGGAGGAAATGGTGGTATAAACCTATTAGGTCATGGATGTTGGAGCCCACGGGGAGTCTATGCTGGATATACCCTCGCCGCTCCGCGGCTCGGGTATATCCAGCATAGACTCCCCTAGGGCTCCAACATCCATGATCTATTAGCTTAAAACCCAATTCAACTAAAACCTCACCTTGCTCACACTGTGATCCGTACACCCCCACCGTGCAGTTACACCAATAGCTTCCATTGTAGTGATTGTAAACACAGGGTGAGCCATACATACAAGGCGAACTTGCACATGGATTTTCTGAAATACAACATATCATTTTATTAAACCAAGTATTGACTTCAATCAAGACGTTTAGTATACTTGGTCTGCAGTTCTACCATCAATAGTCACCCTAATGTAGATAGTATTGGACGGAATGTGAATGGGGAGGGTGTGTGTTATTGTTCTTTATCTATCCACTGCCCACTATAGATAGGCTTCACTCTCGAACCATAATTACTTAATGCTATCTTCCTAAACATTATCATTGTACAGAGAATTGCAAAGCACTGCTAACTGGTGCATTCTTCTGTATCTAACAAATGTGATAATTATCGTCGGAAATGAACGACGAGTGGTAAATAATGGAAATATCCTACATATTCTACTCTCCTCTGTTTGCCGCATTGCTTCATCAGAGACTGGATCATTTACCTCTTTAGAATTTCCTTCTGAGTGAGTGAGTGAGTGAGTGAGTGAGTAATAGATGTTTAACGCCATTTCGACAGCTAAGGTCATATTCATGGTGAGAACTACATTACCATTTCACAGAGGAATGTGTCAGTGCCTGCGCATATGTGCACCACACACATCCTGAGGGGATAGAAAAGAGGAGAAATAGACCCTTTTCAGTGGGATGGGGAAGCCCGAGAGAATTTCCTTCTCTAAAATGCCGAATGAACTTAAAAATCAGTACATGTATTGGTGACATTCAAATGGATATAACTATAAATAATGAATCAATGTACATACCGAATTCACAAGTCTGACCAATATAACCAGGGCATGATCCACACCAATAGTTTTGTGGGGCCTTTCGTTCACTACAGGAGCCTCCATTTTGGCATGGAGTATAAACCTTGCAAACCTCCACTAAAACAAAAAACAACAAATATCATACACAGAGCATGAGTTTGAAATCTTTTCATTGGTAGGACAACGCGAATTATATTAAAAGGCGTGGGTTTTAACTACATTTATTATTTTCCAATGTATGGTTGTATGATTTGGTGGAACCACAGGTCAAGCTGTGATTTTACATGCTACGACTGCTCCCTTCAAGTGTAAGTTGAGGGTCCACTACAGAGAATCACGGCTATTCTCACAAAAGACTGGCACAAACAAGGACTATAAAGTGCTTTTTTTGCTACCATAACAAGGTAGAAATTGTCCCAATTTCAATGAGACAGAAAAGGGCCCTTGGCCGGGTTGCCTGACAAAAACCTTTAGCGATAAAGATGAAATACCCCTGCATACGGGTTCTAGGAGATTTCCCCCTGGAAATCCTCCCCGGAATTCTTCCCCCGGAAATTCCCCCCCGGAAATCTCCCACCCTGAAAATCCCCCCCCCCCCATCACTTCTATGTAATACAAATACAGTCAGAAATGGTTACATTTCAATTTTATTGCGGAATAAACTTACCTTACCCTACCCTATCCCTAACCCTTATCCTAAACCTAACCCTATGACTTACTCTAACCATAACCCTATAACTAACCCTAACCCGATCCTTAATCCTATCCCTGACCGGATCCCTAACCCATCATTAACCCTCACCCTTATTAAACCCTATACCTTTTCAAAATTGTGGGGTAATTTCCGGGGAGGGGGGAATTTCCTAGGGGGGGGGGGGATTTTCGGGTGGGAGAATTCCGGGGGGGGATTTTCCAGGGGGGAATTCTCCTGGCACCCTTCAGGTTATTGAATGTCATACTTACAAAGTTGACATCTCTGTCCTCTGGTACCAGTTTTACAGGAGCATAAGTAGCCCAAGCCACCAGCCGTCAGCTGACACGTGCCACCGTTCATGCACGGGTTCTGATCACACCAGTTCATGTGTTCTGAAAGGTGAAGAGATCCCTGTATTCCTGATCCAGATTATATTTCAAATATTGCTCTATAAATTGTGCAAATTCCTTAGAGTTTTCTCAGCATTAGAGTACAGGAGGTTAGGCATGGCATATGCCTTAATGATATCACGATCTGTTGTGTACCGTCTATACATCAATAGCAGCCCCTGGAAATAATTTTGGATGTTATATTTGATTTTCGCCCTGTATGTAGAGGCTCACAGACTACAAAAAGGTTTATGAGAATTGACTCTGGGTCACTCAGTTACTTTGTTTTATGAACTGATTCCAATTACATTCAATCACAAAATAAAAGCAATAACTGCACAATTCACTTCCAATGGTGTATAACAGCCCCCCCCCCCATATAATAAAAGAATAAAAATAATAATGATAAATATATAGAAATAAAGATAGAAATTAATTGAAGAAGGGAAAATGGACTGATACCTTGGATAAGGATCGGGCGTATCATCAGGCTCATACGAGTCGCACCAACATTAGCCCAATTCTCATGCCCAAAGTCAAAGATCATGCCTGTGTACAGGTGGTTACGGTCCAGCTCGGGATGACTGATGGTCCGGGAGAGATCAGATACATCCAGCCCCGTCCCAGTGAGGGACTTGGCCTCAGTGAGGGCGGGGATACAGTACTTGGTACTGTTATTATAATAGTGTATACCCACGATGTGTCCTCTCTGAACCTCTGTGGCCGACACCCTGATTCAGAGGGAAAAGGAAACTGAGGGAAAGTGAATTGACCAGTGTTAGTTTGGGCCAGATGTGTAGGCCGGTATACTACTTGCCAGCACGCGTCGGTGCATCATGCCTTTTATTTGGGGGGGGGGGGGGGGCATCAGTCCAGTAGAACTAGAGCCTTGGTTTGGCCACTTGAGGCACTGGTTATACCTAGTAACCTACACAACTGGGGGTTAACTATGTCCTATATATAGATGTAGTACAGTGATAGCTGTCTACTTAGTCGAGAAACAGTGGAATTACAGGTTGAGATCCTTTATTAAGGTATTATGAAATAAAGATATGCAGCTACATTTGCATCTTAAACAGATCTAGGACAACAACACCCCCACCCACCGATATTAGTGGCCAACTCACAGCATGAGGTATTTATGCCACAAAGCCGTCTTTTATAGACTCCAACACAATCTCATTTTGTGGAATGAAGACGTTGCGTAACAAAAAGCCTTTGCATCACAAAATCAATTCGGTAGTGCTATAAAGTACTATGCAATGCTGAAATAGCATATTGCCTTTACACCACAAAATAACATCTTTGTAATAAGTATAACATAACCTATGTAGAGGTTCTCTGAAGGATAATGCCACCTACCACATATTCTGGAATCCTTGACCGTATCTTCCTTTAGTTAGAGTGAACGTACTCACTAGACGGTAAGTGTGGTCTTCTGCTAGGGGTTGCCACACCCCTACCACAGCAGAACACCGTGTCCGGAAGTAGACCTGCCACCCAATCAACATACCACTGATACGGAAAGCCATGTCGATGAACAGGGTCGATGACACATGGGGACCCATAGTGTGGGTATCGGCTTGGGTGGGCACATATGGAAATTGCCAATCTATAACAAAACAAGGAACAGATTCGCAATGGGTATGGAAGTTGTAGTTAGTGTAGAACAGGCATTTCCAGTCAGGGGCGGATCCAGGATTTTCAGAAAGGGGGGGGGGGGCGTGATTTGGGCCTGGACATCAGGGGGGCACACTTGCAGTCCCATGGTATCTTAAGTGCATTGTAGTAACTGAATTAGGGTTGTCTGGGGGCATACCCTCCTCCAGAAAATTTTTTTAGCGCCTCCCACGCCGCGTAGCGGCGGTACCGCGAAGCGGTACGGGAGTGCGCTATGATGATTGCATTTGCCCCATGTGATGAGGTCTCACAATACAAAATTACTGAATAGAGAAATTGATAATTGTGAAATCTTCTTTATGTCTGCTTTTATGAGACATGTCATCAAACACTGGTGTACCGACATTAAAAGCGGGAGGCGTTTTTTTACGCGGTCACAACCGCATTTCTTGTTAAATTTATAGGGGAAATAGTACATTCTGGAAGATTATGATGGCACTCCTGACAAAGTTTTCTCCAGCTACAAGTAAGGCTTTTCCCCCTCTAAATTTAAAAAAATATGGGTATGCCCCCAGAGGATTTTGAAATCTACAGGGGGAGAAAGTGCATTCTGGTGGATTCTGAGGATTCTTCTCGCTAAGTTATCTGTGGCTATAAGAAGAGGACTTTCCCCCTCTATATTTCAAAGATATTCTGTCCTGTAGGGGCATGCCCCCAGAAGATTTTTAGCGCCTCCCACGCTGCATAGCGGCGGTACCGTGAAGCGGTACGGGAGTGCGCTATGATGATTGCATTTGCCCCATGTGATGAGGTCTCACAATACAAAATTACTGAATAGAGAAATTGATAATTGTGAAATCTTCTTTATGTCTGCTTTCATGAGACATGTCATCAAACACTGGTATACCGACATTAAGGGCGGGAGGCGTTTTTTTACGCGGTCACAACAGCATTTCTTGTTAAATCTAAAGGGGAAAAGGTACATTCCAGGCTCTCATTCCACACTCCCAGTATCGTGTACATGTACCATACCCTGTTCATGCCCCCAGTATCATGAACCATACCTTGTCGATGCCGCGAGTATCATGTACCATATCCTGCCCCTCTGCCCAGTATCATGTAACATACCCTGTCCATGCCCCCAGTATCATACATATACCATACCCTGGCCACACCCCAGTATGATATACCATACCCTGTCCACATCCCAGTATCATGTACCATACGGTACCTTGTCCACGCCCCCAGAATCATGTACCATACCCTGTCCATGCCCCCTTTATCATGTACCATACCCTGTCCATGCCCCCAGGCCTGTCCATGCCCCTAGTAAGTATTATATATACCCTTTACTTTCTTTTATGTTTTAAGCTGTAGAATCCTTAATAATGGTCCGATTTAAAAAAGTAAAAACTGACATGTAGCTGACAATTCACTGAATTCAAAGCTTCCCTTGGCGCTTCAAAGGGGGGGGGGCGTATGCCGCGTCCGCACCCCCTTTAATCCGCGCCTGGCAGTAGAAATGTCTAGAGCTTGTTGTCCATTACGATTTGAATGCTACTTGGAGGGCCAACGTGACTATTATCATTTACACATAAAATAGTCAGTAAAGATAAGCAACTTGGATTGTGCTACGACTGGTATTGAAAAAGGTTTCAAAGAAAGTATCTTATTCGTGAATCACAGGTTTAAAATCATGTTGCATATGTGTCATGACTATACTAAGTACTGCGTTGTAGAAACGCCCACAAGAATGACCACCTTGTTTATAAAGGAATATGTCTAATTAGAATCTGTCTAGTGATGGAACCCTAATACTTTTGCTATGCACTGAAAACCTAGAAGTTCTGAAACTAGTCAGCGGTGACCACTTTAGGTCCTCAAGTTGACGATACCTAAAACTACAACTTTAGGTAATCAAAATGACGACTTTAAGTCGTCATCCTGACGACCTGAGTCGTCAGTATGACGACTCTGTACTGTCAGTATTGTCATCCTGATGACTCAGGTCGTCAGGATGATGACCTAAAGTCGTCATTTTGACTACCTAAAGCTGTAGCTTTAGGTATCGTCGACTTGAGGACCTAAAGTGGTCACCGCTGACTAGTTTCGGATTTTCCATGTTTTCAGTGTGGTGAATATTTTCGATTAGGGAATCAAGGGAAACTTCTCTTGAACTACGCGATAGATTTAAGTGCACTTTATTGAGGTACCGACAACAATAGAATTATCATGTTATTCACTTACCTCTATCAAGAAGCCAGTATGTATCATAAGGTCTATCTGCATTTTTATATGTGATGTTTTTCGATGGACAATCGTAAAGTTTGCATTTGGAAGATGTTCTGAAAGTCACCATTGTATATTGCATTATGTGTACTGGACAATGAGAGGTACAAAGGCAGGGACGAAATTTCTATGTTAACATGGAATTTCACAATCATTCTGGTCAAATAGTTAATCAGCAGGTATAACCACAAATAGATAATCCACTGTAACAGTTACTTTGATATTAGATGCTACGCAAAATCTACAATAATATTCTGCAGACAGCCTTAGTGCAAGAGGATTGTAACTGCATATAGGTCAACAAAGCCATAGGTACCTCAGTGAGGTAAGTACCGTTTACCCTGTTTACCCCTGTTTACTATCTCAAATTTGAAAGTCACGTTAGTCCTTGTAATAAGAAGAATCATTGCCAGACATGCATGATAGAAAGAACCAAAAATAGATGAAAATAAAGCAAGTTTACTCACCCAACGCTCATGACGGTGGCATTTTTCTTAAAACTTGCGTAGAGACAACTATATACGTTGCTTTGACTTCCAGCATAGACTTCTGTGCAATTTGGAAGAATTTCTTCCCCGCCTCGAACAAGGTTGTCGAAGCGAGCCTCTGTAAGAAATGGACTAATATAGTTAAACATCAACGTAACATCAAAATATGGTATCAATCTATGCACTATATTACAACTATTCATGCAACTTGTTAAATGTGGTTATGTGTATGGTATTTGAGGTATACAGTGAGCTATAGGATAATGCAGTTATATTCTCCTTTCAAAATGTATTGTAAATATCATAGTGCCCTGGACGTTGTGGTCATCCAATAAGGTGTAAATCTACAGTGAGGTTTAATGTGTCAGCACTGCCTCATACACAGGTTTCTCCATCCCTAACACTGCATGATTTTCTTTTTGACACACCCTCCAATGGCCATCTGACTATGTCAGAGGGCGCTGATCGGATGTGGTGTCAAGCACGGAACTCTGCTCTTTGGTCTACGCGTCACTGAGGAGTTAAGTCTGGAAGTGGGAGAAATCCTATGGGAGTCTGCAAGGGCCATCCAACTGGCCATGGCTAGCCACCTACAACGAAGGTCTGTAGCAGACGCCGCCACCAGAGACACTCTACTCAGAACCGTAGACGCTCTGCTGTAACAGGAGGGTGTTAACCAGACGCCCAGAGAGCCCGAGTTAAGCTCACAGAGTTTTTTGAGAGGGAACGAGTAAAATTGGAGAAACAGCTCTCTCATCAATGAGAGTTTATGATCGATCACCAGCCCACTCTGTATGAACTGGCTAAGGGGTCCTTCCTACGAGGTCCCAATACAGCACCTATGGTTAGACTCTCTGCGCCCAACCCCAACCCCCAACCGGCCCCAATCTCCCAAACCCCACCACCACCACCTCAACCCCCCCAACCTCAACCCAACCCCCGCAATAACAACCAGGTACCCAATGTACCCAGTGCACCCCCCAGGTTCAATACTGCCAATGTTGCCTTGCCCAGAGCCAGGAGCAGGCCATACCCAGCCCCAGCTGAGCCCAGTTGGTCTGGCTGGGATGAGGCTGCTCTAGATGAATGGTTGGACCCAACTAGCTACCCAACTGTTCAAGAATCCAACCCCAAGTCCAAACCCAAACCCCAAAATGCCAACCAGGGCAAACAAGGTAAAGGGAAGGGTAAAGGGAAGGGTAAAAGAGGAAAGAACCGTTCCCACTCTTCTGGCCCACCCATGAAAGAGAGGCAGGCCTGCTCAGCCTCCCCCTCTGTCCCCACCACCACTCACCAGCATTTTCCAAACCCTGGAGCGGCCGGAATGACCAATCAAGATGGCCAAACCAGGAGCTGGAACCAGGTGAACCGGAGGAGAATGGTTCAAAATTGGTCCCCCCTCCCAACCAATCCCTACACCCTGCCCACCATAGGTCTGTAAGGACCATACTATGAACACTGCCTTACCTTTATATACTGTCTGTTCCAGTATGACTATTTGAATTTTAAATCAAATCAAATTGTTGATGTTGCACATTCAAATGAAGTTGATAGTAAATTTCTAATTTCAGCCAATCAATCACTGAACAACTCTTAAGATGACTCAGTGTTGATCTTTAAAAATAAAATTTGCATTCCAGTCGAAAATTGTATTGTATTGTATTGTAATTTCTTTTATTTATCCTGGAAGAATACATATCCAATTATAGAATGTATTTGCGTATTTTCCAGCCGTAGTAGTCATAAATTGATCCGTTAAGCGGGTTTTAAGTGACAAATGAATGTCACAGAAGATATGCAGTACTATGCAAAGGTTGCATAGTCCTGCATTTGGTTAGTAACTAATAATGTTTTGTTATTACATAATTTGAAAGAGATGAAAGATAATTATGATGCACTGAAATTTGAGGCTTGTTATACTAGTGTTTATAGTGCTGTGTTCTCTGGTGTTCCTAACAGCAGCCTCGATTAATAATACATTTAAAGGTCTGCAAAAAGCAGATAGAAAGAAAGGAGGGGAAAAGAATAAAGTAGAGAAATAGAAACATAAAAAGGACAGACAGGACAAACAATACATATAATAAAGGATTCATACCGGCCACATCAATGGCGGGTATGGATCATATGTGCAAAAAGGCCTAGATATTGCATTAAACTGAGAATCGATGTTAATTATAACAGACTTCATGTGTGTATGGTTTTACTTACCCACCCACCCAGGGAAGAGACACTACGAGCTGCAGCCAGGGCAGCTATATATCTGGTAGATCATTGATCTTTTTGTCATATTCTTTTGCCCCACAGGCAGTAGTAAACTTATCAAATCACAATCTAACTTTCAGTGGACTTTCACTGTTGGAGAAGGGTTTGAATTTTGTCCCCAGGTGAACCCAACATGGGTGACCTACGTAGAGATTTAGATACATTCCATTGCAGGTTAAAAATCAAAGCCTTCTTTGATCCACAAAATATTAGCCTATGTTCCTCACAACAAGGTCATGTCCTAACACCTGACATTGAAGATGATCAGACTCCCAACAGTGAAAGTCCACTTTTGGATTCCATTAAAAGGTCAAAGGTCATTAAAACGGATACGGTTTGGCAACACTCTGTTGTACCTATCCCTTTAAAGCTTATAATACTCGCTAATGAAATGGGCTTAAACCAACTGCAAATCCCCTTCTAGGCAAAATTTAAGGCTGAGAGAAGCTCCCTAAAGGCTCTTATGAATAATCATACATTAGTCATAAAACCAGCTGATAAAGGGGGCACCACTGTAGTTATGGATAGGGAAGATTATGTAACTGAGGGCATGCGACAGCTCACAGATACCAACTTCTACAAAGAGGTCCCTGAAGACCTAACTGAAATCCACAAGGACTACATACATGAAAATCTAGACAGGCTCCATAGGCTTCAAGAAATTCCAACATGGCTAATAGAGCATTTGAAGACTCACCATCCAAGAACTGCAGAATTGTATCTTCTGCCAAAGATACATAAAGGTAAGACCAGGTGGACCCATAGTATCCGCCAATGGCTGCCCAACTGAAAAGATTTCAGCCTTGGTGGATTACTACCTTAGACCATTTTTAACTCAAGCTAGGTCTTACCTGAAGGATACCACAGATTTCCTTATCAAATTGCAAAATCTGGGCCCCCTACCCAATAATTGCAATCTTGGTACACTAGATGTAACCTCCCTGTACACAATATTCCCAACCATGAGGGTGCTATGTCAACCTACAGACTACTGTTAAAACATAGAATCCCAAACGCCAAGGAAATTTCAAATGAGGCAGTATACACCCTATTCTGGATAGAACTGACCAAGAATAATTTTAGCTTTAATGGTAAACATTACCTTCAAATTGGTGGCACAGCGATGGGCACCAGAGTGGCACCTACATATGTCAATCTGTTCATGGCCCATTTTGAAGAGAAACATGTGTACAGCTAAAAATTTCAACCACTCATGTGGGTAAGATTTATCTTCTTCATCTGGCCACATGGGCAACCTGAATTAGATAAATTCACTGAACACCTGAACAAGGTACATAGCTCCATAAAATTCACTGTAACCACCTCGGGACACAAAATGAAATTTTTAGACACCATTGTTCAGCTGGACAGTACAGGTAGAATACACACTGACTTGTACACAAAAACTAGACAGTTTCTCCTACCTTCATTTTACCTCCTCCCATGTGAGACACAGCATCCATGGGATTCCACTGTGTCCAACGAGGCTGACAGTTTGTCAGACGGGGATATCCACCAGCATTTGTGGCTGAGTGCTTCTTTAGGGTCTCACTTGTAGATCGCTCCATCTTGCTAAAACCCAAACCAAAGAATCCTACCGACAAGGGAGTGGCCAATTACTTGGCTACTACCGATGTACCAGGCTTCAATGGTCTTGGGCAAGTGGCTAAAAGGAACTGGGATATGCTAGGCAAATCCTGCAGCACCAGACCTCTTCACCAAACAAGCATCCAAACATTCTACAGAAGGCCTAAAAACCTGAAGGATATTTTGCTAAGTGCCAAGCTTAGGCTTGTAACTCCCTTGAAACCCAAGCCAAATAAAAACAGGTGCAACTACTGCCCACAAATAGACAAGAGTGGCAGGATTACCTGCACTGTCACAGGGTGCTCTTATACCAGTAAATTCAATGTGCGCTGCTTGAGCACTTACTTAATTTACTGCATCACCTGTAAAATTTTTGGTATCCAATATTTCGGAAAGACAGAAAATGTCATAAAAAATAGATTCTGTGACCACTATGGCAAAATCAGGAGAAAGGAATTCAGCAAAAGTGAGGTATCATGCCACATGAATTCCTGCTCCAAAAGGGGTAAAGATGACAAACACAAGGACATGACCATCCATGTTGTGGAGTTTATCCATGCCAACTCAAAGTCCGCTAGGTCTAAATACCTGCGGAATTTGATTGAATATAATTGGATCCAGAGACTACACACGAATGCCCCCCCCCCAAGGCCTGAATGTGAGTGACCCTTTGGTCCATTAAGTGACAGCACCCTAGTAACAGGACTGGATGACAGGGAACTGTTGCCTCATACAGAAAAATTGCTCCCAAAATGGGTCCTACCCCCTGTACCAGTCCCACTATTTTATATAGTGCCTGACTCCTAGAGTCTTGAAAGATTGACATGTACAAACCTCCACAACTACTGTGCGGTGTTAAGACCTAAAAACATAAAAAAATTATAAAATTTTTCTAAAAAACATTTAGGGATGAAAATAAATCACTGCCTAAGTGCTTTTATTTTCTTACACAACTTGTGTAGAATTGCATAGACCCCAGATTTTTTATTTCTAAAATAAAAAATGCTGGAAAATATGTGTAGGTGTTCTGGTCCCGTAATTTTTTTTTTACATAACTATTCACCTTTTTCCCTCTATCCTGATGGAAAACATTTGTTACAGAAGATCATTTATGATTGTGGCAAATTAACAATTTAAAAAAGAAATTAATTTTGAAAATTAGGCCTGTTCCTTTTTTTGTCAGAATTAATTAAAAGCAATGCAGTCTAAGGATCCCAATAGGTGAAACCGCTTATAACCCCCCTCCTAGACCCCCCGTAGGTCAAAGGTCACACAGTTACCCTGTTGCTACCTCCCGATGGTAACAACCAACAACTGTAAACAACCAGATTGCTACTCCCCTGGAGGAGCTGCTCCCTCATTGGTCAACTCAGGTCACATGTCAAGCACTATAGAAGAGCACTTTCAAATTGAAAGTGCTCATTCCAGCGGTAACTGCGACCAAGCACACTTACCCTGTACAAGCCATAACACTGTATGATGATTGTTTGATGATGATTACTTAAGTACACATATTGAGCATAAAGAACAATACTTTACTCACCATTTTCACAATGGGAACCACTCCTCAGGTAGTCGCAGCTACAGTAATAGTTATACCCATCTTGGCTGACACATGTTCCACCGTTCATACATGGGTTACTGTCACAGGGGTCTGCCACAGACACAAAAGACACCACCAAAACTCAATTTAATACACAAATTGTATAACGTTGTGAGTATACAATGTTACATACCACAGACCCCACGTACAAGTTGCGTTTTATAGACCATTTCAGGGGTAAATTGCATTTCATAGTCTTTAGGAAGTCACGGCGCGGCTTATATACACAATCTATAGACCATGGTAAAAGATTGAAACCTGTTCAGACCAAAAGTGCAGCTTACATGTTACTCCAAAGCTGGGATTGTGGTTTATACACATGCGGCTCATAAGTTTTTTGGGTGTATAGAATGTGATGCTGTATTATGTATGTAGAATGAGATATGGGGAGAGAGAGTGAGAGATAGAGGCAGAGACAGAGACAAACAGTCAGACCGACAGCCAGATGGACAGAGAGACAGACAGGCAGACAGACAGTAAGAGGCAGATAGACAGGCAGACAGTGTCACATATAGACACCATATGTTTTCACTATGTAACCCAGCCTCTCATTTTAATGTGTTCTAAATTGTCCCAACCTGAGACAATATAGAGATAATATATTTACAGAGCACGACACACTAGTTCTGGCTATCCACTATAGGGGGAGCCAACACTCAGTCAATGTATATACTTGGTTCCTTCCCGCCATATTCAATCCTCCATTGTTCATCCAGGACTGTACAACTTTAAGTTGTTTTTTTTTTGTTTTGTTTTCTCTTTGATTGTTATTCATTCTCTTTCTTTGACCAATGTTTGAAAAGGGCAATGGCAAATGTTTACCCATATCTTATATATTATTCATCAGTTTGTGCTCCGGAATAAATTATGTGACCAGGCAAGCAAAAACACCCCTCTGCAGATCTTTAAAATGTGACAGCATTGGCTTAAATATTCCTAGTAGTTATGTCAGAACCCCTCCTTGAACGTAGGTCGTTATTCAAATCCAAAATCAATGATTAAGCTCTAAATGCATTATAAACCAAAATAATGTCTAAAAACACGTTAAATCAGCCTTTTTCATAAAAAATACATAACAATATTGGGATTTTTATCATAAATTTTGATCTAGAAGGAATTTTCAATTTCTGTTTTCAGTTTAGGGTTTTTGGTGACTATCCCCAAAAATTGGCATAAAAGTCTGCAAATTATATCATTGGATTGGTTGCCATGGCAACCAGGAACAGGCATATATAGGTCGATTTCTCATGAAAAATTTTACCATCCAAATATCAGCCATTTCTACCTAAAATGGAGCATTTTAAATGAGACCATTGAATTCTGCATCGAAAATTAGTTTAATATATTTCTATAATCATTTTAGAGTTATTTTGCCCCTCCAATGCCCCCTGGTCACCAAATGGGGAATTAAAATCCCCCACGATGGGGTGTTCTCCCTTGATGGGTCACATAATTATAAGCAAAGACCCTTAGATTTTAACCCACACACAGACTGGATATCTGATGAAGCTTGTTCTTTGCATGGATCCCAATGTAAACAACGCTGCGTCGACGCTGCGTGCCTGAAAAAAACAACCCCCAATGCACATGCTACTAACAACCAGCCAATTAAACAGGCTGCTGAACTGAACATAGTAGATGCCCGAATAAAACCTCAATTGAACATACTACTAACACCAACATGGTCCTGGAAAATACCACCTGCCCTGTAAACATAGCATAGTAGATGCCTGAATAAAACCACAAATTGCATATACTACTCACAGAATAGCACCGTGTTAACTGACTATAATAGGCGACTGAATAAAACTCCCAATTGCTCGTACTTCTCGTCCTGAACCCCTCAGCCACCCAGAAACATATAATGGCACCCCCCTATATGTAACGAGGCATGAACTTGTTCACTCTACCAATGTCATACGGACTTTTTTGGTATGAGAAGTATCAAGTACCGGGTAGTACTTTGGAAATGAAGATACAGAATTTACAGGTATAACGATTTTCTTTTTCTGATTTTGTATGGAAATATGCAAGATTCTTTGATTTTACCTTAGAAGATATGAAAAGCATATGAGAAATACGAAATTATATTTAAGATATTTATATATAACATTTTGACTTAAGACCCATGTAAAACGGGTGAAAATTTGAGAAAAATGTGAAAAAGGATCATGAGAATTCATGAAAAAAATCTCTAAAATGTTTTGCAAGTGTCGGTCGGGTTTCTGGAAACAAACCTTTTTAGGTCTTATATGCCACAGAGTGTTTCCATACATCATGGCACTGGAGTATCGATATCGGTCGTCATGATGTATCAATGCATCATGGTGAGAAGCATCCCCAGCATTGCATTGTGCATCATGAAGACAAGGGCAGATAAAACAACAGGCATTCTGAAGGATAGTTGTAGATTAATAACTCACTTGCTTCATAGACTTCCACCTCACACAGGCTCATGGTGACATTGATATGAGTGGAGATGACCTTAATGCCTACTACGGTGGCGTTAGGAGGGATGAAGTTACAGTAGACCTCATAGGGGAGATCGGAGACTCCAGTATACTCAAACACATTACAGGTCAGATAGGACTCCAGCCAATAGGCATGGAGGTTAAAGTTGTTTGTTGTCACTACAGCCACCCGCACCTTGCTAGGGTACTCTGAAAATCAAAGCATGGATTAGGAACAGGCTGGTATGTATATGCTATTTGTTTTATGGAAATACTAAAACCATGAATATGCGATTTGAGGAGGTGTCAATTTGTAAGGGTAGAAATTGTGGATGTTTTAGGGTAAGATTTCAAAGTTGTATGGATTGATAACAATTTATGTTCTAAATAGCACTAACACATCGCAGTGGACTTTTTATGTTGACAATGGCACATATACTAACAACATCAAAATGGGAAGAGGTCTAGAGAACAAAATTCTCGAACATAATCAGACCAGCGAATTGTAGAATCTCATGCAATAGGTACATGACAGAGGTGTAGGAAGCAAATCTTCATTGGTGGGGCCCAGTGGGGGCCCCACCTAGACCACTTTGAATTCTCAGCTCGAGAGCACTAGTGCCTATACCTATATATATTTTTTTTTATAGAAAACAGGGGCGTAGGAAGCAATTTTTTATTAGGGGGGGGGGTAGCGAGGGGTCTCGGTTAGGGGGGCCTGCTATATTTTTATATATAGGCTTATATAGGGAACCTCCTCATTATTGGGGGGCCCGGGCCCCCCTGCCCCCCCCTTTCCCTACGCACCTGGAAAAGTAATTTTTGATGAATTTTAGATCTAATTTGATACCCAAGTCCCCATTGTCCCTATCCCATTACTATATCAATTTGATTTGAGATGCAAAGTTTTTGTTTCTTGTTCCTCAACTGTTGAATTTATTATGAATTCTTGGCAAATTTTAGGGGGGCCCAGACATACTCAGGCCCCTACTCCTTTATGACTGCCCCCCCCCCTGCCCCCCTTTCCTACGCCACTGAGTGTTAAGTACTCATTTAGTTCCTATATATGATTATGTATCCAACCAGAAAACAAAGAAAAACAAGTTTTGAATTCCATTTACCATTATACTCATCTCTAATATCCAGCCCATAGATCCTAATGAAGTTGGGACATTTGTAGCCTCGGAACTTCACCAGCCACCACGGTTGGTACTCCAGGGAGGTCTTTGGACAGGAGAAGCACTGCGCAGGCTGCCTCTCACCATCTAGTGCATGGTCTGCAGTGCCAGTACTGTTGGTTGTCATCTGGTAACCAACTGTACCTGATAGCCTCACCAGATTCGCACTTGCTGCAAAAGAGAACCATCTGTGCCTTAGACAGCTGTTTGACTCCAGACGAATTTACCTTGCTACAAGTCTGCCTTTTTATATAATTTTGGAGATTTTCTTTTCAGCTGAATCTAGTCATCTGAACATCTCAAGGATAGTCTGATTCGTCCAGGTGAAAAAGACAAAAAGAAGGGAAGACATGTCCCAATCTAACGTCTTAGGCAATTTGCAGCAAATCTTGCACTTTAAACCTCATGACATTGTGTGCTGGCAGGCCTGTGAACATGTCCTTACCGCCATAGCAGGCCATTATCATCTACCCTAACAGGCCATTTCATCTACCCTAACAGGCCATTTCATCTACCCTAACAGGCCATTTCATCTACCCTAACAGGCCATATCATCTACCCTAACAGGCCATATCATCTACCCTAACAGGCCATTTCATCTACCTTAACAGGCCATTTCATCTACCCTAAGCTTCATTTTATATCTAATGGGCAAATGAGGTTACCATGTCAGTGTCCGACAGCTGGGGAAGCCGGTACCATGCAGTGGGTAAAATACAACAATTTTGTTTTCTTTAAAATTTAGTTTTTCTTTGCTTAGTAGCATAAGACTATTTGGTTAGGCCATCCTTAGTAGGTGCCTACCACATAGGTTTGCCGTTAGACTCCAGCCAGGACCTTCTAAGGCTGTGTTCTAACGGATCGTACTGGGGACGCACACCAATTTAACGAGATCATCTTCTATTTCTTTTCCTCACCGTTATTGCAATGCACGCCAACCCAGCCCTCTCTGCAGATACATCGGTAGGTACCAAGGTTAGGGAATCCCACACAGGTGCTGGATTCATTACATGGAGAACTGTAACAGGGATCTGCATAGAGAATCAGTAACACCAATTATCACACTGTATCACCCTTTTGCAATGATACCTGTAGAACTCTTTGTGCTAATGGCCAACTTCACAGACCTTTTTGTTTTAACAATCTTGAGCAAACATAACCAATCAGAAATTCTATACTCCTGACAACATTTTCTCTTCTTCGTCATAATATTCAAGCCCAATGCACACATTAATTTTACTTCAGCTATTTAAAGCCGAAAAAGCAAAAGGACCCACACAGGTTCATCGATCAGTCTTACCGAACAGAATGTGAGGCTGAAGTGCGAAACCGTAGATGGAATCGGCAGACCACGAAACTGTGATGACGGAGCCTACGTCAAGTGACGAGTCATACAGTGCGTGTGACGTCATAGAGGCATTAGATGACGTACCATTGGACGAGATCGGTACAATAGGCAAGTCTGATGAAGAGTCGTAATGGATCCCAAGCACCTGCCCCTCACTCACAGACATCTGAATAGGTGTTTAGGGATTTGATTTAAACGTGGAAAAGAGTTAACTTTGGTCGGCAGTGCCAGCAACCTATTCATCCTATTGTGAATATTTTGGTTACACCAGCTTACACTCCCATTCACACGTCATCACTAAGCATATCAAACCTGTGTGTGGTGTCGCCACACCACACACAGGTGTTAAGGGCTCGTAATAGGCAGATTCTACAAAAATACTTTTACAAGTAAAATAAGTAAAAAAAAACAAAAAAACATGTCAAACCTGTACATAGCATACATGGTTGGAAGCGTATATAATTCCCAAATTGATTTCCTTCGATTTTGTAACATTTTGTTTTCTATGGGATGAAAATGGAACAAAAACATTCTTTTTTGCTTCTTTTGTTTGAACAGCATTATTGGATAGAATTTTGTTATAGATTTGTCTTCTATTAATTTTAGATCAATTTTGTACTGGTTTCGGAGGGCACTTTCTTTTCTTCTTTTTCTATTCCAATTATTAAGCTCTATAGAGCTCTTCAAAGTTGCATAGTTACTAAAAATCAGTTATTTTCCCCTATTTTCACCCATTTCACTCTAAAAATCCCATTTTTTAGTAATGAGGCAACTTTGAAGAGCTCTGTAGACCTTAATAATTGGAATATCAACAAAAGAAAAAAAGTGCCCTCAGAAATCACTCCAAAATTATTCTCCACCCAACAAAACTGAAAATTTTAACATGATTCCATCCCATAATGCTGTTCAAAGTCAAAAGAGCTAAAAAGGAACGCTTTTGTTCCATTCAGATTCCATATAGAAAAAAATGATACAAATACGGAAATCAGCTCAGGCATTATTTATGCTCCCAACCATGTATGATGTGTACAGGTTTGATATATTTTTCACCCTTTTTCCTTGTCAAAATATTTTTGTAGAATCTGCCTATTATGAGCCCGTGAGGTCAGATTGTCTGGGTTGTTTTAGAGAGACAGGTGCGCTCAGCTCCTCAACTCTAGTTGAATTTATTAAAGCTCCATATGCATAGGTTTAACCAAGGAGGCCCCTATCCGTATAAGCACCCCTTTTATATGTAATAACCATACACCATATTTCAGAGTCATTTGATGAACTCTATAGCCAGATAACATTCTTCCCCAAATAAAAAAGACAACAACAAAACAAAGAAACATAATTTTGAACATATCTAATTAAAACAGTATGATATATCATGAGATAGCCTAACCCTCAGTCAGACAAACGTAGGATCTCAGCTTAAAAACTCTTTTTCCAATGAAGATTCTATATTCGTCTACTTACTGTATTTATAGAAGCATTGAAGATGATAGTCTGAACACCAGCACCGTCCACCAGCACCTCAGTTTTATTGGTCATATTGAGACGGCTTAGGTCTTGGTAATCGGACTCCCACGCACTCAGCCAAAAACTCCCACTTCTTAAGGCATAAATGGTGATTCCAGCCACCTCGCCACTAAGGGTGACTTTATCATTGATGATGACCAGGTCTGAAGGTGCCGTGCCATCCAGAAGGGCCAAGGACTGGCCAGGGTATCCTATGGCTAATAAAGAATGAAAGATTGGCCTCCTGTATAATTGGTATAGAAGAGCTCTACAGGCGGGAGCCTCGGCAATTATATTAAGCTAATAGATGATGGATATGGGGGTCCTAGGGCTGTATATACAGCATATACAGCCCGTGGGGCCCCGATATTCATCACCTAATAGGTTTATACCACCATTTTCTCCATTTTGTATTAATTTCTTACCTGATATCCACAGAATATAACCAGGAGAAGATATTTTGTAAATGCAAGCGATACGGCCGGTGTCCGCTCTGCGCGAAGCCATTGTTTTTGTTCCTTGTTGGGAGAGGTACCACCGTGTTTACACTCAGTTTTCGTCTTGATTCCAAGCTTGTCATCTTATAATATCGAAATCCCAAGAAGTTTTCGATCCATAGACGAGGAATGCATGCTAATTTTCTCCATTTTCTTCGATATAAATAAGAATCCATTGATTTTCCCAACGTACGCGAGTCGCGTTCTGGCCATTCCCACCCGCCTCCTTGTCCGGCGAAAGTGTGTCAGTGGCACGGATGTAGATATAGGTCAACTGCTTGTCGTACGAGGAAGACGCCGAAAATTTCGGACCGTTTTGGAAAATCAATGGATTCTTATTTATTTTCATAATATCGGACATAATACATATAAGGGGAACATCAAGACTATCTAAGGATGTATTCTTTTTAATATCTCGACATGTCATGGTTGGATTCCATATGAAAATTGAGTATGAACACGGTAAACCTCTCCCGGCAAGGAACAAAAACAATGGCTTCTCACAGAGCGAACCGGGCGAAACGTTGGGAAAATCAATGAATTCTTATTTATATCAAAGAAAATGGAGAAAATTAGCACGCATTCCTCGTCTATGGATCAAAAACTTCTTGGGATTGCGATATTATAACATGCCATGGTTGGATTCCATATGAAAAGTGAGTGTAAACATGGGACAAGGACCTCAGGTTAGAACTTTATTTTCACTTTGGGATTTCATCACCGTTCAGTGTGGCACTATGGCTAACGTCTTCGCCAACCAGCACTGCGGCCGGGGTTCAATTCTCCTACGAGATGGGATGATTTTTCACATTGAAATGATGGCCAGATAAACTTTGTATAGCTGCCATAATTTCCAAAAAGTCCAACTTGACCTCGAAAAAGTATATACCAAAAATTTCAAAAATGCACATGTGTGGTATATGCAGAATAATGCATGGCTAAACTGCATATAAACCCACTGGAAGTCCCGAAATCGTGGTATAAACTAGAATAGGGGGTAGCTTTAACTCTCCAGACGTAAAATGTAATCATCATTTATCAAACGACTCCACAAAATTTAATAGAGTTATATTTATTGGGGATCTTAATACAAATGAAGAGGAAAACATAGTGATTCACTGAGTCTAGCCTTTTAATAGCCAAAAGTGATGAAGAGGGTAAATAGATTTAAGAGAAATGGGGATACAATAAAGAGAAGACCCCCCCCAAAAAAAAAGGGGAAAAGAAACAAACAGTGGAGATGTGCCCTTTATTTGTAAATTGACTCGGTCATGTTCGCTTTTATAATTATGTATTTAGCCTACCTGTCTGACATCGTTCACCTGTTGACCATGTTTGACATAGGCAGAAGTAGTCATCAAATTCACCGGTCATACATGTTGAGCCACTTAAACATGGCTCACTGGAACACGGGTCTGTTAAATGATAAAATAATACACATGCAAACTCAGTCTTGTTGTTCATATTGACAGTGGAGAGCTGCATATTGCCTTGATTAAGCCAAATTAAGGGCTGGTTCGCAGCGAGGGTCAGGTCCATTTTTTGCTAATCCAATGATTTTTTTCCCCCATACATTTCCAGTATAAAAATCGGTCAGATTAGCAAAAATTTACGACCGATGCTGTGGAACAAGCCCTTTAAAGCAGTGATGGATATCCGGTTTACATCGGGTCCTGATTGAGATGAGGTGAATGTACGATCTCATCTTTGATGTGAGTTTTCACGTCGGTCATCATTTTGCTGATACAAAAAAAAATCAATCGGCATGCATTGTTTTGCCATTGTGAGGGTAGCTCCATACCTTTTCCACCAAAGCCGATTTTACTTTCTGATTCTGTCAGAGAGCTATCGCGATCGGCTTCAGTATAACAGCTTACAACCCATAGAGAATGAACTAGTTCAGACAATTGCATCGTGAATCAGTCCAATGAAATTAAACTTTCAAAATCTTACTGGATTAAAAAATACTGCACAGAAAAAAAATCCTATCCCTGATGAGACCCGATTTTAATCGGAAGGTAGAGCACACCTGTCGCATCGATTTGCTCCAGCTAGCGCATGATGCAGCTCAATCTCCAAAATGTGAGCAAATTGGCTTCGGTAGAACACCCACTTAATGTAAGTCCCATCTGGCTTTATGATTCATACATGCATGCAGACCTGTTTAATGGACTTACCAAGGTTTTAATAAAGGATAATCTCCGAGCCTGCATGCATGCATCACAGCAGCGTGTGGGTAAAGACCATTATTTTACAGAGTGGCATTTAAACCAGGGGTAGCTATGGTATATAGCAGGACTTGCTTGCAGGTTGTGGAGGTATGAGCTAGGCTGCTTCCCCTCCATGGCACAAAGCTTGCAGGAGATCGGCCATACAAGGTGGCCTTAACAGAACATACATGGCCTTAGGCCGGTAGGGGCCGGGCCCCAGGGTCAGGGGGACTATAGGGATTAACCCTATACAACCCTACAACAAGGGGACCGGCTTCAAAGCGCATGGAGGCCATAAACGCACCCCCCCACCCTATGTGTTCACTCATGCGCAACCAACGGCTGCTGCTCTGAGCAAACAGAGAGAGCGAGCTCCTCTCTCTGATCCCAGGATCAGAGAAACCAGGCGAAGGGCCATAAAACTGCCCATCACACTGCCCTGAGGCCCCACCCCTCCCCCTCCTGATCAGATCAGATCTGTAAAAACTTATTTGATTGGAGGATGAGGAACCCAATTAAAACAATGGATGGGATGGAGAAGGTGTATAAAAAGCAGAGCACAAGACACTCAGCATCACTTCTCAAAAAATGGAGCACCAAGCTACCACTCCGAGCTCAGACTCCACCATTCCTGGCGGACAGGGTACCCCCCAGGGGGATCATACTTAAGCTACAGAGCCCAGTCAGAGCGACCTGGAAGACATTTTAGCTGTAAACAGGGCATGTACGTCCCGATCCAGCTTTACATCTGACAACAGCACTAACGCTGATGCTCAGGGTAACACTCCAACACAACAATTTGACTCAATATCTGAGGATGGGATATAGCCAGAAACTGAGCAACACAACGTTGGCAGGCTAGGTCAGGCAGAGGATCATAATATCATACAAATCCTCAGGGAATATGGGAGGGAAATGCCCCTACTGCAACCACTGCAGAACCCCATAGACTTCCAATGTGTACCACTGGTGAGGTGGCCACAGGAAGTGCGACCTGACCCAAGATATTCCACCAAAAGACCAGCCGAAACAGAGGTGGGAATTGCAGCAGAAAACACTGGAGTACAATGAAAGAGGCCTAGACAGCTACACCTCACACAGCACCAACCCCACCACACTAGAGCTGGGTACACCAGGTACACACAGGACTCCCCAGCGCCAGATGACCCTAGAGGCAGGGTAGCCTTACAGGTGAGACGACCTACCTTTGGGGACCACTACCCAAGGATGCCACTCCAGGGCTACAGGTTTATCACCTTCAACCACAGACGAGGTGGCTATTCAGCACCACACCACAGCAACCTACAGGAAGAAGGGCCAAGAAGACCAACACACTCCATATCACATGAGGCAGACATGGAATACTACCTGCACCCTAGGTACCAAGTGGACACAGAACACACTGCCACACACGGGAGGACCCTACCCCACCATAACCTGCCCCTACAGCACGCCCAGCACCAATGCCAGGGCTGGCGCCTCGCCACCTGGAGGCACTCAACCGCCACTCAGCCCATAATCAACATGGACACAGGGGAGCTGGAGGAAGGGGAAGTGCTGGATTCACCACTAAAAGCAGTGAAAATCCCTAAAAAAGAGCCCATGGACACGACTATGGGCCCTGTAAGGGCCAATGTAAAAACACTGATCAGCGACATATACAAGGCGCCCCTGGGGAAGATGGACACAGCAATACTTTATGAGAAATACTCCAGACCAGACAACCTGGACAGCCTCCACAAGACGAGAATAAACCAAGAGATCCTCGATGAGCTAAAAGCTAAGGACCCCAAATACAAACAGCAGACTGTGAACGGGATGCACCCTATAAGTCTATGCCATGGGCCCTCCAATTTGCAGCCAGACTGCTGATATCAGCACTCAACAGTCTGGACTGAAAAACACAGAGCCCAAAGGAAATGGCGGTAAAAATATCTGACTCTCTAATGCTGATCACGAAAACCTCCTGGAGACTCAACAACATGAGATCACTCCTCAAGAACAGTGTTGCAGGTCCCACCTCACACCTGGCCAAAGACAACAATAAACAAGGCTTCCAATACCTACAGGGTGACAACCTAAAGGGGGAAGTCGCTACATGCAGTAAGCTACATTACACCTTTAAGGAAGTCTATATCACACCCAAAGACAAAAGGAAGCCCACAAACCAGGGAAACCCCACCAAGGGCCCAGCCCAGGGCCGGGGTCAACAGCGAGGGCACTGACAGCAACAGAACAACAGGTACCCCCAAAACAACCAACAGTCATACAGAAACAACAACCACCATGGGAAGTATGATGACAAGAGGAAACAACACACCAACGGAGGCCAATACAACAACAGCAAACAACGCAAAACAAGCAAGACAAACGCCAGCGCAATGGAGGCAGCACCTACCTCCTACACACATACAAGTCCCACCTTCCAGGCAGGTGGTCTGGGCAGAGAAGCAGACACATGGTTACAATACACATCAGACGGACGGGTACTGAACATGGTAAAGGGCCTACCCATAAGCCTATGCTCTCTGCTCACCTAGCTGAGACAACCTGACCCTAGTTGCTTGGACCCAGTGAAATACAGAATCACAACTTAAGAAACTGCTATCACAAGGCATAATAGAACCTGCCTTCCCATCACCTAGAGCCTTTGTCTCACACATGTTCCTAAAAGAAAAATCTAACGGAATATACAGGCCCATACTAAACTTGTCAAACTTGAATCAATACACGTCATACAAGCATTTTAAAATTGAACACCTGTTAGAGGTTATGAATACAGTCCCAAAAGACAGCTACCTAACCAGCATAGACATAACCCAGGCTTACTTTTCCCTACCGGTGAAACTTAGGGACAGGGACCTCCTATAACTAATACAACATGGTATTAGATATAGGTTCACCTGCCTCCCCAATAGTTACTCCCCAGGGCCCAGAATCTTTACAAAAATCATGAAGACACTCATAACACACCTGAGAACAAAGCATGGGGTAAACCTTGTCTTTTAAATAGACGACACATTAATTCATGCAAAAATAAAAGTGGAAGTCAGAACAGCCACAATACACACAATCAGGGTGCTGCAAAATGCAGGCTTCACTATCAACTTTGACAAATCAGTACTAGAGCCAATGCAAACCATTGAGTACCTGGGCTTCACACTGCACTCACCCATACTAACACTCATGATACCAGACAAAAAAACTGGTTCTTATCTCACAAAAGGTGGAGGATATCCTTAAGGTACAAATATGTACCATAAGGAAATTCTCGCAGGTTCTAGGAGCCCTAGCAGCCACAGAACCTGGAAATGACAGAGCAAAGGAACTTACCAAAAAGCTCATCATTGCAAAAAAACAGGCTTTAATAATGACACGGGGCAATTATGACAAATTCATTCCCCTTAGAGGGTTCATAAAACCAACCCTGAGAAAAAACCTACAGGATTTGCCACATGCAAAGAAGACATACACAGAAAGGTGTCCACAGATAACCCTATAGACAGACTCCTCAGACACAGTTTAGGGTGCCTACATACCTGAAACCCACTCTGAATATGGGGAAGAATGGTGTGAAGAGATAGAACCCCTCCATGTAAACATAAAAGAACTCCTAGCAGTCCACAGGACACTCCTACACTTCAAAAAGCCCCTAATGGGGAAACACATACATATGTTCATAGACATCACCTCAACCATCAGCTACCTCAACAAAGGGGCTTCTCGCCAATCCATTCTGTGCAACAAATCCACTGAAAGTGTACTCAGATTGGCCTGTGAAATAAACATAACATTCAAAACCACATACATTCCATCAGAAGACAATGTCGAGGCAGACAGGGCCTCAAGAGCCTTCTCCATGGCAGGAGAATGGACACTGAGCCCTGAAAGCCAACAGAAAATATTCAAAAAGTTCACCAAAACCTGACATTGACCTATTTGCCTCACCTTCCAATGCAATATGCAAACACTTTGTATGCCTACACCACTATCCTAATGCAGATGCAACCGATGCATTCTCCATAACCTGGTCAGGCTTGTTTATACTCATATTCCCACCCTTTGGTATCATTGGCAGGACACTAAGGAAACCGAAGGAAGACAGACCCAGAGGGCTACTACTCGTACCGGAGTGGGAGACACAACCCTGGTACCCCAACCTCAGGAGACTGCCCACCTTCAAGGACAGATGGACCCTAAGGGTCAACATATCAATGCTGCCGTGGCCAGGGGATCAGAAGAAAATCTTCCCCATGGCCAACAGGATGAGGCTCCTATGCCTGCCCTTATGAATGACAAGCACCCCTTGGAAATTATCTGGTGCGATCACATAGGAATATTCAAGGCATCCTGGGAGCTCCTCATGGCTTTATGGTCAAATTCTATGCAACAGCAGCTAGGAAGTGGCTAAAACACACCAGCAAAAACAATTTTAGCATCACCCACCCCACCATACACCAATGTGTAGACTTTCTAACAGAGATCGCCAATAGTGGGGTGGGTCACTCATCAGTAGCCACCACCAGGTTCCTAATGTCATTCTTCATATACATAGAAGGCAGACTGTTAGGAGGACATGCACTGACCCAACTCTAGTAAAAGGGGCAAAAGCCCTAAACCCACCACAGGAACCTTATGAATACATTTTGGACCCAGCACCAGTAATACACAAACTGGCACAGTGGGGCGACTTAGAGGAGCTAGATCTGGATAAGCTAACAAGGAGAACCCTACTACTCTTCATGCTAGCAACAGGTCAGAGGATACAGAGCGCCTATGGCCTGCTAAGAACTGACCTCAGACTATCAGATGATACCATCAGGATCATATACTCCGCAAAACTGAAGTCCAACTATCCCAAAAAGAACCCACTACTCCTCAGGTTTGACGAACATGAAGACACATGAACATGTGTCTATTCACACCAGAAAGCCTACCTGGGCAGGAAGGACACAAAAGGAGCACACCCTAGAGTGTTTGGCATCATCAAAACGCCTTCCAACCCAGCCAGCTCCGTCACCTTGTCAAGATACATTAAGGTGACCCTAAAGGACACAGGCATACAGGAACACTTTGGAGCATATAGCACAAGACACGCTGCCACTAGTGCAGCGGACAGGCTAAATGTACCAATAAATGACATACTTTACTCGGCAGGATGGGTGAGAACCAATACATTTGCCAGGTTCTACAACCTCTATGGGAAGAGACAGAGGACACCTCACATGTGACTAACTTTATAACTGCCATTATGAACTGTGAAACAGACTCTTAGACCACCAACCAGACAGTACACACTAAACACGCCTAGAGAGTGGTGGTCTTATAAACCAGAGTCTCAAAACATTAATATTAAGATATAATTATCAAAGTATCTATCCCAGAATACATATATACTTATGCACTCTAATGCATACATGTTGAAATAAACATGGACACCCTAACACCCTTCTCAGACACATGCCACTTAACATGTACATAGAAAAGGGAGCAGGACCACCATCAAAGGTGGCCCCGACCAACTCTCTTCATGAAGAAGGGGGAGGGGAGAGACATCAACAGTGAAACACTGTGTCCCACAAACATAGATTAAAAGACTTTACATGAGATCTACATATACTGCATAAAGCATTTATAATCAAAAGCCATACAAACATGTATACCTACTCTGCT
Organism: Acholoe squamosa; assembly: GCA_949317995.1. Taxonomy (NCBI): domain Eukaryota; kingdom Metazoa; phylum Annelida; class Polychaeta; order Phyllodocida; family Polynoidae; genus Acholoe; species Acholoe squamosa. The sequence goes on from OX439045.1 coordinate 26,994,875, forward strand.
TGACCAGACAACTTACAAAGTGTAAATAAAACCTGTCCATCTAATATGAATCTATGACTTGTGGTCCTTCAATTAGGATATCTGCCCTGAGTTAGATTATTGAACAAGACAAAATAGCCCTGGCTTAAATGCCACTCTGTGAAATAATTGAATATTAAACCTAACAATGTGTAGTTTAATATGAATTATTCCTAAGAGTTATGGCATTAAGCCATAGGGCTAACCCACCCGTTCGCTATACTCTCTACCCGCCCTATTTGACGGGATAATCTAACTCGAGAATGACTATGACGAATACATGACAACCTGCAAGCAAGGTCCTGCTATATACCATAGCTACCCCTATGGCTTAATGCCATAACTCTTAGGAATAATTCATATTAAACTACACATTGTTAGGTTTAATATTCAATTAAAGCAATGTGCTTCTTTCATTCAGTACTGGTAATGCAGTTGAAATGAATATAATTGTTCTGTGCAATTATCAGTCGCAGATTTATCCAAAAAGCCCTACTCAAGGAAAGTAGTGCGAGTGGTTTGAGAAGGGATGTTCTATTCCTTCTCAAAAATAGTATTCAGACCCTAGCCAATACCTAGACCTGTATCAATCTATATGACATATAAGGACAGCAAACCATCAAAGTTCCCAACTAGAATCTAACAGATTATGATGAAAATGACAAAGAAATTAGGTTCATTAACTAAAACTCCAATCTTAATATAGGTGAAGATAAGGACTTACTTCTTACAACATAAGGCGTCATCATCAGTCTGCTGGTGTAACTCTCAGCTGTAGAATCCACTGCTGTACCAGGACCGAGTGCTATGTTATGACAGGTTTCTGTAGCAATAGAAGTGAGGTCGGACAGGGAATAACCAGGACTGTCTGCCAGGGGCATCCTGCTATCCACTATGGACACTACCCCCCTCATAGACACATCCACACGGGGCTCCTCAGTAGTCATATCTAATTCATTAACTGTGGTCGTTGTGAAGGCTGGAAGTGTGGTTTGGGCATCTGTAGTGGTCTGATTTGTCTGATTGGTGTCAGGACCAATAGTAGTCATATAGACTGGTTCAGGAATTCTGAAGGTGTAAGGGTCCCACACTGTAGGGTTGTAGTGAACACCAAGGCTAGAGCCTTTTATTGACATCTTCATCTTCAAGGACCTGAAGTTCTTGTTAAAGCGGCCATAACCTGGTGTATAACGGTAGGTAGTGAGATATATGTAGTCCTGGAGGCTGAACACTGTGGCTGCCTTCTCCCATATACCCAGGTAGAAACGACCCGCCTGGAAGCAGAAAGGAGGAACCATCAGATGACATGGGATTAAGTAAATTGTGAGTACAAACTACAAGTACGTTAGTAAGTGAGTTCGACAGGGTCAATAGAACTGTCACGTAAATCTCAAGTGCTCCCCCAATATACTAGGGATCATTATACATATACGTGAGAGGAGGGGGGTTCTGTCTATAGCTGGATTATTGTCCACACATGATAAGTGCCGCCTTTGGCCCTTATTTGCCCTACACAGACAGAGCTAGAGCTCAGTGCAGTGCAGGGACCTATAAATAGAAGCAATTAAGATGTGTAACTTTTGATATACAGCTTTGACTAAAGACGCTCTAGTTCTTTTGTCAAAGCCGTTCCCTAGAGGTCGACCTCGGGCTGCAATATTTCTGTGATTAGGTCTTTTGCATTCGAAATGGGCCTTGCTGAGCCTCTAGATGCAGTCCTACCTAGCGCCATAGTATGGCATTAGTAAGCACCAGCATGACCTTGAACCTGTCACTCTGCAAGCATAGATGTGTCAGACTACAAACACGAAGAGTGAGCAGTTCCTGTTCCATTTCCTGTTCACTTGAAGAGGGGCATAGTGGATGTTATATATGAAGTTTAGGACCGCAATGTTTTGCTGCTTCTTTTATGGTGGTACCCTGAGGGTTTAAACCTCAGGGCACCAGAGTAAGCATCTAGATCACTAGGTTTGTTAAACTAGGCTATTCAAAAATCACACTGTCAGCAAAGGCGGCACACGGTTCAGTTGCTCATCTCATTGTACTTTCAAAATCACTGGTTTGGACTACAACACACCATATTTATCTAAGCGTTTACTATGATGCAGAGTATTATCTAGATCTCATAAAAGCTAATAGTATGAGCCTAATTGTCTTAATTTCATCGACAAAAAATTGAATCCAATCATCACATGGGCCCTTCATTTATAAACGTGTCATTCCAAGGCCAACATGATACGTGAATGGATTAATGAGGGCTATATATCCTGATTGATAGGACGTGTTGGTGCTCGGGTCATGAATCATGAAGACAAAGAGCTCATGTAGCCAAGTGTTGTCCTTTAGATAAACTGTTCAGCTACTTACGTAGTCAGCCAGGTAGTCAATCCCTGCCAAATAACCATCACATGTGTAGTTTAGGCCACTTTCTATTATAAGGGTCCTATTGGTTTCAGTATTTCTGGTTGTAGATAAGCTTGCTGGTGGAACATTGCAATCATCTGTTAAATGATATTAACAAAAGAAATGAATACAATGATTAAATGCAAATAGCACAGTAGCATGGGACACGACTGATGAACAGTGTAATTAGACCTATGTACACACTTTCTAGTCACATCAACATCTGTCCTTTCACATACATAATCTTTGCAACCTGTTCCCATTGTATTTACTTGTTTACATGATTATAATATTGAGATGTCAATTAACTTTAATAACTTGTCAATCGTTCATGAGATATATTTTGCGATAATTATTCATTATAATGGAAAACATGGAAAGTAAAAACAACAACAACAACAACAACAACAACAACAACAACAACAGGATCGTAAAGAGGCAATGCCCAAGTCCCGAGTTACCATGCCCCCATCGGAAACGGCCGTTTGGGGCGTTTCACATCACAGTAGGTGTGCCATGGAGAAGGGGCCCAGTGCTTAATGACATCCCCTGGTAGCTGACCGCAGGGAGGGGCCTGGTTACCGGGAGTCAGGGGCAGACTCAATGTGGGTCAGTGTGTCAACGTAAATGTACATATATTGTATTTCCTATATTTCTTTTTATTGAAAAATTTCATAAATCCAATCAATTAAGGAGATGAGCATGTGGGTGTTGCTCAAAAATTTTCATCCACTAATTCAAATAGGTTCATCTTTTAAAAAAGTACTTCCTGTTCATCTAGTTCTATAAGTATAGGTCTCCTGATAAGTACACCCACCCTAGGGTCTCAGAGAGTGCCTCCTTGTGGTGGCTGGCGGCGAAAACGGCCGCTGCAGCCTAACTCGGGACTTGATACCATCCATAGCCTCTTAATAGTTAAGGGAAATGAGGTAAGGTATTAAGAGGGAAAGATTAATAGCAACGCAAAGAATGCTGATATTCCCTACCAAACACGGTGTCCACATATACCATTCGCACCTCCACATCGGAGAGTTCTCTATCCCAGAAGACAAGGTCGGCAACCTTTCCGGAACCAAAATTAGACATGTCGTTATTGGGACGTCCAAGGGTCCAGGACGTAACGCTACTACTGCTGACGTAGCTGTGTGATGACGTAGTCATGTCAACAAGTATACCGTCACCATAGAGACGTAACCCAGTCGTCTGGGACCATGTGGTCATCACGTGATACCAACGTGAATCCCTGACTGGCCAATTGAGGGGACCATAAAGTTTGCTTCCGTCACGGTACTGTTGGAAAAAGGAGGGATTGAACATAGAAATGTCTATTATAAGGCCAAGGAATCATGTCTTTCTGCTTGAGGCAGGAAATATTGTCATATTACATCAAGCCTCTGCTTTAAAGCCCTGAAATACAAAAAAAAAAAAAAAAAAAAAAAATGTTGCGAGTCCCTTCAGTTTAGTTTAGGCCTACTAGATAGGCTAAAATACTAACCCTCTGATGACCCGAAGGGTATTTTAGAACAGACAACAGACTAATGTAGCAGACTCTACTATGATTTTAAACGTGCCAATTAAAAGATGGTGAACATGGGCTCTTTCTAGCTCTGTATATCCTCAATTATATAGCATTCAGCAGAGTGCATGATCATAGCACTGGAAGTCTTAGTTCTAACTAGCAAAGTTCAGCAATGGCTCCATAGTGAATCACATTGAGAGAGTTCACTATGATTTGAAAATGTGCTGCATAAAGGATCAAAGCTAGAAACTGGTGGTGGGACGCTGTGGAGATTTAGAGGATTTTCACACGCTCACGAAAGGTTTTTAGTTCAAAGTTAGTGCATTTGTAGTGGGGATTATAGTGTACGCCTGATTTTCACGATATGGAATTCTGAATAACTTCGGCTTTATTTGTATAAGACATTCCAATGCTTTTATTTTATTAATTAACCATGAATGAATTTTTAGGCCTAAAGAATGGGTCTAGACCCCTAAATTCGACAGGGTGACATGGCCATTTCTTAAAATCGACATGTGACATGGAGCTTAGTGACAAGGACATGGAGAATGAAAAAGTTAGTGACATGAGACATGACCTTTCCTTAAAATCGACATATGACATGGAGCTTAGTGACAAAGACATGGGGAAATAGAAATTTAGTGACATGTGACATGGCCTTTTCTTAAAATCGACATGTGACATGGGGACCCCCCATCTAGACCCCCTAAAGAATCCTCTCTAAATGTGTCACTTTGCTCAGGCATAATAAATTCGATATTGGAGAAAAAAAACAATTTCGAATAGGTTCCCCCAGCACAAATAGGCATATCTAATTTCCCTTCCGTCTTTTATAAACGACTTGGAGCGTAGGGAGTCTAGAACCTGTCCAAATTAGATTTATTTATTGACATCCACATTGGATCACATTACAATAAACATAGAATCAAAATAGCTCAGGACTACCCAGCAAGTTGAAATTACGAAGTAGCCGGAAACACTGCTAAGCTTGGTTTCAGTTTTTATGACAAATTAATATGAAACACTATAGAAATACAAACAATCTACTGGCTGATTTTTCATAAAGTCAAAAGAAGTCGGAGAAGCCTACAACTGATTTGATAAGAATTTAAAATCCCGAGTGAACGTTAAAAACCTTAAGTCCATAGTAACCGATATAAGTAATAGTAATAAAATCGAAGTTTCTTGTCCACGGGGCAAAAGAAACAAATACGTAGAGAGAGAGAGAGAGAGAGAGAGAGAGAGAGAGAGAGAGAGAGAGAGAGAGAGAGAGAGAGAGAGAGAGTGTGTGCATGTTGTGGTTGGGATGTAGAGGGCATTTCTCAAAACGGTGCGACTGCCACACTTAACTCGTAGTGAGAGCAGTCACTAATTCTATAACAGCCTGCATTTGGTGGTTACTATAATACTTGTAATACTTGCATAGCTGAGGCTGCGCTACCAAACCCTTTGCAATGTATAACAGGAACTGATATACAGAGCAGTCATAAATCACGTACGATCACCTAATCTAATTTTGAGTTAAAAAAAAAACACACACACACACCAAAAACCGCAGTGTCTTTGCACAGTCGTAGTAACTTTAGAAATATCTTCCTTGCATTCTGCTAATGATCCCCAGAGGTGAAACACGAGACATCAAGAAGTTGGGATAAGTGGTTTGATATTTCCTTAATGACAATATTAGACCATCCATTCACCGTATCTGGTGAAAGGAATCGAGCAATACATTGACGTTAGAAACTAACGTGTTTTTGTTTTAAAATTTTGGTCAGTCAGACCCACAGTGTTCCAATGGTTAGCTTGAAAATAATAAAAGAAAAAGCTCTGTGTGCCAAATTGGCTTTTTAACGATTATCCCAGAAGAAATAGCAGGCTAGCGTTCGAAATCACGGGCCATTTAATAGTTCGCCCAGCGTTAGAGTCTCTGCGGGAATATTTCACAATATTCAATTTCATATTATTGAGCGGGTATCCTCCTAGGGACAAGTTTGTCAGCCTGACTTTCACCATGTTTCCCTTCATAAAGGGCAATTCTATAAGAGGAGGGAGAGAAATTATTTTTTTATCATTCAGTTTAAGATCCAAAACAATGGCCCCTTCTGGAAGGCATTTCTTATGATGGTACGACTATAGACCCCTTCTAAATTGTAGTGGGATCCCTCACTCTCATGCCTTCACAGCCCTGCATCTAGTGGTCACTAATCATTACTCTGGTACGACTGCCCTACCAAAGCCTATGTAAATACTGCATTAAGTACTGATCAGAGCAGTCGTAGTGTCTAATTTTGGGGGTTTCAAATCATAGTGACTGTGTTCAGTCGTATCATCTTGAGTAATGCCTTCCTGGTGCCAGATAATCTAATTTGCCTCTATCAGCCCACTTCATACCATTATGATTCAAAGAGCTCTTACCTCCACAAACAAATGGGGATCTCTGAAGTAGACAGCAATACCTCCTGGTCCCTCAATTTGTCCTCCTGATGACAGAAAGTAGCTGATTGCTGGTAGTTCCTCTGGCTTTAATTTCAGCCACAAACCATAGGTGGCACCCTGCGAGCACTGAGACACATCCCCAAAACATGGGTTTGTGAATCCAGTCAGAGACATCCATTGTGATTGGCCATCAAGAACTACATGATCAAATCTACCGTCTGTTGTTATTAGTGGATTGTCATAGCCTTCCGCTTGTATGCCCTTGCCGTGGATCAACGAGCTGTTCCCCCTTATGGCTAAATGGATGGGCACATCTGGAAAAAAAGAATGCCTCAGGTAATTTTACTGTATGCAGGGCTATAGACTCAGGGGAACAATTGCATGAAATACCCTTTTTTATTTTGTCTCGGAACGTACGCTTTGACGAAATTAATGTTGAAAGGTGCTCAATAACTGGCATTCCATGTTCTTACACCTGATATACAGGGAGTGTTTCTTTTCATTTACAAACACTATTTATTTTACTGTCAGAGTGATGGATAGAAGAATCAGGCAATGGAAGACGATAACAGAGACAGAAAAAGACATTTCGAGTCGTGATGGGATCACACTTTATAAGCTAGTGGAAAGCGGTAGGGAAGAGGCAGGGAACATGCCAGGTATGAAAAGAAGGAGAAATAACATAGACAAGGATGGAGACATGTTGGCCCTACCATAGTGATTATATACTGTTTAAATCTAACGAAGAAATTCAGATATGAAGAATTTCCACTTTCTGCATATCACTTGTTAGAGCGTACTTATATACTTATAAAAACTCAATCTATTCGGTAAGTTTTAACCAAGCTAAACCCAAGCACGTACTGTAAAAACGAAATGGTTCTATCATTGTATCCATGCTGATAGATTGTGAATAATACTAATTAACTAAGCAGTATCCCTCCCCACCAAAGAGGATAGACTAGCTGAAACTGAAGCCCCTTGCTGTGCATATAATGAACCACTTCTTACCAGAATATATGACATAATATTACATGGTAATATCATTGTATTAGAGCTCTGTATGACAGGGCTTTATGTAAGCAGTCAAAAGGCCCAATGGAACTGTTCCAAATAATACTATTGTATTTTGAAGGGGTTCAAAATAATATCTTGGGAAATGACCTCTCGGAGTAGTATTGCAATAGTGATATGACTACCCTATAAAGACACTATGACTAAGGGAGTGGTCATTACTTAACAAGGGGGGTGGTGGGTTTGAGGGGGGGCATAAAAAATTCAGACCCCTCCCGAGGGGGGGCTTATAAAATTTGGACCCCTCTTAATTGAGGGGGGCTAAAAAAATTTACCCTCTATTTAGCAAAAAAGCCTGTGCACTACTATAGAACAAAGAGGGGCGCGAAAATTCTCCGCGCCTACCCCTGTTGATAAATAATGACCATTCCCTAATAGCATAAAGTATCACACTGCCATGATTATGTATACTTGTAGATATGTTGGCAAACGTTTCATAAATGTTATGAAAGGTTTATCTAACGTCACCAGTTCGTTGTTTACTGCTCCAAGGTGTGAGGGGATTATCTTTTCACCTCTGCAGGGTAGTAATAGCTTAGATTGACCAGAAGGCTTGCGATGAAGAGGTTGTTATAACACGGTTAGAGAGTTTTCAGTGCCGAAAATGGATAATATCGATTCCTATATCTGGCGATAGAGCACCCAAAATTCATGGCGAGCGGACAGCGGGGCGGACATCTTGAAACATACCAAGACACGAAAGTAAATTCTCCATTTTTGCAGCTTATGTACCAAATATAGCGAAATGCTTTGAACATAACATAGTTGAAACCATATTCTACCTATCTGTCGACTAGATTCCTTGATATTATGGCTGTATTTGATATAAAAAATTATTAAACTTTCCAATCGAGCGGCTTGCCGTGCGTCTTCGCCATTCTGTCAACATTACAGGTGCCGCCGCCTGGTGTGTACAGAATGGATTATATTTTAGACTGGCGCAGCCCTGTCTCGACGTGTTCGCAGTAGTAGGTTTATGAGAGTGGGAGTTTGAGGAGCTCGCCAGTCTAACAACATGAAACCAAGATGGCGGAGGACCGTCTTGTCCACTCGCATAAGAATTGAATAGATTAAATCATTTTTTAAGGTAAATACTTAGAATTAATGGTGGAAACCGTGTTATAAATGTAATATATAATGTTTAGCCTTGAACTCATGCCTTCCAGGGCGTCGTGCCTATATCAAACCCTGAAAGGCATTCGTTCAAGTCTAAACATTATATATTACATTCATATACCATGGGCTTCGGGGCATATTCAACAATAATGTCACTGTTATAAGAGTCCTTTTCTTGAGCCAAGATATGTCAACTATCGTTGTCCTACTTACATCTCCCTCCTTTACCCTCTGTACTATTTCACCTCCTTTCTTTTAACCATTCTTATTCACTATAGGTTCATGGGTCCATAGAGAGCTAGATGATGAAATATTTACATCATCAGAAATGGTTGGGGCTTCAAGCAATTCAACCGCAAATTAATGGTGACCAAGATCGTGTCAGATATTGCATTGGCCTCTTTTGGGAAACTCAAGAGTTCTCTTTATTAAAATGAACATTTTCACCTCGAGCAAGCTTAGAGAATGGCAAATAACAGTATTAAAAAACAAAGTCTTGGATGAATCTAAATGTTTTTCTGAATGCAACTGATATGCCTAGAATACTGGGCTAAGAAAAATGGCCATAACCATCCTAACACCAATTAGACCTGGAGATAATTTCAAGCAGGTGTCAGAACTCATCTCAAAATCATATAAGGTCGAATCCCACGTGGCGAAAAATGGCTTAAATATCTCCACGATTTTGAATCTCTTGCGATTTTGGGACCTACCCCAAATCCGCAAGTGTACCTGAGCTCTCCTCCCAAGTCTACAGTATGGTGCATAGAACACAATGCAATATTGTTGCGTTCATTCATGTACCCCTTGGATTATTTTGCCTTTGTTGATG